>SJXQ01010692.1:216048-405600 GCA_006408695.1 Aepyceros melampus | reverse complement strand
CTGGTTGGAACAGCCCCTCTTGGCCCTTGTAGAGCTGTCCTTGGATGTATATAGCCTGCGTTCTTGATCATACCTACATGCTTAATGTTGCGCAAGCTCAGCAGCAAAAATTCCACACCTCATTTACCTCCTTCTAGACTAAATTATGAACCAAACCAAGCTAGAAAGAAAGAAAGCCTTTGCCCAAACACTACATTTTTTTAAACTATTATCTTCATTTGTAAGTAATTTACTTTGAGGTGATATTGATTTATAACATTATGTAATAGATTTTGTATTTCTACTTTTGTATCCCGTGCACCGAGCTCACCACCTAAAGTTTTGTTTCCATCCTCTCCCGTACAGCCGATCCCTCTGCCCCTTTGCCTCTCCCCCATCCCCTTCTTCTGAGGTAACCACTACTCTGTTTTCTGTACACCACCTTCTAAAAGTTGCTAATTCTGGACAAAATAATGGCATACCGTGGTTGAGTTCTTTGCCTTTTTTCTCACGTGAAGGGTTAGGCGTAGTCATTATTAATTTCAAATTTCCTAAGGCAAGCCGTAAAGGGAGAGTCTCATTTTTCAATTAAGAGCAGTGTTTTAACTGGGTAAGAGATTCATCATCAGATGTGTCTTAGATTTAGTCAAAAATTTATTACAGTTTTAAATAAGAATTTATAACGCTAAACTTCATAAGAATCCCTTATGATTATACAGTGGAAGTGAGAAATGGATTTAAGGGACTGGATCTGATAGAGTGCCTGATGAACTATGGACAGAGGTTCATGACATTGTTCAGGAGACAGGGATCAAGACCATCCCCATGGAAAAGAAATGCAAAAAAGCAAAATGGCTGTCTTTTAACAGTAGATGTTCAGTTTGTTAGTGGAGTCCATCCGTTCAGTTCAGGTCAGTCGCTCAGTCGTGTCTGACACTTTGCGACCCCGTGAATTGCAGCACGCCAGGCCTCCCTGTCCATCACCAACTCCCAGAGTTCACTCAAACTCATGTCCTTCGAGTTGGTGATGGCATCCAGCCATCCATCCTCTGTCGTCCCCTTCTCCTCCTGCCCCCAATCCCTCCCAGCATCAGTCTTTTCCAGTGAGTCGACTCTTTGCACGAGGTGGCCAAAGTATTGGAGTTTCAGCTTTAGCATTATTCCTTCCAAAGAACACCCAGGACTGAGCTCCTTTAGAATGGACTGGTTGGATCTCCTTGCAGTCCAAGGGATTCTCAAGAGTTTTCTCCAACACTACAGTTCAAAAGCATCAATTCTTTGGCACTCAGCTTTCTTCACAGTCCAACTCTCACATCCATACATGACCACTGGAAAAACAATAGCCTTGACTAGGCGAACCTTTGTTGGCAAAGTAATGTCTCTGCTTTTGAATATGCTATCTAGGTTGGTCATAGCTTTCCTTCCAAGGAGTAAGCGTCTTTTAATTTCATGGCTGCAGTCACCACCTGCAGTGATTTTAGAGTCCCCAAAATAAAAGTCTAACACTGTTTCCACTGTTTTCCCCATCTATTTGCTATGAAGTAATGGGACCCCAGTCTAGACCCCCGCATAAACACTGGTCAAGATCCACCTTGATAAAATACAGGCTGAAGAGAGTGATTTCTTGTTTTGTTTTGTTTTTAAAGAGTACTGTTATCCTTTATCGGTTAGTATGCTTTCCAGTCAGGTAATAAAAACTAAAAGTGGCTTAGACAGGAAATTAGCAGTCTTGTTTAACTAGAAGTTTTAGAAGTAGGAAGATGTAGGATGGGTTCAGCAGTTCAAACGTGTCGTCCGAGGACTCTGCTGGACTCACCTTTCTTGGTTTGTTGGTGTCTTGTCTTTGTCCTCATGCTTATGCCCTGCGGTTACAGGGCTACTGCCAGCAGCTATAAGCCCCACCTGCTCAAAGTGCAGGAGGGGAGAAGGAGGAGAGCGTTCAGTTTTTTGGTGGAGATTTTTTTGTTTTTTTTTAATTGGGAAAATCTCAGAATTCTCTGACCTACTTAATACTCCTTGTTAGTTGAACTAGGTTATATGCCCACTCAGAAACAAGCATCAGCAGGATGAACGAGACCATCATCTTTCAAGTCTGGGGATGTTCACTTCCCACATAAAATCAGAGTTCAGTTAGTTGACAGGGAGCAGTGACTCTGGATTGGCATCCAAAAGTGTCACATACTTAATGTGCTAATGATAACACTTCATGGGTTGCCTGAATACTTGCTTAATATGTACATTCACATCCATGTTCATTCATGGATTTCTGTCAGTCTGTTCTTCGGGTATACTCAGGAAGTTTACAGGTTAGAAAAAATATACATGATTATGCTGCTGCTGCTCAGTCGGTTCAGGCGTGTCCGACTCTGTACGGACCCCACAGACGGCAGCCCACCAGGCTCCTCCATCCCTGGGATTCTCCAGGCAAGAACACTGGAGTGGGTTGCCATTTCCTTCTCCAATGCATGAAAGTGGAAAGTGAAAAGTGAAAGTGAAGTCGTTCAATCGTGATTATGAGGTAACTTCAAATAAATGGTTAAAAGTATGAAGAGATATAAACCTCCTATAAATTGCACAACATACAGGCTTTGAAATTTTCTCTAAAACCAGAACATGACTATATAAATTAATGTTAATTCACAGGTGAAGATGGCACTCCGAACGTCAGGACATCTCTTACTGGGAGTAGTTCGAATCTATCACAGAAAAGCCAAATACCTCCTGGCAGATTGTAATGAGGCATTCATTAAGATAAAGATGGCTTTTCGGCCAGGTATTGTTGACTTTTTTGTTTTAACTTTGAAGTTTATTGTGTTCAGGGTGAAAAACTGCTAAGCATGTATTTCTAGATGGGCATAGTTTAATTGCAATACAAGGAGCCCTTCAAAAATGGGCAAAGCTTGAAGAGGCAGTGTTTCAAGGGAGATAGCCCATTTCAGTTTTGTTCTGTGGATGGAATTATGGCAGACCTTTTTTGTTATTCCTTTGGAGCTACCCTTTTAACTCCTTTTTCAGCAGTCATCAGAGGTTGAAGTGTTGAAAACTCATTGTTCTATGTTTTTAAAAATACAGCTCAGAAAAACAATGTAAGATTTTAATGTAGTCTTAAAATCAAATTCACTTTTAACTGAAGTTGTTAAAACGTTATTAAATGTTCTCTATATTTCTTCTTTGTTTTGTTTTAGGTAATAGTTGATTTCTAAAACTGAACCCTTAGAACCAAACTTCCATCTGCATAGATAATTACAATTGTATAATTTTTTTAAAGTATTGATGAAATTTTATTCTGATTAAAATAATCTCAGTGTGTAGGAGAGCTGCTTTATACTGTTAATTTCTACTGATGTATTCTATTTCAAATTATTGTAACATGAATAGTGAAATCTTTGAGATTCTAAGATTTGATTAAAAGTAAAATGCTTAGGTAGAGGACATGATACTTGATTGTTTTCTACTTTGTGGCTACTAAGCATATTTTGCTAAAATAACATTTTGTTTCTTTTTATCTTAAATCATTGTATGTTTATTATAGACCACTTTAAAATATAGGGGGAAATGTAAAGAAAATAAAAAATAATTTAATCCCACTTTTCTAAAATAACCTACTCCTCTTAACATTTGGGATACTCTCTTGCAGTCATTCCTTTTCCTCATAAATTCATGCTTATATAGAAAGCTATTACTAATACTTATTTGTTGCTATATCTGTTTATTAAAGATTTCTCAGTTTAATTCATAATTAGTGCTTTGACCTTTTTCTTGTGTTTCAAGTAGTGTGAATTATGATTATAGAAAAACCTAAAGTACTTGTGCTTCAGTGGTACTGAAGCAACCCTCCTGGTATCTAACCTTAGGAAATTAAACTGACATTTTACCTTCCTTGACCCTTTGATAATCTTTGGTATAGCCAGGGCTTGAAGCTTACTGTTACTTTTCCAGGTGTTGTTGACCTGCCTGAGGAAAATCGAGAAGCTGCGTACAATGCCATTACTTTACCTGAAGAATTTCATGATTTTGATCAGCCACTGCCTGACTTAGAGTATGTCTCTCTCTCTTTTTCTTTTTTTTAAAATTATTGACTTGGTGTACCAAAAAACATTACTGGCTTAAAATACATAGTTTTCTTGGGATGTTTTGACATTGAGTTAACATGTAGCCAAAATGCATATGCTGTATTTATGAGAGTATATAAATATGAAACATATAACTGCGCAGTCTTTCTTCTGTAGGAAAACCATGTAAACGACATCAGCTTTAACACTGCTAAGAGAATTTGATATGCCTAGGCCATTCTGTAAATTGAACAGCTGTCTAGCTGTTTGCTTTACATGATGACATCAGTAAACTTGAACTGTAGCTTCATGATTTTTTTCCAGAGGTATTTACTAAAGTCTTCTAGCATTTTATCATCTTGACCAAGCTGTACTCAACCACAAGTTTTTTTCTTTTCTTTTTTTAATAAACATGTGAGATAACTTTGTACAAAGAGCGAGTGAAGGTCATTGTCACAACACACATTTGAGAACAGAAAGTTGTACAGAGATGGCCATTGTGACAGCACGCTTTGCTGGCTTGTCTGCCTCTTCTCAAGGCTTCAGAAGCCAGCTCTCATGACCGTGACAGGGAATGTGACTGTGACCAAGTGATTAAGTAGCACAGTCAACCAAGAAACCCTCTACATCAAGCCCCGTTTATTGTGTAATTTTTTTTTTTTTTTTTTTTTTTTTGCTTTTTAAAAAAAAAATCTGTGGCTTAAATGTAAATTTATTACTTACTTTGAATTTATTGTGTTAATTAGTGCTCGGCACTATTTGGCTGCTTTACTTTTTTCTCTTTATACTTTGGGGGTTTTTTTGTTTTGTTTTTAATTTTTATGGTGGAATTTGCCCTTTTTAACACATCTAAAAAGTAAGAGTGATTAGTATTATGAACTCCAGGTACTGATCATCCGGTTTCTTTCATTATCAATCCATTGCCAGTTTTATATCATGTGCACAGTTGACCCTTAACACCAGCTTCACCTGCAAGGGTCTGCTTATGTGCAGGTGTTTTTTTCCCACTAAATGCATGCTGCACTGTCACCCAGTCTGAGGTTGGTTCATATTAAACAGAGTTCCAGAAAAGGCAATTATGTCAGTGTTCACATCTATAAATTGCACGGCCCTGATGAAAACCCATGATTCTCTTAACCCAGGCATCTCTAAGTTCTTCCTCTCTGTATACCATGTTGCTTTTTGTAGTGATTGCAGCATACTATATTTTGCTCACTGGTCATTAACATTTTAAAAATTTAAATAGAAATGAAATTCGCTTCTAAATCATTTAGATTCTTGCATTTATTTAATGTCAAACATTTAGGCTCCATAGGTTGTGTGTTTGCTTTTCTCCCCCTTTATAGAATAGAATTTGAGATATGTTTTCCCTTATAAAACAATACAGTGAGAATTGAGACTAAAGTGTTTTTGGAATTCTTTTATAGTGACATCGATGTGGCCCAGCAGTTCAGCCTCAACCAGAGTAGAGTGGAAGAGATAACCATGAGAGAAGAAGTTGGAAACATCAGTATTCTACAAGAAAATGATTTTGGTAATAGAGAAGGAGATCATTAGCACTAGCTATAATGTAAAGTGACGTCACTAAACACATTTAGCATAACCTCAATTTGGATCTTACTTGAATTTTCTGATCACGCCCCAGATTCAGTTTATGCAGTGTAGATGCTGAAGACTTAAAGTTTAAACCAGATGTTTCAATATTCAAAGATACATAAGACTTTATTAGGCAAATACGGCATTATAATTAAATCATAAGGCATTTTCTTTTGTGTCAGCAGTATTTCGAACTTTTTTCAATTAATGAATGACTAAAATTTGTTTAGGTGACTTTGGAATGGATGATCGTGAGATAATGAGAGAAGGCAGCGCTTTCGAGGATGATGACATGTTAGCAAGCACTGGTGCTTCTAATCTCCTATTAGAGCCTGAGCAGAGCACCAGCAATCTTAATGAGAAAATTAACCATTTAGAATATGAAGACCAATATAAGGATGACAATTTTGGAGAAGGAAATGATGGTGGTATATTAGGTAAGTCACTACAAGGTGATAAATTCTTTATTTAGTTGCAGTGCTTCAGAGTGGCTGCTGATTCTCAGTTTGAGCATCTCTCTAGGTATATATGTGTGATTTGTGACCAGTTGGTTCAGTTGAAGTTTTCTGTAAGCCTGTAACCTTAAAATGTTAGCAATACCTAAATTTTGTTTATAAGTGCTTGTCTTGGAATTTTAAGTTTTACTAATTCTTCAGGCTTCTCTATTTGTGTCTGTAAGTGTAAGCTTTAAAATTGAGAAGGAGACTTTTTTCCCATGTGTGGAAGTATTTAATACTTCCGTATACTACCATGAAGAGAACACGTGCATATTGAATACAGATTTAAATTTTTAAAATTTAATCCATTTTGACATAATTTTATTTTCCCAGTGATTGGCTATTGATCTTTCAGCATTTCTTTTCTAAACTGCAACTAAGTTACATTCCCTATTTCAGATGACAAGCTGATTAGTAATAACGATGGTGGTATCTTTGACGACCCCCCTGCCCTGTCTGAGGCGGGGGTGATGTTGCCAGAGCAGCCTGCACATGATGATATGGACGAGGATGATAACGTGTCAAGTAAGCATTTCATGCTCAGTGATTGCATGTGATTGTATGGCATCTAAAAACATATTTCATGTAGAAGACCAAAAACGAAACATTTCAGCCTTTAATGAACTGTGAATCTTAAAAAGTGCTTACGGTTGAGTCTCTCATGTGTTTAACCCTGTGCTCTTCCCTGGGTTTGGCCAGTAGGTAAACTGGAAAGACCTTATAATTAGAAAAATGTTTTCTCTTTGGTACCAGTGGGTTTCTTTCAGTTACTCACAGGGGTTTTTTCCCTGCCATTTGTTGGATGCATAGTAAATTCCAAGCCTTTTGTGACCAACTTTCTGCTTTTATAGTGGGTGGGCCTGATAGTCCTGATTCAGTGGATCCTGTCGAACCGATGCCAACTATGACTGATCAGACAACACTTGTTCCAAACGAGGAAGAAGCCTTTGCTTTGGAACCTATTGATATCACTGGTGAGCAAACACACTTTCCAGTAATCTCATTTTAAATAACTTCTCTCCTTTTTCCACATCTATCGTAGAATCTTTAATCAGTGACAATTTTAGTATCTTACAGAATGTTTTTACAAGTTGCTGTGAAATAACTTTCCAAAGGATGAAACAGCCTTCCTGCAAATATGTACCTCAGTCTTTGGGGGTTACAAAAAATGCAAACAGGTCACATGTATAACAGTTTAAAAACACTGCAAGGCATTTTTCAGTAAAACAACAAGATTGACTAAATCAGTTATAGTGCTTAAATAAGAAGCATAGCAAAGTATAATTGGAGGTGCCTCTTCTACTAAGAGGCAATATGTAATTTGGATGTGAAACTTAAAACTAAATGGTTTTTGGGTACAGTGGGATGGAATAAGTTATTTACAGTGTGACTCAAGATATTTTTTATTACTTCTAAGTTAAAACAAGATCAACTTTTCGAGATTTTCTACTTAGAATCTGATCACCAAAATTGGTACATGGATTTTGGTTTAAAAAGAGTACTTTCTGTGTAATGAACTCGATTTAGGTTAGGAACTGAAAATATAAAAATGAACAAGTCTTTCCTCATGGAACTTCAGTAGTAGGGTAACCTGGGTAATTAAGTAAATTATGTACTGTATTATTGACAGATATCACAGAGATCTATAAAAGGACAAATACTGCATTGTTTAAGACAGCTGAGTTTAGCCAGCTGTTACAGGAACTTGAACTTTTAATTTCAAGGAAGGGAACTCAGTAGCTGGAGGACAGGGGCTGGACAGAGGCTGTCACTGTGTAACAGCTGCTTGAATTTTGAACCACGTGCATATTTTATCTTTAAAACCAATAGAGTTAGTTATATAACATGACAGAATGAAATATTGAGGAATTTATTTAGTACCATGAGCCTTTCTGTATCTTAAGAAACTTGAGATAATGTTACCTGCTTTGTAAGAATTTAGTAAGGATTAGAAATGAAAACAGAAAAAGTGTGCAGGATGGAGTTTCAGGTTCATTTATCTGGGTTCGGGCTTGTTTCACTTCATCAAGCTGCTTATGCAGCTGCCATATAGAATTGTAACTTTTCTAATAAAAGTCATAGTAATTGCAACCATTTATGGAGTCCTCAATCTATGCCAGACACTACACTAATTATTTTACAATCCCTTGTAAATGGTTGGCCATATTTCAAATGAGAAAATAAAGAGGTTAGCAAAGTAAAGTTAATTTTTTTTAATGGTCACTTACCTAATTGGCAAAACGTAGTGCTTGGGCCTAACTCTGAATGAGGTGCGGTATGTTTCGTGTTTACAGTATAAAACTACATGGGCAAAAATGAATTGGTTCTTAGAATTTTTTTTTTTTTTTTTTTTTTGCCGATTTTGTGCTAAAAGTCTATACATATTCTTTCAGCAAATTTTTATTGACTATTTATCATATGTCAGCTTCTATGTGGTGCTTGGGAAACATCAGTTAAAATAGATTGTGTACTCATGAAAGTTTAACATTTCTTCTAGGCATGTAGAAAGGCAGAAATACAATGAGACCAAAGTTGTACAGTTCTTGCTGGCCTCTCAGAAAGATGACCTTATTTTCTTTTATCATGCCAGTCAAAGAAACAAAAGCCAAGAGGAAGAGGAAGCTCATTGTCGACAGCGTCAAAGAGTTGGATAGCAAGACAATCAGAGCCCAGCTTAGTGATTATTCTGATATTGTTACTACTTTGGACCTGGCACCACCCACCAAGAAATTGATGATGTGGAAAGAGACAGGAGGAGTGGAAAAACTCTTCTCTTTACCTGCTCAGCCTTTATGGAATAACAGACTACTGAAGGTAATAGCGTTTGCAGGATTTTAAATTTCATACAGATTTTGATCATTTTTTAAAATAAACTTTAAAACCTTTTGTTTAAATCATTTTTGATCAGGTATTGTTCAGCCAGCCATATGGCATCTTCTGTTTTCTCCCTTAAACCACAGTATACTGAACATAAACCTGATCTGAAAGATCATGATAAGTAACACCTACATTTCTAAAAGATGTGAATGAATTTTCACTATTCTAAAAAGCCACTGGTGTTTTTAGTAATAGTTTCTCTCCTCAACTTCCTGTGATAAATTATTAGTTCTGTTGCCTTGGTGTGTACTGTGGTTCAAGTCTATATTCTGTAGATGGTTTCTGGCTAAAACATGGCTTGGTTCTCCTTTACCCACAATACAGATTTCTGGCTTTATGAGAATTTCTTTTCATTTACAAGCCCTTTTCTAGAGTTGAAATATTCTTAGAACCATTTTTTTTTTTTTTTTTTTATCTAAAGTCTCTAAAGCAGCTGACTTTGTTAAAACTGCTGTTTTTTCAGACACACAGTCATAATCGTTTGGAAGAAGGTTCTTAAGTGTCTTTTTTGTTTGTTTTTTGTTTTGACTTAGTGATTTCATTGTCAGTAATTTTTCCTGAGGAGATAATTTAAAATATGGGGGGGGGGGGGAATTACTCCATGAAGATGTTAAATAATTATTTACAGTTAAATTTTTCTAAAGAACTTTAAAATATTAAAAAATCTTTCAAGTGTGGCATATATATGCACACCCATATATACTTCCACTCAGTGGAATATTCAGAGATTAAAAATACTAAAAATAATAGTTAATAAAATTACCATATCATTAAGTGAAATGGGTACCATGTAAAGAAAGCTATTGGGTATGATTTCAGTTAGATTGAGTTTTAAGTGTATAAATGTGAAAATAAACTGCAGGTCAATAAATTTAAAACTAAATCTCCAAGTTAAACAATGGATAAAAAAATTTCATCCTCAAATTTTCTAAAATTGCTGCAAAGAAAATCTTACAGGACTTCAAATTATAGAATGGAGTGTGAATATGGTATAACATTAAGTAGAAATCGTGCTCAATTTTATGTATATATACACCAGCTATTAAAACATTGTCATGTTAGTGGTAGGTTTTCATTTCTTGTGATTTGTAGTAGAGATTATATAATTGATTTTTAAATTTTTTATAGCTCTTTACACGCTGTCTTACACCACTAGTACCAGAAGATCTTCGAAAAAGGAGGAAAGGAGGAGAGGCTGATAATTTGGATGAATTCCTCAAGAATTTGAAAATCCAGAGGTTCCCAGAGAGGACCAACAGCAGCAACATCAGCAGCGTGATGTTATCGGTCTGTTTTATTAGAATAGTTCCCTCATAAAGTTTAAGTGAACATTTGGCTTAAATTTTACCTATATATTGCCAAAGTAAAAGAAATCCAAAACAAAGAAGTGGACTCAAATTTTGAACAGGGAAGTACATGCTTTATATTCTCTGATTGAAGAGACGTTTAGGACTTGGCTGAGTGCTAGTCTGCTAAAGGATTGTCCTGCCTTGGACTGGAAGTGGCATCTGTCCTTTCAAAACTCCCTCCTACTTTTAAATGTACTGTTATTTATAAATTGAGGAACTTTTGTGGAGGTAAAATTTTATTCTATCTTCCTTACTAGGGAAAGTACCTATGTTGTTGCATATTAATATTAAATGGTTCTAAAATATTGTTAAGGACTGTATGACCTAAATCTTCTCTTCATATGACCAATTGTAGATGAGCCTATTTTGGAAGAGCCCAGTCGCCTCCAGGAGTCGATAGAGACCAGCAGAACAAACTTGGATGAGTCAGCCATGCCCCCACCACCACCTCAGGGAGTTAAACGAAAAGCGGGACAAATTGACCCAGAACCCGTGATCCCTGTAAGCACATCTCTACATCAAAAATGTTTGGGATGTTCAGACAGTATTTTAAGGATCCCTATTAGTAGCAAGTGTTATTTAAGGAGACCTTTTGAAGTATCTTGGTTTGGGCAGAAAATAGCAAGGAATGGATCCAGAGAGAAAGAATGGCAGCCAGGGATCTAAACACAGTGTGCCCTGAGTGGGAGTTGTTTTTCGTTCAAAAGTTTTTGTTTTTTTCTAACTCTTCTTAAATAGTCTTGCTTCAGAGTGGCCTGAACATCCTTGGCTAATATGGAATCCTTGACACTAGGTTCTAATTTTATTTCTCAAACATTAGCCCATGGTGAATCAGACAATTCTAGATAGAATAAGAAAACAAGGAACCTGTTAAATACATTTTGAGTAAAATGAACAGGCTTCCTGCTGATAAATAACTGTTAGCAGGATGGGACATTTTCCCTCCATTTTTATTGAGATAAAATTGACATATAAATTGTATTAGTTTGGGGTGTACAGTATAATGACTTGATACATGTGTATATTGTGAAATGATTAGTTACTTTCCATCACTTTACAGAATTAGATTTTTTTTTTCTTGTCACACAAGATCTACTCTGAGCAATTTTCAAGTATGTAGTTATAGTTGGTTGAACCTCCTTATCCATGGATGTATACTGAGGGCTGTCTGGAATAAGTGTTTTATGTTAGATACTTGAGCATCCATGAATTTTTCTATTTAGAAAGGATCCTGAAACCAATCCCTTGCAGATACGGAGGGACAGTTGTATTGTTAATTGTAATCATCATATTGTGTATTAGATCCCCCAAACTTACTGATAACTGCACGTGTATACTCTGACCAGCATCTACTACATCTCATTTCCTCCACCTTCCAGCCTCATGACCACCACTTTACTCTCTGCTTCTATGAATGTCAGCTTTTTAAGATTGCATATGTAAGTGATACAGCTGTCACAGAGGACTCATCTTTCATTTCACTTGGCATAGTGCTCTCCAGGTCCATCCATGTTGTCACAAAAGGCATAATTTCTTGTGGTGAATAATGTATCTGTGTATGTGTCATATTCTCTTCATCCATTTATGTGTCGATGGACCCTTAGGTGGTTTTCATAGCTTAGCTGTGAGCATGGAAGCATCTTTTCCAGGTAGTAATTTCATTTCCTTTGGATAAATACCTGGAGGTGAAATTTCTAGTTTTAAGTTTTAGTTTTTTTGAGGAACTTCCACACTGTTTCCATAATGGCTGAGCCAATTTAGGATTTGCACCAGCAGTGCCTGAGGGTTCCCTTTTCTCCTCATCCTTGCCAACACTTGCTGCTCTCTCTCGTCTTTTTTGGTGTTCTAACAGGTTAGTCATTCAGACAGGTGTCAGGTGGTTTTTATTTACATTGACTAATTAGAGATGTGTTGGCACCTTTTCTTGTACCAGATGGTCATCAGGTATATTGTCTTTGGAAAAATTTGTGTTCAGATCCATTGCCCATTTTCAGTTTGTTTTGCTCTTGAGCTAAGTTGAGTTGTTTATATATCTTGAATATTAGTGTCTTATCAGATAAATGATTTGCAGATATTTCCCCATTCTGTAGGTTGCCTTTTCATTTTACTGATGGTATCCTTTGTAGTTAGTGTGTTTTAGTTTGATGAAGTCCAACTTGTTTATTTTTGCTTTTATTGCCTTTGCTTTTGGTGTCAAATCCAAAAGGGTCTGTCAAGACCAATAAGTTTCTTACCAATGTTTTCTTCTAGGAGTTGTATGGTTTCAAATCTTAGATTCAAGTCTTTAATCCATTTCATTCTTACACATGTGGCTGTCTAGTTTACCCAACACCATTTATTGAAGAGATTGTCCTCTCCTTGTATACTCTTGGCTCCTTTGTACTAAATTAATTGACCATATAGTGTAGATTTATTCCTAGGCCTCTGTTCTCTTCCAGATTCTAGTTTATTGTTTAGCAAATATTCCTGCCTATCTATAGTACAAAGTAGTTTCAGGCTATCTCGTTGTCCGAAAAGTAAAGTAGCATCTACTTCATTTAAACTGGCTACCATTAAGTTCACTTCAATGTCCTATTGTAAGTGTAAAGAAAGGTGGACTGGTTTGAAGCTTCCCAAGCTTAAGTCTGTAGAATACATTAACTTGGACAACTTTTGGGTACCTTAGGCTCTTGGTTCAGCCTCCATCAAGACACTGGCAAAAGAATATTCCTTGCGAATTTTAAGAACTAGTTCTCTAAGCCCTCCCTGGTGTTAAGGAGTTGTAAAAGGCTGGGCACATTTTTCTTTTTTGAGTTCAGGAAGGGGAGCAGGTAATAGGTGGGTTGCTTTAGTACCACTCTCTGGATAATTGTTCCCTTGTCAGTATTTTAATGTTCTCATTTGTTTGTATTAAGTCAGAGAAGAAAATATAAGAAATGGATCCAGAAAAATAGTCTCTCATTTGTGTTACTTGTTTCAGGAAGAGCCCAAAGGCCTGTTTAGCTCTCAAGCTGAGTTGTAGTAACCTTAAGGCAGTCTTACACAGTAATGGTTGCCTGTGCCAGGCTAAGTAAAGTTAGAGCCTTTTTGCATTGCCCTTGAGTCAGTGGATTCTGTTTATTCCTGAAATGTTAATACAGAAAGTTTTGAGGGTTTTTTGTTAAAGTGTTTGCAAATAGTAAGTATAATAACAAAGCAACTTTGCTCTAGGATAAGACAGTGAATGAATTTTCTTTTGTAAACTAATGTTGAGACTTGTAATCAGCTTTTGATTATGAGGAAGTGTGGAGGTGTGACCCCAGTATTTTTCATTTTGAAAACTGCAGCGACTACATACTTAAAAGAAGCTACCTTTGAAATGTGCATCCTTAAATTGCCTTGTTTTTATTGCTTTTAAGCCTCAGCAGGCAGAGCAGATGGAAATACCTCCTGTAGAGCTGCCCCCAGAAGAACCTCCAAATATCTGTCAGTTAATTCCAGAGTTAGAACTTTTACCAGAAAAAGAAAAAGAGAAGGAGAAGGAGAAAGAAGATGAGGAGGAGGAAGAGGTAAGGAAGTGTAAAAAGATCTGATGAGTACATTCCCATCCAGATTTAGTGAAAATCTTCCATCAGCTTGTTGTTATTTTTCATATTGGAGCTGAGTTAATTATCAGAGTGATGAAAAAAGTTTGAATAAAAGCAAAACTTAGCCAAATTCTTTTGTTTTCCCAACCCCCCACCCCCCAGCCCCCGCTTTTGTTGGGTCTTTAAGATTGTTATAGAAGACTTAGATATTTTTCTATTTGATGTCCTGTCAAATATTTTATTTAAACCTTTATGTTTAAAGTTTATTCCAAGACTAATTCTCATTACCATCTGTTCATATTTGTAATTTATGCCGGCATAGGCTTCATATGTGTTCTAGAGTACCTCAGACTGTGTTCAATTAGTATTTAAAATTATACTTTCTGATATTTTTGAGATTGTTAACTCCTGGTCTTTGGATATTATGTATAGTTCCAACATAGTTTGGGAGTATCTCAGCTCTTGCCCAGTGCCAACTTCAGTCTTGTAGGTGGCAGGTGACAGGCTATTCCAGTTAAATATATATTATAAATTATAGCCCATTTCTTTTGAAACACCTGAAAAGTTTCTTAGCAGCGGCCAATAACCCATTGCTTGCCAGCATTAGTCCATGGACCAGTAGATCCCAAGCTTCTAGATGAGTACAGAATCATAATCAGCTAAATGCACAGAGGACATTCTTCTGTAATTAAAAAAAAAGACCGAACTAAATGCTAAGTGTTTTTTCCACTAATCAAAATAACACAATGGAGAGCTTTCAGGAGGTAACAGAAATGCTTAATTTTGTAGCAGTTTTGTCAGTTTTGTGTGGGGTCATTTTCACTTAGGATGAAGATGCTTCAGGGGGTGATCAGGATCAAGAGGAAAGAAGGTGGAACAAAAGGACCCAGCAGATGCTTCATGGTCTTCAGGTATGCCAGTGAAGGCTTAGAGAAAAAATTTCATCAAAGGCTTTTGGCATTGTTTCCTTAAAAGGAAAAGTTACATGCTACATAACCAGCAAGGCTGCCTTTTGTGAAACTTCTTCCAAAACCACATACCTTAAATTACTTTAATACATAAGCTGTTAGGCTAAAATCAAGCCTGGAAAGCATCTAGGTGAACACTTCCCATTGTTACTCTGCAAAGTAGAGCTCCTTGGTGTGTGTATACATCTTATTTTTGGTTGAGCAAATTTAATATGTTGAATCATTAAATTTGTCAAATCATTGTACAGGGTTAGAGAGTCACTTATCCTTGGGCCTTCATGTATCAGATACAGAGGAGATTGAGATTGCTTGAGTGTCTGAAATACCAGGCAAGATGCTCAGGGTCTCCTAAAATAGATTCAAAGGATAGTTGAAAGTTTGCAAAACTGTTAAGTGCTATATTTTACTATTTTATCAGTGCTATATTTTACTATTTTATCAGTTCAATTAAATCTACAAAGAAATGATCTGTGTTAACATTGTCCCTTTGCTTTTTTTAACATGAGAAACATTCACATAATATACAAATACAGTATGCTTCTAAAATTACTGATTTGGTCTGCTGATTACCTTCATTTAATCCTTCCTCTCTTGTTTTATTTCAGCGAGCTCTCGCTAAAACTGGAGCTGAATCTATCAGTTTGCTTGAGTTGTGCCGAAACACGAACAGAAAGCAGGCTGCAGCAAAGTTCTACAGCTTCTTGGTTCTTAAAAAGCAGCAAGCTATTGAGCTGACACAGGAAGAACCATACAGTGATATCATTGCAACACCGGGACCAAGGTTCCACATTATTTGAGCAGCTAGAAGCATTAGAGCTAGTGTTCATTTCACTAGTGTGTACAAATTGCCCCCATGTGTAGGGCACACAAAACCCTTCCAGAAAATTTAGATTTTTTGTCTGTACAAAGTCTCTGCCTTTTTTCATTTTTCCAGTATTTTAAATTTACCCATTTCCTCTTTAAGCAGAACTGCTTGTATGGTGTTTGTATTCTGGTGGAGAAAGCAAGCACCCCAAGATCAGTCCGCAACAGATGTGTGCAATATTGGCGCATATAATTGAGTAGCAACGGAAGGTTGGAGTTTTTATCTTAGTTCTCCATTACTGCGTTATAAAGGAGAACGTTTCAGGAAAAAACATCTAACAGTTAAGAACAGTAGTGTGAATCTTTGACAGAAATTGTCTTTTCCCATCAGCAACACCCAGCAGTCTTAGAAGGGAGCATTGTCCTTTGGGGATGGTGCCCCAAACAGACTATCTTCTTGGGATAAGTTTTAAAGTATAATTTCACAATTCACCATCGGGGGTGGGTGGGGGTTGGTATGTGAAATTGTACTGTAACTATAAAAAGATAGGACTTGGTTTAAAGTGCCCTATTTTGTAAATCATTCCATTTGAAACTTTTTAATGAATCTTACTATGCTGAAATCTGTTGTTTTAGTGAGACTCTAAAATGAGCAGAAATAGACTTTTTAGAGTAGAATGAATATAAGAGCATCTATAATTTTCCAGGAGCTATAAATCAAGGTTTTAAAAAGATGTTTGGACATATTTGAGTATTCGGATCATGAAGATAGAAATTGCTATGCTAACTAAAAGGACAGACTGATGGGAAATTGTACAACTGGTAGACTTAACCTTTAAGCAGACAGTGCTGTAAAAACTAATGGCTTCTTTGATATTTATTGTAAGTTTTAGTACTGATCTTTTTTTCCAAAGCTTGCACACTCCTTTGTTTGGAACTGTAATAGCTTTGCAACAGAAATCCAATAGTTTCCTATAAATTAAGTGAAGAAAAACATCCAAATAAAGTCTTTAAATATTAACAGACCAGGTAGCACCAGAAATTATGTGACTGTTATGATTATCAAAACATGTCTTAACTTTTTAGGGCAAAATTACACACTAAAAGTTCTAGCTTAAGTGTTGGCACTTGTATGGAAAAAAAAAATCATTCAGACTTTAGTGTATACCCAATAATTTTAAATTATGTGAGATGTTTTAAATTTGTGAACTCGTAATTCCTGTTTTGATGATTCAGTTTCTTGAGAATGGTAATTGTATAAAATTGCTATTGCCGCTTTATTTCAGTATCATGTGCCTGTAAACCATGGATTTTTCTCCCTTTGTATAAAGACATTGTAGATAATTGAATGTTTGATTATAGAAAGGTCATTAGTTTCTTGTTACACATTTTGTTAGTCTGGTTTTTGTTGCTTATCGGGTTTAATATTGTTGAAAATAGTTGATGCTATGTTATGTATAACTTTTCTAATAAAAGTTGTGTTATAAGCTGTAAATTTTAGAGTATTGGTATTCAGTTGGTGGCATCCCCCAAGAATATTGCTTCATCTTTTTTGCCTTAACTAGAAATAATTATCCATACAAATAGTGAATTTTTCAAGAGATTTAGAGTACAAAATAGCAAATCTTTACAAGGTGTGTTAGAAGGTATTGAGATTGAAGTGAAACCAGTAAAGGGCTGACGCTGAGGACTCTTTGGGGGCATCTTTTGTAATTGCTAAGTACATAGAAATTACGACATGGTGGGACGGGGGCCTGTCCTTGGGGGTCTAAACAAACGTAGCCAATTAACAATGTCCTGGAGATTCGCTCGATCCATCTGAGAACTCTGCTTTAGCCAGGGCGTTCAATAGGTAACTTGCAACGAACCCATCTTTGCATTCAAGCATCTGACTTGTCCCACCACCAGCTGTGAACTTTTAAGACACTTAAGACTTCATGCACTCAGGAAGCAGACAAAGAAAAGCTTCTATTTGAAAGCTGATGCTTGGTAGCGATGCAGAGGTCCCGAGCACTTGTGGACACGGCAGGGGAAGACGGGTGGAACAGATGGAGAGAGCTCTGACACACACACAGGGCCGCGTGTGAAACAGCTAGTGGGAAGCTGCTACGTAACACACGGAGCTCAGCTCGGCGCTCTGTGATGACCTGGAAGGGTGGGACGGGGGCTCAGGAGGGAAGGGATGTACGTATGCATACAGCTAATCCACGTTGCCGTACAGCAGAAACCATCACAACACTGCAAAGCAGTTATACTCAAAAAATTTTTAATATAAATACACAGAGGGGAGAAAAAAAAGCTGATGCTTAGGGTTCAGGCTTCTAATTTAGCACTCCTGTAGGGGCTGACTGTGATCCTCTTCAGAGACTAGGAAAACCAACAGACACCTCTGCTGCTGCTGCTAAGTCGCTTCAGTCGTGTCTGACTGCGATCTCATAGACGGCAGCCTACCAGGCTCCCCTGTCCCTGGGATTCTCCAGGCAAGAACACTGGAGTGGGTTGCTTTCCTTCTCCAATGCAGGAAAGTGGAAAGTGAAGTCGCTCAGTCGTGCCCAACTCTTAGCGACCCCTTGGGCCACAGCCTACCAGGCTCCTCCATCCATGGGATTTTCCAGGCGAGAGTACTGGAGTGGGGTCCCATTGCCTTCTCCAGACAGACACCTCTAGCTTGCTTCAAGTCACCAGTATGTCCCTGAGATGAGATCATACACATGTCTGATGCCCCAGCTTTATGGCTGCTGCCTGAGGGAAGGACCCTTCATGAGCTAATTCTAATAACCAACAGGATTCACAAGCTGACATTCAAACCACAGGACTGTAGCAAACAGCAAAGGAATTAACTGACTCAGGAGGGCACGTGCACACAGACCCAGGCCCAAATCAGAGGGAGCAGACAAAATGCCCACCCGGAAGGTGCCTAGATACAAACGTTACCAGCCAGTTAACTTACAACAAAGGAGCCAAGAATGTATGATTGGGAAATGACAGTCTCTTCAAAAATGTTATTGGGGAAACAACAACCATGTACAAAAGAATGAGGCTGGAAATTACAGAATTTACTATAAATCAAGTAAAGTTTGAATATAACACATAAAGCCATAAAATTCCTGTAAGAAAACAGGTGATAAGCTTGAAATCAGTCTCAACTAAGATTTTTTTGGATCTGATCTTAAAAAGCAACAAGACTACCAAGTAGGACTAAATCAAACTAAATCAAAAGCATTTGCACAGCAAAGGAAACTGCCAGAAAACTGAAAACAAAATCGGAGAAAACATTTACATTATATATCTGATAAGAGATTAATAGGTAAAACTTAAAGAAATCATACAACCCAATAGCAAAACAATCATTTTAAAATGGGGAGAGTGTCGGACATTTAAAAAAAAAAAACAGATGGCCAACAAGTACATGAAAAAAATAAGCTCATCATCTCTAATAATCACAGAAATGGAAATCAAAACCACAATGAGATAGCACTTCACACCTATCAGAATGGCTATTAGCAGAAAGACAAGAAATTCCAAGTGTTGGTGAAGATGTGGAGAAAAGGGAATACTTGGTATGCTGTTAGACTGAATAGGTGCAGCCACTATGGAAAACAGTATGGAGGGTCCTTTAAAAATTAAAAATAGAGTTGACATATGATCCAGCATATCTGCTTCTCTATATTTATAGGAAGAGATAAAAAACACTAACTGAAGAAGACACACATCCAAATGTATTGCATCATTATTTATAATAGCCAGCACAGGAAGCAACCTAAGTGTCTATGATGGATGAATAAACTGTCTTTTACACACACAGACACATAATGGAATATTCTTCAGCCATAAAAAATGACATGAAACCTCACCATTTGCAAAAACAGAACTTCAGAACAGCATGCTAAATGATGTAAGTCAGCGAAAACCAAAGACCATGTGATATCACTTATATGTGGAATCTAAAACAACAAAAACTCCCAAATTCACAGATACAAGGAACAGATTAGTGGTTGCCAAAGGTACATGGGAAAGGAGGGATGGGTGAAATGGGTGAAGGAGGTCAAGATGTATAAACTTCATGTTATAAGTCATAGGGAGGTCATATATAGTATGGTGACTACAGTTGTTAATACTGTACTGCATAACTGAAAGTTGCTAATAGTATATCTTCAAAAGTTCTCACAAGAAAAAATCTGTAATTATATACGGTGATGGATGTTAACCTGTGATCATTTTGCAATATATACAAAGATCAGATCATTATGTTGTGCACTTGAAACTAATGATATATTCACCTCAAGAAGGCAAAGTGGTTGTCTGAGGAGGACTTCCAAATAGCTGAGAAAGGAGAAACAAAAGGCAAATGAGAAAGGGAAAGATAAACCCAAGTAAATGTAGAATTCCAAAGAAAAGCAAGGAGAGATAAGAAAGTCTCCTGAGTGAACAATGCAAAGAAATAGAGGAAAACAACAGAATGAGAAAAGACTAGAGATCTCTTCAAGAAAACGAGACACCAAGGGAATGTTTCATGCAAAGATGGGCACAATCAAGAACAGAAATAGCAAGGACCTAACAAGCGATTAAGAAAAGGTGGCAAGAATACACAGAACTATACTGAAAAGGTCTTAATGAACCAGATGACCTTGATCACTCTAGGTGTGGTCACTCACCTAGACCAAACATCTGGGAGTGTGAAGTCAAGTGGGCCTTAGGAAGTATTACTATAAACAAAGCTAGTGGAGGTGGTGGAATTCATGCAGAGCTATTTCAAATCCTAGAAGATGATGCGTTAAAGTGTTGCACTCTTTATGCCGGCAAATTTGGAAAACTCAGCAGTGCCCACAGGACTGGAAAAGGTCAGTTTTCATTCCAATCCAAAAGAAAGGCAAGCCAAAGATGTTCAAATGACCATACAATTGCACTCATTTCACATGCTAGCAAGGTAATGCTCAAATTCCTTCAAGCTAGGCTTCAAATGTATGTGAACTGAGAACTTTCAGATGTACAAGCTGGATTCAGAAAAAGCAGAGGAACCAGAGATCAAACTGCAAATAACCGTTGGATCATAGAAAAAGCAAGGGAATTTTTTTAAAAATCAATTTCTTCACTGACTACGACTATGTGGATCACAACAAACTGTGGAAAATTCTTAGAGAGATGGGAATACTAGACCACCTGACCTGTCTACTGAGAAACCTGTATGCAGGCCAAGAAGCAACAGTTAAAAACAGACATGGAAAAATGGACTGGCTCAAAATTGGGAAAGGAGTACATCAAGGCTGTATACTGTCACCCTGCTTATCTAACTTATATGCAGAATACATCATGCGAAATGCTGGACTGGATGAAGCATTAGTTGGAATCAAGATTGCTGGGAGAAATATCAACAACCTCAGACATGCAGATGATACCACTCTAATGGCAGAAAGTGAAGAGGAACTGAAGAGCTTCTTGATGAGAGGTGAAAGAGAAGAGTGAAAAAGCTGGCTTAAATCTCAACATTCAAAAAATGAAGATCATGGCATCCAGTCCCATCACTTCATGGCAAACAGATGGAAAAAAGTAAAAATGGTGACATTTTATTTTCTTTGGTTCCAGAATCACTGCAGATGGTGACTGCAGCCACAAAATTAAAAGACGTTTGCTTCTTGGAAGAAAAGCTATGACAATCCTAGACAGTGTATTAAGAAGAGATACTGCTTTGCCAACAAAGGTCCATATAGTCAAAGCTATGGTTTTTCCAGTAGTCATATATGGGTATGAGAATGGGGCTATAAAGAAGGCTGAGTGCCAAAGAATTGAGGCTTCCGACTGTGGTGCTGGAGAAGACTCTTGAGGGTCCCTTGTACAGCAAGGAGATCAAACCAGTTAATCCTAAAGGAAATAACTGAATATTCATTGGAAGGACTGAAGCTGAAGCTCCAATACTTTGGCAAAGAGCTGACTCATTGGAAAAGACCCTGATGCTGGGAAAGATTGAGGGCAAGATGAAAAGGGGGCAACAGAGATGATGATGGTTGGATAGCATCACTGACTCAATGCCATGAGTTTGAGCAAACTCCAGGAG
This sequence comes from Aepyceros melampus, assembly GCA_006408695.1. NCBI lineage: Eukaryota > Metazoa > Chordata > Mammalia > Artiodactyla > Bovidae > Aepyceros > Aepyceros melampus. The sequence goes on along the minus strand of SJXQ01010692.1, from coordinate 383,881 downwards.
ATGGTGAAGGACAGGGCAGCCTGGGGCGCTGCAGTCCATGGGGTTGCAGAGATAACAACACCTCAATTTAAAACAGAAATAACAGCTGAGAACTTTCCAAGTCTGGGTAGAGAATTATATATCCAAGTATACAAAGCTAATATAACCCTATTAACCCAGTGCAAATAAAACCATATCTAAGACACATTATAATGACCCTGTCAAAAATCAAAAATAAAGAGATAATCCTAACAGCAGCCAAGGGAAAAAGATAATAACCTATAAAGAAATTCCCATCAGGCTCTAAGCAGATTTCTCAGCTAAAAGCCTAGGTCAGGAGAGATGCAATGACATATTCAAAGTTGAAAGAAAAATAATTGCCAGCCCAAAATTTTCTAGAGCAGAAAAAAAAATTCGGCAGAGCTCATTACCCCTAGACCCGCTTTGCAAGAAATGCTAAAAGTAGTTTTTCCAGCTGAAATGAAATAATGCCAATCAGAAACATGAAAATGTACAAAAGTATACAGCATATGGGTAAAAGTAAACATTCAAACTTAGAAACTAATTCTGTAGTAGGACGATGTGTTAGCCACTTAACTACAGTATAAACATCAAAAGAAGAAGAAAGTCACTCCATCGTGTCCGACTCTTTGCGACTCCATGGACTGTAGCCCACCAGGCTCTTCTGTCCATGGGATTTTCCAGGCAAGAATACTGGAGTGGGTTGCCATTCCCCTTCTCCAGGGGATCTTCCCAATCCAGGGATTGAACCCGGGTCTCCCGCATGTAGGCAGACACTTTACCATCTGAGCCACCAGGGAAGTCAAAAACATCAAAAGAAAAGAGTATTAAAAATAACTATAGCTATTATAATTTGTTAATGAACACACTATATAAAAAGTAAATAATGCATCAAAAATGTAAAGGTGGAAAAGCAAAAAGGTGAAGCTCTTGTAGACAATTAAAGTTTCTATCATCTTAAAATAGACTGTTTTATTTATCAGACGTCTTATGTAGCCAGCTTAGTAACCACAAGGCAACAGCCTATAGTAAAAGTGTAAAAGATCAAGGGGAAACAGAATACATGATCATAAAAAGTCACCAACTTACAAAAGTAGCCAGAAATGAGGTAAAAATAAACAATGGAAATATAAGACAAACTGATAATTATGAATAAAACTGCATTAGTTAAGTCCTTGCATATCAACAATAACTCTAGATATATGTGAGTTGAATTCACCAATGAAAACACCCAGAATAGCTGAAGGGATTAAAATCTAGACCCAAATATATACTACCTACACAGACTCACTTCAGAGTGAAGGGATGGGAAAAGATATTCCTTACAAGTAGAAACAAAAAGCATGTGGAGGCAACTAATCTTGTACCAAACACAGCAGACTTTAAGCCAAAAACATTAATAAGAGACAAAGAAGATCAATGTATAATGATGCTGCTGCTGCTGCTGTTGCTAAGTCGCTTCAGTCGTGTCCGACTCTGTGCGACCCCAGAGACAGCAGTCCACCTGGCTCCCCTGTCCCTGGGATTCTCCAGGCAAGAACAATGGAGTGGGTTGCCATTTCCTTCTCCAATGCATGAAAGTGAAAAGTGAAAGTGAAGTTGCTGAGTTGTGTCCAACTCTTAGCGACCCCATGGACAGCAGCCCACCAGGCTCCTCCGTCCATGGATTTTCCAGGCAAGAATACTGGAGTGGGGTGCCATTGCCTTCTCCGATGTATAATGATAAAGGGGCTCAATTCACCAAGATATAGTGATTATCAATATTCACATGCCCAACATCAAGGCTCCAAATATACACATTATGCGTCCTCAGTCGCTTCAGTCGTGTCCAACTCTGTGCGACCCCATGGACTGTAGCCCTCTAGGCTCCGCCGTCCATGAGGATTCTCCAGGCAAGAATACTGGAGTGGACTGCCACGCCCTCCTCCAGGGAAACTTCCCAACCCAGGGATCAAACCCAAGTCTCTTATGTCCCTTACATTATCAGGTGGACTCTTTACCACTAGCTCCACCTGGGAACCCTTGCTTTACAGCAAATAATAAACATCTCTGCAAGGAGAAAGAGGCAGTAATAGCAGGGAGTTTAGTACTCCACATTCAACACTGGATAGATCACCTAGACCAAAATTCAGAAATTTTAATGCTGGACTTAAGTGATACATTAGACAAGATGGATTTAGACATTTACAGAACATTCCATCCAAAAGCAGAATACACATTCTTCTCAAGTACACACAGAACATTCTTCAAGAATAGCTATGTATTAGACCATCAAACATGTCACCAAATTAAAGAAAACAATATCAAGCATATTTTCTGACAACAATGGTATGAAATTAGAAATCTACTGCAGGAGGAAAACTAGAATATTCACAAATATGGGGAGATTAAAAAATGCCCTTGAGCAACGAATGGGTTGAAGAAGAAATTGAAAAAGAAACAAAAAATAAATTGGAACAAATAAAAATTGGAAACAGATAAAACCAAAACTTATGGGATGCAACAGAAGCAGTTGTAAAAGGGAAGCTTATAGCAGTAAATAAAAATACCTACATAAGAAAGAGAAAGATTTCAAATAGCCAACCTAACTTTACATCTTAATAAACTATAAAAAAGAAAAAACTAAGTCTAAGGTTAATAAAATGAAGGAAATAATAAATTCAAGTGGAAATCAATGAAATAGAGACTAAAAAAGACATTAGGAGAAAAAAATGAAACCAAGAGCTTTTTTTTGAAAAAAATAAACAAAATACACAAATGTCTAGGTAGGCTACTAATAAAGAAGAGAGGACTCAAAATTAGAAATGAAGGGGAGACAAATTGATAACAGAAATACAAAGTATTATACGGGAGTATTATAAATAATACATGGCAACTTAGAATAGTGGATAAACTTCTAGAACCTACAAGACTGAATTAGGAATAGAAAATCTGAATAGAAAAATCACAAGTGGTGAGATTGAATCAGTAATCAAAAACAATCCACTATAAAAAAAAAAAAAAAAGGCCAGTAGGAAATGCATTCACTGGTGAATTCCATCAATTGTTTGCAGAGTTAACACCAAACCTTCTCAACCTTTCCAAAACATAGAAGAGAAGGAACAGGTGCAAATTTATCTTACCAGGCCAGCATTACCCTGATACCAAAAACAAACAAGGACACTACAAGAAAAGAAAACTATAGGCCAATAACCCTGTGGAATATAAATGCAAAAATGGCGAAATATTAGCAAACTGATTATAACAGTATATTAAGAGGATCATACGCCACAACCAAGTTAGGTTTTTTCCCAAGGATGTAAGGGTAAGGGTAAGGGGTAAGGGGTAAGGGTAAGGGTAAGGGTAAGGGTAAGGTGAAGTCGCTCAGTCGCGTCCGACTCTTTGCGACCCCATGGACTGTAGCCTACCAGGCTCCTCCGTCCATGGGATTCTCCAGGCAAGAATACTGGAGTGAGTTGCCATTTCCTTCTCCAGGGGATCTTCCCGACCCAGGGATTGAACCCAGGTCTCCTGCATTGGAGGCAGACGCTTTAACCTCTGAGCCACCAGGGAAGAGTTAAGGATTTAAGGATGGATCCATATCTGCCGATCAGTCAATGTGATACACTTCAGTAACAAAAGGGTAAAACTCAACAGAGGTACAGAAAGCATTTGACAAAATTCAACATCTTTCATTATCAAAACTCTCAACAAAATGGCTATAGAGGCAATGTACCTCAACATAGTAAAATCCATATATGACAGGCCCACAGCTAGCATCATACTAAATGGTGAAAGGCTGAAAGCTTTTTCTCTAAGATGAAGAGCAAGGCAAGAACGCCCAATCTTTGACTTTTTATTAAAAACAGTACTGAAAGTCTTAGAGCAATCAGGCAAAATAAATAAAAAATAAAAGGCATCCAAATCAGAAAATTAAAAGTAAAGCTGTATCTACTTACACATGATAGTATAATATCAGTTCAGTCACTCAGTCGTGTCCAACTCTTTGCGACCCCACAAATCGTAGCACGCCAGGGCTCCCTGTCCACCATCAACTCCCAGAGTTCACCCAAACTCATATGCATCGAGTCAATGATGCCACCCAGCCATCTCATTCTCTGTCGTGCCCTTCTCCTCCTGCCCCCAATCCCTCCCAGCATCAGAGTCTTTTCCAATGAGTCAACTCTTTGCATGAGGTGGCCAAAGTATTGGAGTTGTAGCCTCAGCATCAGTCCTTACAATGAACACCCAGGACTGGTCTCCTTTAGGATGGACTGGTTGGATCTCCTTGCAGTCCAAGGGACTCTCAAGAGTCTTCTCTAGTACCACAGTTCAAAAGCATCAATTCTTTGGTGCTCAGCTTTCTTCACAGTCCAACTCTCACATCCATACATGACCACTGGTAAAACCATAGCCTGAATAGATGGACCTTTGTTGGTAAAGTAATGTCTCTGCTTTTCAATATGCTATCTAGGTTGGTCATAACTTTTCTTCCAAGGATTAAGCATCTTTTAATTTCATGGCTGCAGTCACCATCTGCAGTGATTTTGGAGCCCCAAAAAAATAAAGTCTGACACTGTTTCCACTGTTTCCCCATCTATTTCCCATGAAGTGATGGGACTAGATGCCATGATCTTTGTTTTCTGAATGTTGAGCTTTAAGCCAACTTTTTCACTCTCCTCTTTAACTTTCATCTTTCTGCCATAAGGGTGGTGTCATCTGCATATCTGAGGTGATTGATATTTCTCCCGGCAATCTTGATTCCAGCTTGTGCTTCTTCCAACCCTAAAGTCTCTCCCCCTCAAAAAAAATGTTATAATAAACAGATTTAGTAAAGTTATAGGATACAAAATCAGTACACAAAAATCAGTTTATTCAACACACTAACAATAAATTATTAGAATGAGAAATTAAGAAAATTATCTGATTTATAATTATATCAAAAAGGACACAATACCTAGGGATAAATTTTATTAAGGAAGTAAAAGAGCATACACTGAAAACTATACAATATTGATGAGAAAAACTGAAGACATGAATAGATGGAAAGATACTCTATGCTTATGAATTAGAAAAATTAATATTATTAAATATCCATACTACCTAATGCAATAAACAGATTCAATGTAATCCCTAACAATTTTCCAACAGAAATAAAATAATCAGAGGAAAATGACAGACAGAAAAAGCCTAGAGATCTCTTGAAGAAAATTAGATACACCAAGAGAACTTTTCATGCAAAGATGGGGACAATAAAGGACAAAAATGGCATGGACCTAACAGAAGCAGAAGATATTAAGAAGAGGTGGCAAGAATACACAGAAGAACTCTACAAGAAAGATCTTCATGACCCAGATAATCACGATGGTGTGATCACTCACCTAGAGCCAGACACCCTGGAATGTGAAGTCAAGTGAGCCTAAGGAAGCATCACTATGAACAAAGCTAGTGGAGGTGATGGAATTCCAGTGGAGCTATTTCAAATCCTAAAAGATGATGCTGTGAAACTGCTACACTTAATATGCCAGCAAATTTGGAAAATTCAGCAGTGGCCACAGGACTGGAAAATGTCAGTTTTCATTTCAATCCCAAAGAAAGGCAATGCCAAAGAATGCTCAAACTACTGTGCAGTTGCATTCATCTCACGCACTAGCAAAGTAATGTTCAAAATTCTCCAAGACAGGCTTCAATAGTACATGAACCATGAACTTACAGATGTTCAAGCTGGTTTTAGGAAAGGGAGAGGAACCAGAAATCAAATTGCCAACATCTATTGGATCATCAAAAAAGCAAGAGAGTTTCAGAAAACATCTATTTCTGCTTTATTGACTACACCAAAGCCTTTGACTGTGTGGATCCCAACAAACTGTAAAATTCTTCAAGAGATGGGAATACCGACCACCTGACCTGCCTCTTAAGAAATCTGTATGCAGATCAAGAAGCAAAAGTTAGAACTGAACATGGAACAACAGATTGGTTCCAAATAGGAAAAGGAGTACATCAAGGCTGTATATTGTCACCCTGTTTATTTAACTTATATGGAGAGACACTGGAGAAATGCTGGATTGCTGGGAGAAATATCAATAACCTCAGATATGCAGATGACACAACCCTTATGGCAGAAAGCAAAGAAGAACTAAAGAGCTTCTTGATGAAAGTGAAAGAGGAGAGTGAAAAAGTTGGCTTAAAATTCAACATTCAGAAGACTAAGATCATGGCATCCAGTCCCATTACTTCATGGCAAACAGATGGAGAAACAGTAAAAATGGTGACAGATTTTATTTTCTTGAGCTCGAAAATCACTGCAGATGGTGACTGCAGCCATGAAATTAAAAGATGCTTACTCCTTGGAAGAAAAGTTATGAGCAACCTAGATAGCATATTCAAAAGCAGAGACATTACTTTGCCGACTAAGGTCTGTCTAGTCAAGGCTATGGTTTTTCCTGTGGTCATGTACGGACATGAGAGTGGGACCATAAAGAAGGCTGAGGGCCAAAGAATTGAAGCTTCTGAACTGTGGTGCTGGAGAAGACTCTTGAGAGTCCCTTAGACATCAAGGAGATCCAACCAGTCCATCCTAAAGGAAATAACCCTGAATATTCATTGAAGGACTGAAGCTGAAGCTGCAATACTCTGGCAAAGAGCCGACTCATTGGAAAAGACCCTGATGCTGGGAAAGATTGAAGGCAGGAAGAGAAGGGGGCAACGGAGGATGAGATGGTTGGATGGCATCACTGACTCAACAGACATGAGTTTGAGCAAACTCCAGGAGATGGTGAAGGACAGGGGAGCCTGGCATGCTGCACTCTATGGGGCACAAAGAGTCAGACACGACTGACTGAATTGAAATGAACTGAAAAATTTGTATGGAGTGACAAACAGCAGAGTAGAAGGACATGCGCTCATCCTCTCCTGTGACTCCAAAATCACAACTCACTGCTGAACAACCATCGAGAGAAGAATGCTGGATCCCACCAAAAAAAGATACTCCATGTCCAAGTGCAAAGGAGAAGCCCCAGCAAGACGGTAGGAGGGGCGAAATTACATTTAGAATCAAACCCCATACACACCAAAGATGCTTGGAGGGCTCAAACAAAACATTGTGGACACCAGGAGACCCACAGAGACTGAGCCAGACGTCCCTTTGAGTATTTGAATGTCTCCTATAGAGGTACGCGTCAGCAGTGGCCTGCCACAAGGGGAGGGGCTCTGGATGCAGCAGTCCTGGGTGTGGCATAAGCCCTCTTGGAGGAGGTCACCATTAACCCTACCAGACAGCCACCAAGCAGATGACCCACAAACTGCAGAACAGTTATACCAAATAAATTATCATACTGTTAAGAAAGTTCTAGGACCCACAAAAGAGTTCCCAACTTGAGGATCTGGCAAAGGGACTGAGAACCCCAAGGGAAATTGACTTTGAAGACCTGAATAGCTAAAGAAATTCTGAGGAAGAGCAAAGCTGGAGGAATCATACTTCCTGATTGCAAATTATATTTCAGCACTATAGTAATTTAAAAAATACAGTATTGGCAATAAAAACAAACAGATCAAAGAACTAGAATACAGAGCTCAGAGATAAATTCACTCATATATAAATCATTTGATTTACATCAAAAGCACCAAATAAATAACACTGGGATATCTGGGTGGTTGTTGTTTTAGTTTCTAAGTCTTGTCCAACTCTTTGCAGTCCCATAGACTGCAATCCACCAGGGTCCTCTGTCCGTAAGATTTCCCAAGAAATCTGCAAAAGAATGAAAATGGGCCCCTATCCTACACCACACAGACAAATCAATTCAAAATGGATTAAAGACTTGAACTTAAGACCTAAAACTGTAAAACTCCTAGACAAAAACACAGGGTGTTAAAGTCCTTGACATTGGTTTTGGCGATTTTTTGGATTTGACTCCAAAAGCAAAAGCAACAAAAGCAAAAATAGTGGGATTACAAAGTAAAAAGCTTCTGCACAAAGGAAACCATCAAAAAAAATGAAACAGTAACCTACAGAATTGGAGAAAATATTTGTAAATCATCTGTTTGATAAGAAGTTAATATTCAAATTATACAAAGAAGTCATACAACTTCAAAGCAAAAAAAGAAAAAATAGAAACCACAATGAAATATCACCTTGCACTAGCTAGAATGGCTATCACCAAAGATAAGCCAAGATATGGAATCCAGCCATGAAATTAAAAGATGCTTACTCCTTGGAAGGAAAATTATGACCAACCTAGACAGCGACTTGATGGACGTGAGTTTGAGTGAACTCCAAGAGTTGGTGATGGACAGGGAGGCCTGGAGTGCTGCAATTCATGGGGTCTCAAAGAGTCGGACACAACTGAGCAACTGAACTATACCGAATTGAGACAGCATATTAAAAAGCAGAGACATTACTTTGTCAGCAAAGGTCCATCTAGTCAAGGCTATGGTTTTTCAAGTAGTCATGTATGGATGTGAGAGTTGGACTATAAAGAAAGCTGAGCACCGAAGAACTGATGCTTTGAACTGTGGTGTTGGAGAAGACTCTTAAGAATCCCTTGAACTGCAAGGAGATCCAACCAGTCCATCCTAAAGAAGATCAGTCCTGGGTGTTCATTGGAAGGACTGATGTTGAAGCTGAAACTCCATTACTTTGGCTACCTGATGTGAAGAGCTGACTCACTTGAAAAGACCTTGATGCTGGCAAAGATTGAGGGCAGGAGGAGAAGGGAATGACAGAGGATGAGATGGTTGGATGACATCACCAACTCAATGGACATGAGTTTGGGTAGGCTCCGGGAGTTGGTGATGGACAGAGAGGCCTGGAGTGCTACAGTTCATGGGGTCACAGAGTTGGACTCGACTGAGCAACTGAACTGAACTGAACTGATGGAAACCACTTCAGTGTTTTTCAACAACAATAAAAATGGGGGGAAAATGTGAATATACAATGTAAATACAAATGTATATAAATATACATACACACAATGGAATATTATTCAATCACAATGGGGAAATCCTGCTATTTACTACAACATAGATGGACCTTGAGGACATTATACTAAGTGAAGTCAGTCAGAGAAAGACATACACTGTGATATGACTGATGTGTGGAATCTAGAAAAGCTGAACTCATAGAAGCAGAATAGGATGGTAGGACCACAGGCTGAGAGGTTGGAGAAAAGGGGAGTTATTGATCAGAGAATAAACTTCAGTTATGAGATGAGTCTGGGAATCTAATGTATATGATGGTGATTATCATTAATAATATTTTATTATATCCTTGAAAGTTGCTGAGAGTATATTGAATATCCTCCCTACAAAAAAAGAAATGGTAATTATGTGAAGAGATAGCAGACTAGTGAATACCATATTGGTAATAATTTTGTAATAGATAGGTGTATCAATCAACATGCTGTGCTCTTTGTACAATGTTATATATCAATATTATCTCAATAAATTTAGAGAAAAAATGAATGAAATGAAAGAATGATCATTATAGTTAATTGGCAAAACTTTCCCACTTTCTTTGAAAGAAACTGCAGATTTTAATACACTTTCTTTTAAGGATCTTTTCCCAAAAATATTAAACCATACAATGCTAAATAATTGAAAAATAATTGTAAATTCTTAGAAGTTAGAATGAGGAGTGGGAACTTATGTACACCCATGGCGGATTCATGTTGATGTATGGCAAAACCAATACAGTATTGTAAAGTTAAAAAATAAATAAATAAATAAATAAATAAAATTAAAAGAAAAAAAAGAATGAGTCACCTGTGATCGTTCTAACCTAAAAGCAAGTAAACATTCCTATCATTTAGAAAAATGCTGCTAAATTTCTAAGGTGGCATGACCTACTGCTTATTATAACACAATCCAATAAATACCATTATATATGTCTTCAACCATAACATGTCTCTTGAAACCATGAAAAAAAATGAGAAAATATAACATTAGACTCCCTGGTAGAAAAACTACTGACTTCATAATCAGACACAGTGAGTTTAAAACCTCAGCTCTGTCACTTTACCTTTTTACACAGAAGAACTGTACGAAAAAGATCTCGATGACCAGGATAATCATGATGATGTAATCTCTCACTCAGAGCCAGACATTCTGAAGTGTGAAGTCAAGTGGACCTTAGGAAGCACTACTGCCCATAAAGCTAATGTAGGTGATGGAATTCCAGCAGAGCTATTAAAACATTCCTATAAGATGATGCTATTAAAGTGCTACACTCAATATGTCAGCAAATTTGAAAAACCCAGCAGAGGACATAATATTGGAAAAGGTCAATCCTCATCCCAGTTCCCAAGAAGGGAAGTACTAAAGAATGTTCAATTCTTTAGTGCAATTGCACTTATCTCCCATGTGAGTAAGGTTATGCTCAAAATGCTCCAAGCTAGGCTTCAGCACTACAGGAACCGAGAACTTCCAGATGTTCAAGCTGGATTTAGAAAAGGCAGAGGAACCACAGATCAAATTGCCAGAGATCAAATTTCTTACTGGATCATAGAGAAAGCAAAGGAACTCCAGAAAAACATTTACCTCTGTTTCATTGACTATGCTAAAGCCTTTAACTGCGTAGATGGTAATAAACTGTGGAAAACTCTTAAAGAGATGGGAATACCAGACCACCTTACCTGTCTCCTGAGAAACCTGTATGCAGGTCAAGAAGCAACAGTTAGAACCCTGTATAGAACAACCGACTCATTCAGGACTGAGAAGGGGGTATGACAAGGCTGTTCATTGTCACTCTGTTTATTTAACTGAAATGCAGAGCACATTATGTGAAGTGCCAGACTGGATGTGTTACAAGCTGGAATCAAGACTGCCAGGAGAAATATCAACAACTTCAGATATGTGGATGATACCACTCTGACTGCAGAAAATGAAGAAGAGCTAAAGAGCCTCTTGATGAGGGTGAAAGAGAAGGGTGAAAAAGCCGGCTTGAAACTCAATATTAAAAAACTAAGATCATGGCATCCAGTCCCATGACTTCATGGCAAATAGAAGGGGAAAGGTGGAAGCAATGACAGATTTCCTCTTCTTGGGCACTAAAATCTTTGTGGATGGTGACTGCAGCCATGAAATTAGAAGACAATTACTTCTTGCCAGGAAAGCTGTGATAAACCTAGACAGCGTGTTAAAAACAAAGATATCACTTTGATGACAAAGGTCCATATAGTTAAGGCTATGGTCTTTCCAGTAGTCATGTACAGATGTGAGAGCCGGACAGTAAGGAAAGCAAGAGTGCCGAAGAATTGAGCTTTCAAACTCTGGTGCTGTAGAAGACTTTTGAGAGTCCCTTGGAAACCAAGGAGATCAAACCAGTCAATCTTAAGGGAAACCAACCCTGAATACTCTTTGGAAGGACTGATGCTGAAAGCTTCGCCGATACTTTGTTGGCCACATGATGCAAAGAGCCAACTCATTGGAAAAGACCCTGATGCTGGGAAAGATCAAAGGAAGAAGGAGAAGAGGGCAACAGAGGTTGAGAAGGTTGGATGGCATCACTGACACAATGGACATGAGCTTGAGCAAACTCCGGGAGATGGTGAGGGACAGGGAAACCTGGCATGCTGCTGGCCATGGAGTCGAGAAGAACTGGACACAACTTGGCGACTGAACAACTGTCACTTACCACTAACATGCCTTAAGCAAACCTCTTCTTTTCTCTGAACCTCAGTTTCCTCATCTTTAAGGCTGGGTAGCAAGATCTACCTCATGGGATTTGTGAGAATCAAGGAACATACTCTCTGAACACAACAAGCATCAAGCCAGACCAACAGCTGGTACCTAGACAGTATCAGGAAGTATGTAACTACCTGCATCAAAACATTTTTCTTTTGTCACTATAGACAGATTATCACACATACAAAAAATTCATTTCTACAAGTCTCTAAGTCTCTTCTATAAAAGTAATTTATGTCTTCCCTGGTGGTAAAGAATCTGCCGGCAATGCGGGAGACCCGGGTTTAATCCTTGGGTCTGGAGGATCCCCTGGAGAAGGAAATGGCAACCACTCCAGTATTCTTGTATGAGAATTCCTTGGACAGAGGAGCCTAGTGGGCTACAGTCTGTGGGGTCGCAAAGAGTTGGACACAACTGAGCAACTGACAGTTTCACTTTCATAAATGTAATTTAAGAATTTATCACTTCAGGAAAACAAATCAGTTCAGTTCAGTTCAGTCGCGCAGTCGTGTCCGACTCTTTGCGACCCCATGAATCGCAGTACGCCAGGCCTCCCTGTCCATCACCAACTCCCGGAGTTCAACTGTATATTAATGCATATATATGGAATCTACAAAAATGACATAGATGATCTGATTTGCAAAGCAGAAAGAGACACAGATGTAGAGAACAAATAGGGACACCAAGGGTATGGGGGATGAACTGGGAAACTGGAATTGACATATATACACTTACCACATATAAAATAGATAACCAATAAGAATCTACTGTATAGCACAGGGAACTCTACTCAGTGCTTGGTGGGGTCTAAATGGGAAGGAAATCCAACAGAGAAAATAAATATGTATGTATGGCTGATTCACTTTGCTGTACAGCAGAAATTGACACAGCAGTGTAAAGCAACTATGTGTGGATGTCACTTAGTCATGTCCAACCCTTTGCAACCCCATGAACTGTAGTTTTCCAGGCTCCTCTGTCCATGGAATTCTCCAGGCAAGAATACTGGAGTGGGGAGCCATTCCCTTCTCCAGGGGATCTTCTCGACCTAGGGGTTGAGCCTGGGTCTCCCACATTGCAGGCAGATTCTTTACCAACTGAGCCACCAGGGAAGCCCAAACAGCAGCTATACTCCAATTTTAAAAAGAAGAAGAATTTATCACATATAAAACCTGGAGGACAAGGCCATAATAGACAACCAGCCTTGCTCCATAAATATGGGAAGCGACCCCTGGATGTGACCTCCCAGGTGGAGTTGAGGGCCCTGGGCATTAGGAGGTGACTGGAGCCACTTACTTTGAGTACCTTCTGGTCCTGCCTTGCCATCTTGCTTTCATGCTATTTCCTCTAAACATTTACATTTTTTTCAACTAGGAGTCAACATAGGAATTTAAAATGGTGGGGGACTCTTATTCCAAGAACATGTTCCCAGGAGCCTCTGCTTCCTGTTGAGTATTCTTCCCACTTCTCTCCCAGCCCTACATGGCCAGGAGGGTACATGCTTAGGCAAGTCCGGCAGGTAATGGAAATGAGTGACAAGGTCAGTGTGCAGCAAGACAGCAGGGAGAGAATAGTGGTGAACTGGACAAACACAAGTGGGAGGGGTGGGTGGTGTCTGTTAAAATCTCATCAACTGCTGGTTCAGAAAACAGGACCCAAGGATGCCACATTTAGGGGTTTATCAAGAGAGGCCATGAATCCAGATTTTCTTGAACACTGATTTTTAAATATGATATATGATCCAAAATTGCTTCCAACATCATGCAGATCCAGCCTCAGCTGTGTGGCTTCTGTTGCGTGGAGTATAAAAGCTGGAAGGAAAGCACACTAAAGCAAGGCTTCCAGGACTGTTTTCTCTGTCACTGCTTCAAAGACCACAGGCTGGCTGCTTCCTCTTTAAATAACATCGTCTTCGTTTCTCCCAGGGCCTTTATTTTATTCTCCAAGCCTAACAGGAGAATTCTTATTTGACTTTATGCTTCAGCTCATGATAACCACTGTATAACCACTATATAAGCATATAACCTAACAGAAACCTCTTCTTAGAAGCAGGGCTAGAAAAAAATTACACAGAGACAAAAGTCTCACCCTCTCAAATTTCCAAAAGCCCAACAATGCAGTGTTTCTCAGATGTTATGAATGCAAGAGGCATGTGGGAGTTTATGAATCTATAGGCTTGAAATCTGGCCCAGGAATCTGCATTTTTAACAACAATTCCTGTGGTTCTGAGGCAAGCAATTCCCAGATGATATTTTCAGATACCACAAGTTAGCCCCAGCCTTAGAGTTGCCATGTCAAACGCTTGGCCAGCATCTGGAGCCCCAACTGGAAGGAGGAAGAGCCCTCCCCGGGGTCAGTTATTATTTATGCTCTAGGACTAATTAATTACTTCTCAATGGCCAACAGCTGTGCAGTGGGAAATTCCCACACAATTCAGAGATGGAATGAGGCTGTCCAAGTTGAGCGGACTGATACAGTGTTATTTCCACAGGGCATCTGGCCAAAGGGGTTCTCAAGTCCCACTCTAATTATCACAGTTGCTGGCAGTCTCCTACACAGTAGGAAAATAAATAAGAGAACCAACTCATGGATGGATAATAATCATGTCAATAGCAATCATCAAAACACTGATAAGTATACTAAGTCAGAGAAACACAAATGTCATATGATATAATCCATACAAAGCACCTAATTTAATTATATAAATGAACTTATTTAAAAAACAGAAATAGACTCACAAATTTCAAAACAAATTTATAATGACCAAAGGGGAAACACATTGGGGGAGGAGGAATAAATTAGGAGCTTGGAATAAACATACATTGCTATATATAAAATAGATAACCAACAAGAACAGGGATCTGAAGGCAATATTCTGTAATAAACTATTAGGGGAAAAGGATCTAAAAAAGAATAACTATGTCTATCTATATAACTGAGTCACTCTGCTGTACACCTGAAACTAATACAATGTTGTAAATCAACTATACTCCAATACATTTTTAATTGATAGTTTCTCTTTATTGAGAGAGTTTGGTTGAGCTGAGGGCATGAAATTGGAATCAGAGAAAGGTGAATTGGGTAACAGCTCTGTCTCTAGCTAGAAACCAACCATGGGACTGCCTTCACTTCTCTACATCTTGGTTCTCTACTGCAAAAATTAGTCAAGGATCCTATGAGGATTAAATAATGTAATACAAGCAAAGCACTTACAGTGCTTGGCCTGCGGTCACTGCTCTTTATCTATTAGCTATTATGCAGGGTACATCATGAAAAACGCTGGGCTGGATGAAGCACAAGCTGGAATCAAGATCACCGGGAGAAATATCAATAACCTCAGATATGCAGATGATACCACCCATATGGCAGAAAGTGAAGGAGAACTAAAGAGCCTCTTGATGAAAGTGAAAGAGGAGAGGAAAAAGTTGGCTTAAAGCTCAACATTCAGAAAACGAAGATCATGGCATCCAGTCCCATCACTTCATGGCAAATAGATGGGGAACAGTGGAAACAGTGGCTTACTTTATTTTTAGGAGCTCCAAAATCACTGCAGATGGTGATTGCAGCCATGAAATTAAAAGACACTTACTCCTTGGAAGGAAAGTTATGACCCACCTAGACAGCATATTAAAAAGCAGAGACATTACTTTGTCAACAAAGGTCCATCTAGTCAAGGCTATGGTTTTTCCAGTAGTCATGTATGGATGTGAGAGTTGGGCTGTGAAGAAAGCTGAGCACTGAAGAATTGATGCTTTTGAACTGTGGTGCTGGAGAAGACTCTTGAGAGTCCCTTGGACTGCAAGGAGATCCAACCAGTCCATCCTAAAGGAGATCAGTCCTGGGTGTTGATTGGAAGACCCAATCAGCTGAAACTCCAATACTTTGGCCACATGATGTGAAGAGCTGACTCATTTGAAAAGACTCTGATGCTGGGAAAGATTGAAGACAGGAGGAGAAGGGGCTGACAGAGGATGAGATGGTTGGATGGCATCACTGACTCAATGGACATGAGTTTGGGTAAACTCTGGGAGCTGGTGATGGACAGGGAGGCCTGGCATGCTGCAGTCCATGGGGTCACAAAGAGCTGGACATGACTGAGCAACTGACTGAACTGAACTGAAGGTTAAACATTGATCTACAAGCCAGTTTCACAGAAGGTAAAGGAATACCATGTAGTTAGGGATGATGTCTGGGATTAACTATTTCAAGTTTTATAAACTTGAAAGTTTGGGGGAATTTCAACATTTAATGTTTTTCCTGATGAGATTCTGGGGCAAAAACAACTTTCCACAAACCCTGACATAGTCGATGGCTTCCAAAAACATAAACTAAAGGATAAAATTAATGAAGAGGGAGGTTTTCAACTTGACATACATTTATTAAACACTGGACACTGTTAATAGCACAAAAACATAATCCTTACAATGAAATCTTCAAAGATTCAAGGAGGCAGTGAGTGGCATTTGAACCAGACCTTGAAGAATGAGTGATTTCATTGGCCAGGTAGAATACAGATGATTGATAGAAGGGCAGGGCAGGGACTTCCTTGATGGTCCAGTGGCTAAGATTCCACATTCCCAAAGCAGAAGGCTCAGGTTTGATCCCTGGTCCCTGGTCAGGGAACTAGACCTCACATGCCACAACTAAGAATTCTGCATGCTGTGAGTAAAGGTCCTACATGGCACAACTAAGACCTGGCCTAGACAGATAGATTAAGAAAGATAGACAGATACCTATTACACATATAATACATAATTGCATAAAAAAGAAGGGGAACATTCCAGATGAGCCAATGACAAATAATCTGCCTGCAAACACCGGGAAAACAGGTTCAATTCCTAGTCCAGGAAGATCCCACGTTGTGGGGCAACTAAGTCCATGAACCACAACTTCTGAAGCCCGCACCCTAGAGTCCACGCTTCCCCAAAAGAGAAGACACTGCAATGAGAAGCATGTGCGCTGCAACTGGAGAGGAGCCCCTGCTCGCTGCTTCTAGAAAGCGCCTATGGGCAGCAACAAAGACCCAGCACAGCCAAAAATAAATGCAATTTTTAAAAAAGAAGAAGGGCGTGGAGGTAAAAAAGAGCAGGATTGATTTCAAGGGCAAATGTAAGGAAGCAAAGCCTAGGTAGCAGGCAGTGGGCAGGATTAACTCTTGGGCTGGACTTTGTAGAGAGTCTAGGCTCAAAGGACCCCCTGGCATTTCTCCTTCCTTCAGTACAGTCTTCTCCATATCCCTGCATTTAACAACAAATAGGGCTTCTCAACAGACCTTTCTGCTTTTAAATCAGGTCATGTGGGATCTTCATACCTCGACAAACCAGATAGAAAAGAGAAAGTTGAAAAACATTTCCAGACAAGAGTAAGTCTGCTTGGTGAGTACGACCATTTTTTTAAGTCCACCTCATTCCATTGTTTACACGGGAGCCTGACTGCCAGGAAAACTGAGCTGTCCCTGCAGCTCTCGTGTCTCACACTCTGAGAGCCTGGACATGTAAGAAGTGCTCTGGACCCTGGAAAATCACTTAGGAGGAGAAAGAGCTAAATGCTTCCGATATCTTCAGACTTCTTCCTGGGTTGCCAACAGAGGCATTTGTGGCCAGGAATACTGGGGAAAAGGGTAGGCCAAGGGAAGAAGGTAAAGAGAAGCCGTTTTCAATTCCAGTTTTCCTAGAATGTTTTTGTCAACGGCCCTTGTCTTGATCCTAAGCCAAACTTCAGGGCAGAATGACTTTACAATGGCCCAAAAGTGACAAACGGTTAAGGGCTTACGCAAAATCAGCTTTGCTCTTAAGAGAATCACAAAATGATGATGATAATAATAACAAAAGAACAATTTACTGCCCACTTAATAATATAAATAAGTCATATCTGACTCTTGTGATCCCATAGACTGTAGCCCACCAGCCTCCTCTGTCCATGAGATTTCCCAGGCAAGAACACTGGAGTAGGTTCCATTTCCTTCTCCAAGGGATCTTCTTAAACCAGAGATTAACCCAGGTCTCCTATGCTGCAGGCAGTCTTCTGCTATGCAAGTGGCTTCTTTACCAACTGAACCACCAGGAAAGCCCTATTAATACTAATAATACGTTTATCATGTCTAGAACTTGTCCAACATTTGTTAGGAGTCAGGCTGTACATTAAGCATGTCACCTGCATTATCTCACCTAATCCTAACATCTGAGATAAATAATAGTATTTTTATGAGATAAATATTCATATCTCCATGATAATAACAACAGTATTGCTATTAATCTTATCAACAGATATAGAAACAGTGTGACCTGGACTACAATGGTCAGTGAAGATTTTGTTTGTTTCTTTATGCTTCATGACTTGACAATAGTTAGATGAGATCACAAAACTAGCTTTCACCCATGGGCTTTGTGCAGAAATGAAGCATAGTTCTTCAGAACTGAGGAAGTAAAAAACCCATTTACACTTTCTTCTCCCAGTCCTGTTCCTCTCTTCCCCTGAGTTCAAGGATGAAGGAGGGTGGAAGTGTGTCAGTAGCTACTAGCTGGTGGAACCTCCATCAAGCTGGTCCCTGAGTAACTAGGGAGAGTAGAGGCTGCTCATAAACTTGGGTTAAATATATACCAGGAGCAAGGGATAAGCCTTTGTTGTGTTAAGCCACTGAGATTTTAATGCTAATTCATTAACAGCTGTATAATCTAACCTTTCCTGATAATACACTAAGAAATTTGGTAACTTACCCTAAATAACAGATCTAAGTAAGTGATGGAAACAAAATCTTCTGCTTCCCAGGCAAGTCTCTGCTGTATGAATTCCAATCTGACTGTGATAAAGGTCATAGTTTCCACTGCTCCATTCACCATGTGTGTGGCAATGACTCCAAAAACCTATCCGTGAAAGACCCAGCCCAGATGGGATATCTCATAAAGCAGCTAATAGATTAGCTCTGACAGGGCAGGCTGGTTAGAGGCACATGTGAAGACTGAATTCCCAGGCAGGCCTTGCACATGACAAAGCCAAAATATCATTAAAAGCAGATACAAACAGAGGGATTGCCAAATAGCCTCACAAGGTCACACGAATTTACTATAGTCCAAGGTCTGACCCTCCTATTACCCAATTTGGTCAACAGACCCAAAGCAGTTTCATTGCTCTAGGTTCATCCTGGAGTACCCAACTCACAGAAGATTTGAACCAGAAATCCAGTTTGTCATTTTATACTCAGCAATATGATTATCACATGGTCAAAAATGATTTTGCTGGCCTGACAACAATGATTTTGTTGGCACATTTGCTCATTGACCACTTGGTTCGTCTTTGAAATATATTCCTGACCTGGCTTCTGGGGTATTTCACATTCACTCTCTTGCTGTTTATTTTTTCCACTTCACTGGAAGCTCATTCTCAGATTTCTTTGTTAATTCCTCCTCATCTCCCTATCTAGCATTGGAATACCTCAAGGCTCAGTCCTTGAAGGTCTTTTTCATTTGTGCACATTCTCTTGGTAATTTCTTCCAGTCTCGTGGCTTTAATAGCACCCAGATGCTGATGACGCATAACCCTATACCTCTAGCTGACTTTAATCTTTAGCTCTTGGCTGCCCGCTTGACCTCTCCCCCTGAGATATCTATCGAACACCTCAAATTTAACATGTCCAGAGCTGACCTTCGAGCTTCACCTACAAACAAGTTCCTCCTGTAACTTCACCATCAAAGTCATTGGAACTACCATTTCCTCAAACCCACAACCTTGGGGTCCCTCCTTGACTCCTTAATCTCTCTCATACATCCTACATCATACCCTCCAACAAGTCCTGCTATTTTGTTTTCAAAATATAGCCAGAATTCCACCACTTTTACCACCTTTATGGCTATCATCCAAGTGTCCATTATCTCTTTCCCTGGATCATTGCCATAGCCTCCCAACTGGTTTCCCTTTCACCTTAGCCAACTCCCCCATATCAAACTGTCCTCAAGGCAGAAGCCAGAGCGATCCTGTTAAAACCTCTGCCAGGTGGATGACGAGTCTGTTCGATACCTCCCAGTGGCTTCCTATGTCACTCAGAGTAAACGCCAGTCACTGTAATGGCATTGGTCCCAGGTAACTTCACTCTTGTGCATTACCTCCCTGATCATATTTCCTACTTCCTTTCCCCTTGTTCACTGCACTCCAGTCACTCTGGCTTCCTTGCTATGCTTGGACCAAGTCAGGCCCATCATACTCCAGGAATATTATACTGGTAACTTAGAATTGATGCTTTTGAACTGTGGTGTTGGAGAAGACTCTTGAGAGTCCCTTGGACTGCAAGGAGATCCAACTAGTCCATTCTAAAGGACATCAATCCTGGGTGTTCTTTGGAAGGAATGATGCTAAAGCTGAAACTCCAGTACTTTGGCCACCTCATGCAAAGAGTTCACTCATTGGAAAAGACTCTCATGCTGGGAGGAATTGGGGGCAGGAGGAGAAAGGGACGACAGAGGATGAGATGGCTAGATGGCATCACGGACTTGATGGACGTGAGTTTGAGTGAACTCCGGGAGTTGGTGATGGACGGGAGGCCTGGTATGCTGCAATTCACAGGGTCACAAAGAGTCAGACACGACTGAGTGACTGAACTGAACTGAACTTTCTTTGTCTGGAATGGCTTCCCCTCAGATGACCACATGGTTTGCTGCCTCACCATCCTCAGAATTTAAGGCCTGATTCAGTAGGAATAGATCACTTCTGCTCCACGTGGTGTCATCTTTGTTCACTCCTGTTTTCATGGTCAACTGGTGGTCAGTGACCTCAATGGTTCACTGTTTGTAGAGACAATGGGTATAACCAGGCCAGGTCATTCATAATCTAGCACATTAACCAGGCTTAACAGGGTTCTCAAGAGCAGTAGGTGAAGGTAGGCCCCAATGCCCACATGTTTCAAGCTTCTGTTTTGTATTATTATCCAATTGGCCCGAACAAATCAAACCACCAAGCCCAGAATCAGTGCGGGAGGGAACTACTCAACCAGTATGGATTAGTGGCGCTAATGGATGAGTGGTGAAGAGATGTGGATTCAATCCCTGGGTCAGGAAGATCCCCTGAAGAAGGGCATAACAACCCAACCCAGTATTCTTGCCTGGAGAATCCCATGGACAGAGAAGCCTGGCAGGCTGATCCATATGGTTGCAGAGTCAGACATGACTGAAGTGACTTAGCATGCATGCATGCTAGACTTTTTTTAAAAAAGCCCTGTAGTTGGGAACACCTGTACTATAAATCTTTTATTCAAAGTAATTTTTTAATCATAAGGGTTACTACAGAGAAAGGGACTTCTTTCCTGTATAATTTTATAAGAAAAAATTTATTAAAAGTTGCTTTAATTCTATAGTGCTTATATACTGTTTTTATTGTCCTAGAATCCTTTCAAGAACCACTCTTTTCTTTTCCCTGTTGATGGTTCTGGTGAGGTTGTTAGTGCCATATTCTAGTCCCTTCCCCCAACCTCATGACCAATCATATGCCTTCCCTGGGAATGAAATATGGACCTGCAGTTGGAGGGGGTGGGCAGGAGACAGAAAGCCCTTTGTCTGCTGGAGATATGAATCTGGAGCTGAAAGTCAGTAGCCATATTTCCCAGCACATAAGGGAAAGCCACCTATAGAATGAAACATCAAAAAAAAAAAAATTCATTGAATTCTGGTTCTAGTTTGTGAGGTCCAGGTTCTGACAGTAATCCTTCCTATCCTGCTTTACCCCTTTTGATACATGAACAAATAAATTCCCTTTTTCATAAGCTATGTGCATGCATGCTCAGTCATGTCTGACTCTTTGCGATCCTATGGACTGTAACCCATCAGGCTCCTTTGTCCATGGAATTTTCCAGGCAAGACTACTGGAACAGGTTGCCATACCCTCCTCCAGGGAATTTTCCTGACCCAGGGATCAAACCCACGTCTCTTGTGTCTCCTGCACTGGCATACAAAGTCTTTACTACTGGGAATTCCTTCCTTAAGCTGAGTTGATTTTCCATCATTTGCCACCAAGAGCTCTAATGTGAAACTCTGGGATTGCTATTCAATAAGCTCATCTTCTCATTCAGTCCCATTACCATCTTCAGCTGTCAACTCTTGAAATGCTTCAAAACTTCAGTAGAGAAAGTGCTGTCAGGAAGTGGGGCGTGGAGGAGGAAGGAAAGGGAGCCTGAAGGAAATGAATGGACCACTGGGATAAGGAAATAGACAGAATGAAAAATTACCACTCAGAATGGCCTGACACAAGAAAAAGGAGACAGATAAATGGAAGACGCTTGGCAGCCAAGAAAGCAAATGACGGGATAAGAAAGATGACATTGAATCCTAGGAACAGTATTACCTGAGAGGCTCATAGGAGTCAGAACTCTGAACAATGGCTTTAGGGTTGTCAGTGGTTGCTTTTTGGAAAAATATACTTAGGATCTTTAAGAGAAAGAAAAAAAGAAAGAGTGATGAGCAAGTCACTGTACAGAACATTAAAATAAAAAATGAGTTATGAGAAGAATTACTTCTTGATAGAAGCACAGCCTTGTTACTTTAAAATTTTGGTATTCTATCAAAAATCCATTAAGATGATACAGGCTTACCTTACACAGAAGTTATATTATACACAGCCAGCCCAGAGGATCATATCGTAAAGTATAATCTAGGGCTATTATGTTCCAACCCCTGTTCCCTTTGGCATATAACTAAATTCCTTTTCAAGCTGCCTATCTTGTTTTCTGCTGCTGCTGCTGCTAAGTCGCTTCAGTCGTGTCCGACTCTGTGCGACCCCATAGACGGCAGCTTCCTCGTCCCTGGGATTCTCCAGGCAAGAACACTGGAGTGGGTTGCCATTTCCTTCTCCAATGCATGAAAGTGAAACGTGAAAGTGAAGTCGCTCAGTCATGTCCGACTCCTAGCGACCCCATGGACTGTAGCCTACCAGGCTCCTCTGTCCATGGGATTTTCCAGGCAAGAGTACTGGAGTGGGGTGCCATTGCCTTCTCCATATTGTTCTCTAACACCACCATAATTTTTTTCTCCGCAACATTTACATTTGTTTGACCAAGTTTCCCATAATCTCACTAGCCTCTCACTCATCAACCAACCAGGTTCAGACCAAATTTTTACTTTTAGCACAATAGCCTTCATCTCACTCCAAGCCACTTTTATGATGATGCTCACATAATGTCAATACTCTGCCAAATTTATCCTCAGTATGAATAGTGTTAACTGATTTTAATATTATTTTTTATTCCATCATTCCTCTCTTTTAAACTTTTATTTGTTTTTAAATACTTTTGATCACTCCATGCGGCATGCAGGATCTAAGTTCCCCAAACAGGGATCGAATCCACGCCCCCTGCAGTAGAAGTGAAGAACCTTTTTTTATAATTTTTATTTATTTTTGGCTGCACTGGGTCTTCATTGCTGCATGGGCTTTCTCTAGTTGCAGTGACGAGGGGTTACTCTCTAGTTGCGGGGCAAGGGCTTTTCATTGTGGGGGCTTCTCTTGTGGAACACAGGCTCTAGGGCACAGGCTCAGTAGTTGCAGCATGTGGGCGCAGTAGCCGTGGCACACAGGCTTAGTTACTCCGAGGCACGTGGAATCATACCAGACCAGGGTCGAACCCATGTCTCCTGCATTGGCAGGTGGATTCTCTACATCTGAGCCACCAGGGAAGCCCTGAAGTGCGGAGTCTTAAGCACTGGACTGTCAGAGAAGTCCCTATTAAGTGATTTTTTTTTACAATGTTTTATTAGAGAGGAAGGGGTTCTTGACAGTCTATGGGGAACATAACACACAGCAGCTATTAACAACCCCTGACCCACTTTTAAGTACAGAATCTGTGCTTAAGCTATCTGTAGTATACACACCTGAGCATAAAAGAAAACCACATAAACAAAATTGCTTTGGAAAGTAACTCCAAATGAAATGTCATAATTATTCATTATATTCCCTACTTTTATTTGTTTACTAGGCATAGCTTGTTCCCAGAAGCCTCCATATGGCAGTTCCTGGCAGGTGGCCCCAGAAGCTGGAGCTAGGTCCCTCAACCCTACTCACCTGGTATTAACCCCACCCTATATGCTGGTTCAAGCCTCAGGAGACCTGAGCAGACCAAGGTCTTCATTCAGTGAAATATTAACAAATCATTGACCACTGTTGTTCATTTGCCAAGTTGTATCTGATTCTTTGTAACCCAATGGATTGCAGCATGCCAGGCTTCCCTGTCCCTCACCATCTTCTGGAGTTTGCCCAAGTTCATGTCCATTGAATCAGCGATGCCATCCAACCATCTCTTCCTCTGTCACCCTCTTCTCTTTCTGCCTCAATCATTCCCAATCCTGGGGCCCACACCTGAAAATTCTGATTCAATGGGTCTGTCTGTGGCACAGCCCAGAGTCATGTATTTTTAAAAATCTTCCAGAATGTTTACAATGGGCATCCAGATTTGGGAACAACTGTCTCCATAAGGAATCACACACTCAAATTCCTACATGACCCAGGCAATTGGCCTAGATTTCACTTCCACTTTTGAGATATGAGTTTAAGAGTTGTTTTCCATTTCTCTTTTAATTCTACTATAAAAAAATAGAACAAAGAGAATAATAAATGACAACTGATATTCAGCCTCAATGTCAGGCTCTACAGGGAATGGTGGCAATCTAGGTAATTCACACACCATCTAAAAGAAACCTCACTACTCAGCTCTAGTTAATTATTGCCTTGCAGTATTGTATACCCTACATATCAAATCTTTTAGTTCACCCAAAGAGGGAAAAATTCAGGAACCTGGATTCTGATGGGAAATTTACAAATTTCTAAATGTTAGGAATGCACATGAATTCTTTTAAAACATTGTCTGAAAGAAACAAAACCTCAGTGCAGAACACAAACAGCCAACAAAGCACAAGCTTAGCATTTACTTCTTCCCACAGTAGAAAGCTTCCCAGGTGGCACAGTTGGTAAAGAATCTGCCTGCCAATGCAGGAGACATGGGTTCGATCCCTGGATCAGGAAGATCCCCTGGAGGAGGAAATGGCAATCCACTCCAAGTATTTTGCCTGGGAAGTCCCAAGGACAGAGGAGCCCAGTGGGATGCAGTCCATGGGGTGGCAAAGAATCAGACACAACTGAGCATGCACATACATAGACAGCAGAAAGTACAGGGCAATGAAACTGGCATTGTCTCTGGAGTCAGAAGTCCGGGGTTACCTTCCAGACAGTGCTTTTATAGAGATAGTCTTAAACCTATCAGGGCTCAGACATCTCCTCTGTCACATGGGAGCAAGAAAACTTGATGGACACAATTGCTCTGAGGGCAAATAAAATCATAATTAAGAAAGCACTTCAGGACTTTCCTGGTGGTGCAGTGTGTAGGAATCCACCTGCCAATGCGGGGGATACAAGTTCAATCCCTGGTCCTGGAAGATTCCACATCCCATGGAGCAACTAAGTCCGTGTGCCACAACTACTGAAGCCTGCTCTCTAGAGCCTGCATGTTGCAACTATTGAAGTCTGCACACCTAGAGCCTGTGCTCCGCAACAAGAGAACCCACTGCAATGAGAAGCCCATGTACCACGCTGAAGAGTAGCCCTCACCCACTGCAACTAGAGAAAGCCTGCATGCAGCAATGAGGACCCAGCACAGTCAAAAAAGTAATTAAAAAAAAAAAAGCACTTCAGACATTATAAAATGTTAGTTCTCATTACTACAGAAGATGGAGTTGCATGCGGTAAAACGTTCTTTGGTAACAGAGACTGGAAAGTCTTATTATCAGGTTGATCTTTAAGTAAGGGGGTTCTAGATCAGACAGTTTTGTGTTAAAAAAAAAAAAAAAAAAGACAAGATCAGAGACTTCGGCTCAGCACAGCCTTTGCTTTTGGCCTGATTTTGATTCCATTCTCTTCTTCTCAGATGGTGAAAGCTGATAGCTGGTCCTGGCAGGGGCCTGCAAGTCTTGGATGCTGGAATCCTCCAGCCCCTTGGCACCATCACCTGCCACAGCTGGAGGGGATGTGGCCAGAGAAGAAGGCATTTGGGAGGGCAGAAGTGAGTCAGACGATAGAGGCCTTGGGCCCTGAATACAGTGGATTCAAAGACACGATGGAATTGGTGCTGGTGAAATGAGAAGAGGCCCCAAGCCCAGAATGTCAGCTTTAAAGATATTTCACTGATATGAGAAGTCATCTTGGCACCAACTCATAAGTTAAGAAGAGAGGCAAATTTGTCAACAGCCAAGGCTTGCAGAGCAGTTTCAGACCCTCAGACCTAGTAAACACTGCTCCCAGTGGAAGCTGTCAAGTCAGACAGATAAACTGCTGAGCTCCTGTAGTTTATTGAGCCTGAAATGACTGTACAAGGTCAGATCCTCTCAGAGTTAAGTTACATTCTCAAATCTTCTGGCTGAGGAGGAGCTGGAAAAGAAAAGCTAGGAACTGCCTTATTGCTATCTTGTCTCTTCTTGAGGTGACTCCAGCCTGGAATTTAACCAAACAGGCACTCCTAAATTGTTTATGCCAAGAACATATTTCACTATCTACTGAAGCCTATGGGCCATTTGTCAGAATAATGTTTGCAAATGCTCAAGACAAAACATACAAACACAAAGAAAACAAATTATGTTCAAATATGCTATGCTAAGTCACTTCAGTCGTGTCCGACTCTGTGTGACCCCATAGACGGCGCCTATCAGGCTCCTCCGACCCTGGGATTCTCCAGGCAAGAACACTGGAGTGGGTTGCCATTTCCTTCTCCAATGCATGAGAGTGAAAAGTGAAAGTGAAAGTCGCTCAGTCGTGCCCGACCCTTAGCGACCCCATGGACTGCAGCCCAGCAGGCTCCTCCGTCCATGGGAGTTTCCAGGCAAGAGTACTGGAGTGGGGTGCCATTGCCTTCTCCATGTTCAAATATAAATTACCAAAATATTTAAAATGTTTGTGATAAGATCAGCCCCGGGATTTCTTTGGAGGGAATGATGCTGAAGCTGAAACTCCAGTACTTTGGCCACCTCATGTGAAGAGTTAACTCATTGGAAAAGACTTTGATGCTGGGAAGGATTGGGGGCAGGAGGAGAAGGGGATGACAGAGGATGAGATGGCTGGATGGCATCACTGACTCGATGGACGTGAGTTTGGATGAACTCTGGGGGTTTGTGATGGACAGGGAGGCCTGGCGTGCTGCAATTCATGGGGTCACAAAGAGTTGGACACGACTGAGTGACTGAACTGAATAGTGCTTACTCGTTAAATAAATAAAAACATCTAGCAATAAATCTAGAAACTACCACAATTTTGGGCTTCCCTGGTGGCTCAGTGGTAAAGAATCCACCTGCCATTGCAGGAGATGAGGTTTCGATTCCTGAGTTGGGAAGATCCCCTGGAGAAGGAAATGGCAACCCACTCCAGTGTTCTAACCTTGGAAATCCCATGGACAGAGAAGCCTGGAGTGCTGCAATCCATTGGGTCACAAAGATTCGGATACCAATCAGCAACTAAACAACAAGTAGTAAAGAGCATGTTGATACACCTGCAGTTAACTGTATTATGAGATGAAAATCTGTGTGAGGTCTATTGTTGATGAAATGATAAATATTGCTAACACTTCTAAGGTTTGTTGCCAACATTTATAATAGAAAAAAAATCTATATTTCAATTAGAAGTTACTGAAGATGTAATCTTTTTGCCTTCCAATTTCCTAGTGATCTGAGGATCACTTAGGGATCTAAGCATTCAAATTAAAAGTCCTGTGATAAGGTGATAGAAACAAATCTATTTGTTGAGCCACCCACCCACCCTCTCAGCAGACAAGCAAATGAATGCATTTCTTCAAATCCCTCAATTGAGAAGCTACAAGTTTATGTTAACCATTGCTCATAATATTTGTAAAAAAAAAAAAAAAAGTAGATCTCATCTAAATGCATAAGCCATACTTATTTTTCTATAAACTAAACTTCAAATTCAAGACTCTACACAACCAAGTTGGGTAAGCATGACAATCATTCTTGGTGTTTCTACCCAACCAGCTTGGGAATCTTTCATGATTCCAAGCTCTTCCTCAGTCTCACATCATTCAGGAGGGGCTCTCCGTGTTGATCATCTCTCTGTGTTGATCACAAGCTACCCACATGATATCCACTGTTCCGCTCTGATGGCCTCTTCAGGTTCAGTGGTTCTCTGTTGCTTGAGACATAGAAACTTTTCTTTATAAGGCTGCTGAAGCTTTTACTTGCTAAAAGGTATCATATAGCTATTTCTCTCTAGAGCCATCAACCTTCCCATGGTTGGTCACAGGAGATTTCCTCCAAGGCTGTAAAGTATAGAATAGACTCCATTTTTTTTGGTCATGCCACATGACATGCAGGATCTTAGTTCCTTGACCAGTGATCGAATCCGTGCTCCCTGCAATGGAGGCATGAAGTCTTAACCACAGGACTGTCCCCAGACTCCCTTCTTAAGTGGGAAAAAGGAAGGAAGGAACTACAGGAGAAGGGAAAGTTAATATTTAAAAATATTATCCAGCTACATATTTCTAGAATTCTACTTTGGAATCAACTTCAGAAAAATGTATGCATTTGATATAAAAGCCAATCTCTTAACTACCCAAAAACATTGTGATTTAATCACAATTGTCATTATTCAATTTGCTGTCCTACCTTATTCATCAGATTTTATTCCAAATAATTTTAGGCTATTGGCAAATATAACATCCATTCTCAGTAGGCAAAGAATTCAACTCTGAGGATATTAGAAATATGCATGAGGACCAGAAGTCCTTTCTAATATGACTCAAAATCCAAATGTAATAAAAGAAAACATGAGTAAATTTTAGTTCATCAAAATGAAAACGATATGCATGGGATAAAAAAAACACCATAAACAAAGTGAAAATATACACAAGATACTGGACAAGAGGGGGCTAATCACCATATCTAAAAAACTTGAAGAAATGAAGGTAGGAAAATGCCAGCTCCTCAATGGGAAAAAAAAAGTCAAAGAAGAGGAACATACAAGAAAGGCAAATGACCTTTAAATATAATACAAGATTTTCAATCTCACACATAAGAAGAAAGCAAATTAAAACCCCATTGAGGGATATCTCCTTCTAGTCAATAAGGAACACTGGAGTGTGCAGCCATTCCCTTCTCCAGAGGGTCTTCCTGACCCAGGGATCAAACCCAGATCTCCTGCATTGCAAGCACATTCTTTACTGTCTGAGACACTAGGGAAGTCCATATGTAATGCAATATTACTCAGCCATAAAAAGAACAAAATTTTGCCATTTGCAACAACATGGATGGACCTGGAAGATATTATGCTTAATGAAATAAGTCAGAGAAGCACAAATATTTTATGTTATCACTTATATGTGGAATCCAAAAAGACGAAAGGAATGAATACAATGAAACAGAAACAGACTTGCATATACAGAGAACTAACCAGTGGCTACTGATGGGGAGAAGAAAGGGGTGAAAATAGAAAAGGAAATAATTAGGAGCAGAAAATCATGAAATAGTCCAGAGAAAAATAATAGAGAAAACATTAACAACAAAAAATTAGACCAATATCTCTCATAATCATAGATGCAAAAATTCTCAAAGAAATGTTAGCAAATTAAATCTAGCAGCATATAAAAAAGTATAGTACACAATTACCAAGTGGGGTTTAATCTCAGAAACTCAAGGTTGTTTCAATATTTGGAAAATCAGTATCATTCACCATTCTAACAGACTAAAATTAAAATGTCATATCATTTCAGTCATTACTGAAAAGGCTTTTATTTAACAAAATCCAAAATCTATTCCCGATAAAAATTCTCAGCAAACTAAGAACAGAAGAAAACGTCCTCCACCTAATAAAGGGCATGCATAAAAAATTTATAGCTATATTCATAGGTGATTACTGTGTAAAGAAGTCCCAAAATACATATTAAAATGCTTTGATAAAGTTACAGGAAACAACATCAATACACAAAAATTATTTATATTTTTAAGTGTGAGCAACATATAATCAGAAAATTTTAAATTTTAAATATCTTTGACAATAGCATTTAAAAATATGAACAATTAGTGACATATTTGGCAAAAGATAGGTAACACCTGTGTGCTGAAAACTACAAAAATTGCTAATTTTTTCTTTTTTAAAAATATGTATTGGAGTATAAATTTAAAGACATAACAAATGGAGAAATAGACTGTGTTCTTGCATCAGAAGACTTCTCATTGTTAAGATATCAATTCTTTCCCAAATTGATATATAAGTTCCATGTAGTCCCAATCAAAAGACCAACAGGATATGGAAATACAGAGAACTGGGTATAGCTGAAACAAGTTTGCAAATGAATTAAAATGTTAAAGAATATACAGTTTTTAATTTCAGAAATGTGTGTGCTCAGTCCTCAGTCGTGTCTGACTCTCTACAGCCCCATGGACTATAGCCTGCCAGGCTTCTCTGACCATGGGATTTTTCAGGCAAGGATACTGGAATGGGGTGCCTTTTCCTTCTCCAGGGGATCGTCCCAACCCAGAGATCAAACCCCTGAGTCCTGTGTCTCCTGCATTGGCAGATTCTTTACCACTGTGCCACCTGAGAAGCCCTCAAAGATACTGCAAAGCGACAGTAATCATTACAATGTTATACCGGATCCAGTTAGACAAATCAGGAGAATGGAACACAGAGTCCAGAAATAGATCAACAAACACATATAGTTTAGATTGATTTTTGATAAAAGTACAAGGACAATGTAATGGGAAATGGATAATCTTTTTAATAAATGGTGTTGGAGTAATTGGGAAGCCATTTGATGAAAAAATGAACCTCAACACAATAACAAAAATTAACTTGAAATGAATCCTAGACCTCAATACAACTGAAACTATGAAACCATAATAAGAAAACACAGGAGAAAACTGTAATGATCTTGGGTTTGGCAAAGGTATCTTAAATACAAAAAGCATGAATTATAAAATAAAAAATCAACAAACAACTTCATCAATATCATAAACTTTTGCTCTTCAAGAATTGTTAAAGTTAAAAATCAAATCATAAACTAGGAGAAGACATTTTATATATACACGCATAGAAATAATTTGTAAACAGAATATACAAGAAGCATAACTTTACAGTAAGACAAGAAATCCAGTTAAAAAGAGACAAAAGACTTAAATAGTAATCTACCAGAGAAGAGAGATTTGGAGAACAAATAATGCAAAGAGTCAGACACGACTGAGCGACTGAACTGAATGCCATGAAAAACTGCTCAAGATAATTCCTCACTCAGTTCAGTTTAGTCGCTCAGTCATGTCCAACTCTTTGTGACCCCATGAATTGCAGCACGCCAGGCCTCCCTGTCCATCACCAACTCCTGGAGTTCACTCAGACTCATGTTCATCAAGTCCGTGATGCCATCCAGCCATCTCATCCTCTGTCGTCCCCTTCTCCCCCTGCCTCCAATCCCTCCCAGTATCAGAGTCCTTTCCAATGAGTCAACTCTTCACATAAGGTGGCCAAAGTACTGGAGTTTCAGTTTTAGCATCATTCCTTCCAAAGAAATCCCAGGGTTGATCTCCTTGCAGTCCAAGGGACCCTCAAGGGTCTTCTCAACACCACAGTTCAAAAGCATCAATTCTTCGGTGCTCAGCCTTCTTCACAGTCCAACTCTCACATCCATACATGACCACAGGAAAAACCATAGCCTTGACTAGACGGACCTTAGTCGGCAAAGCAATGCCTCTGCTTTTGAATATGCTATCTAGGTTGGTCGTAACTTTTCTTCCAAGGAGTAAGCGTCTTTTAATTTCTCACTAGGAAAGCACAAATGAAAACCAAAATGACATATTGCGACATATAACTTCTGCTGCTGCTTAGTTGCTCAGTCATGTCCAACTCTTTGTGACCCCTTGAACTGTAGCCCGCCAGGCTCCTTTGTCCATGGGATTTCCCAGGCAAGAATACTGGAGTAGGCTGTCATTTCCTTCTCCAGGGGGTCTTTCCAGATCAGGGATTGAACCCATGTCTCTTGCATTGGAGATTTTTTACCACTGAGCCACCAGGGAAACATCTGGAAAAGTTTGGCAGTTTCCAAAAACTTGGATATTTACCTACTATATAACCAAGTTCAATCCCAGGTGTTTACCCAAGAAAAATAAAAGTATAGGTCGATCTACAGACTTATACACAAATGCCCATAAAAGTTAATTAACAATGAAAAAAACTCTAATGTCTATCAACAGGTAACTGGATCAACAAATTGTGTCATACCTATGCAGCAGAGCAGTATTCAACAGTTAAGAAGGTTCAACTATAAATACACATGATGAAATCAATGAATCTAAAAGCATTAGGTTAGGTGAAAGACACAGAATGGAACACACTAGATAAGTTAGTTTCTATAAAACTTGAAAAAAAAGTAAGCAACCTACAGTGACAAAAAAGCAGGAAAGTGGTTGCCTTACCTGACTGGGGGAATAAGCAAGGATAGATTGCAAAGATCCATAGGAAAATTTTCGTTGTGATGGAAATTTTCTGTATCTTTATTTTGGCAGGTGTTTCACAGGTGTGCATATTTGTCATAATTCATCAAAATGTATACTTTAAATTTGATTTATTGTATGTAAATTATACCTAATAAAGTCAATTCTAAAAAAGAAGAGACGTAGCAAACTATTAAGAAAAATCATTTTAAAACTGAAAAGCAAAAGTTGGAAAACACTCTGAGCTGTTTTTATCAAAATATAAACTTGCTGAAGACAACTGTCAAAATGCCAATATATTTTAGATAAATCATAACATTGTGATTTGGGGAAGAAAAGATTCCCCAAGGTGACTATTTTGAGGAGAAAACTATTGGAGAATTTTTAAACTATGTGGACACATTTATAGCCTACTCACTATTTTAGGCATGTGCTTCTGTGAGTGGGTGAGTACAGACACAAAATAATCAATCATCAGATCCACCACAGAATCAGACCTTAGAATCTTAATACCCAATCTTATCCACTGAAGTTCAAGGGTAATAAAGAGTTTGACTCAGTTTTTGATATTTGACTGCTGACAGTCTTCAAGCCCTACCACTTCCTTTTCCCCTTCTGCTGTACATCTGGGAAAACCGATAAGAAAGCCCACATGTGGCCTCCTTTGCTGTCAGCAGGCAGTTCAAACCACACAAGCCTTGACCCACAAACAGGGACCCTCATTGCACCCACCCCCTAACCACCATGAAACTCTACATCAGTCTCTTCTCCTTGCTCTTTCAAGTCTTTTTTTTTTTTTTTTCTTTACTGGACCAGTTCGGGAAGCGGTCCTGATCTCCCTAGAAAGCATCATTATGTGAGCAATAAATCATTTCATATTCTCCTGGTGCATGTGCAGTGCCTCAGTTTCAACATCTGAACCAAATTCAGTGGGGTGAAGGTTGGGAGAGTATAGCTTGTCTATGCAGAGTGATGACAACAATCAGCTATAGCTGATTTACTACTGCTGGTTGCAAGGGGTTGGGAGGGGAGACACCAATGTGACTGGCAGGCAGTTCTGAGGATGGTCCCCAGAGATCCTCACCTCTTTTTATTATTATTTATTTATTTGGCTGTGCTGGGTCTTAGTTGAGACATGCAGGATCTTTAGTTGCAGCATGTGGGATCTAGTTACTGATCAGTGTTCAAACCTGAGCCCCCAGTGTGAAGTGTGTGAAGTCTTAGCCACTGGACCGCCATGAAAGCCTCACTCACCTCTTGATATTCAAGTTTCTCCCTCTACTTGAATGTGGGCTAGTGACTTATTTCTAATGAATAGAATATGGCAAAAGTGATGAGATGTCACTTCTAAGATTAAGTTACAAAAAGACTGACTTTCATCTTTCTTGCCTCTCTTGCTCACTGAGGAAGCCAGCTACCAGGTTGTGAGCTGCCCCATGGAGGAGTCAATATGGAAGTTGATGCTCCCCCAGGAGAGCTTTCGGATGAGACTGCAGCTCAAGCCAGGACTTCTTTGCAATCTTGTGAGAAGCCTTAAGCCAAAGCCATCAACTAATCTATTCCTAAACTCTTGACACAGTAAACTATGAGATAATAAATGTTTGTTGCTTTAAGCATCTAAATTTGGGGGTAATTTTGGTATTCAGCAATAACTAATACAGAAGAGTGAGTTCCTGAGTAGAATTCCTGAAAAACAGAAATGATTGCCAATAAGAAAAGAATGAGAAAAATTAGTGTCTCAGAGACTATTGGGAAGATACAGAAAGGGCACAGAAGCAAATTTTGAATAATAAATTAGAAGCAGATGTTAGATTGACTAGAACAATATAGTTGGTGATGTTAGTTAGAGCAGCATCTGATTGCCCCAAGTAACCAGGAATCACAAGTGACTTCCTGGTCTAAGAAAGTCAGTGACTACATACATCACTTTGGGAGGGAAGATGTCCTTTTTTTCCCAACTGTCTTGAACCTTTGGTTGATCCTATAAGGATATCAAGGCATGAAGCAATTGCGTTGTTTCAGTAAAAGTAGTCAATGAAAACAGCCTACATCAGTGCTCTTTTATTAAACAAGACTCCTTTTCCTGACAGTGTCACAGAGAGAAATTTCACACTAATTATATCCCAGTCTTGACTACCTGTCATTGTTATTGACTGCTTACAAGAAATGAATGTGCTAAATGAGGTGAAGTTCGGCCCCTGTTCCCTGTTTCAGTAATGGTAAACCATCATTTTATCTGACATCATTTTTTAAATCAGAGTTTTCTTCAGTGTCATCTGCAGAGTCCTTTATCCTGCTATTATCCTGGGAAAATCAAGGGAGGGCATGCAATAGGGTCTTTGTCAATTTCTCTGTACTTCAAATGTCTCTTCATTATTATCAGCCATCACCTCCTCTTGCCTTGTTTCAGAAGAAATGGCAGTCTTCCACCTTCTCTGAGGTTGACCCCTTCACTGGCTTTCTGAACCAGTTCCTGTCTCCCTTTGCTGAATCATCAATCACCTCCACTCACATCTTCCTTCCTCTTAGTCTGTAAATCTTTCCACCTACAGATACCTTCTTCTACCACTGATACCCCTTCCAGCTACCATTCTGTATCTTTCCTCCCCTCAGCTGAGTTACTTCTTGACTTTTTTTTTTTTTTGGAGTTAAGACAAGTATATAGTTTGCAATTAATACAAGTTCCAGAACATAAAAGTCTTATAAATTGTAAATTTTCTATGGCTATAACAAAAGGAAGTGGGACACAGGCCTGTATAAAATATGACTTTATAGCAAAAGAAATAGCTACTATGACCACAACTGGTCCCTTTGAAATGTCCGGTCCAAGTTTTAAGTTCTTCGGTGTTCTGGTGCTCGTGGCAAGTTTCCAAATGTCCCATTGTTCAGGACCACTGTTTATCAAGGACGATCCTAGGACAAGGTGGGGCTAGTCCACCATCAAGCCACCCAAGAAGTCCTTTGTCATAGTATTGTTCCATCATAGTGTCAGTGACCTTCCATATCACACACAGTGCTGTTAATATCATCTGAGCAGTCAGATAACCACATACCATGGGGTCCCCAATCAACAATTGTATGATTAGCCACAAACATTGATTTTTTTGATTTGGCTTGACATTTGTCCCAATGAACAGGAATGTAAGTAAAGTTTTTATAAGTAAACCCTTTGTATAAGGTTTATTTTTTCCTCTTTCCCTAAAGTCTCCGTAGTATAACATGGTTTACAGACAAAGAAAGGGCAGTAAATAATCCAAGCCATGTCCGAAAGCCTTCTTTTGGAGGCAGGACGAAAGCCCAAATTTGTCAGTTGATGTTTATGCATAATTACTCTGGGCGCAGGCACAACGGAAGGACTTCATAGCCTAAAGAAATGTTAATTAGTTTTTCTTCCTCCCCAGGGTGTGAAGGCTCCTTCATGTTCTAGGGAGGGGGCATATGTATAGAGTCATTAGTTGAAACGATTGGTCCTCTCTCTGTCCATTCGAGCACCTGTAATAGAGGGGAGTTGGGTATTAGTGGAGCTCGAGCAGGGGAGGTACAGGCCAAAAGACTGAGCATTGCCAGGAGAATGTATTCAGGACTCGGAGGCAATCCTCGTTGAGAGACCAA
Organism: Aepyceros melampus; assembly: GCA_006408695.1. Taxonomy (NCBI): domain Eukaryota; kingdom Metazoa; phylum Chordata; class Mammalia; order Artiodactyla; family Bovidae; genus Aepyceros; species Aepyceros melampus. Next base: position 348,170 of record SJXQ01010692.1, on the reverse strand, counting down.
ATTTTCAGCTCAATTAGTAAGGGTTTTTATCTGTCCCCAAATGGTGAGATCATAGGGGTGATGCCACTGAGGGCAGTGCTTTCTGGAGATCTTTAGAGCAGACATAGCCCATATTGGAATTTCTTCTTCCTGGGGTTCTTGTTGTTTCATCTCCATTTTGAATGCTGTGGGCCCCCTTGGGTCAAATCAGCCTCAAAAGACCCTGGGGTCACTCTGTCCGTATCTGCCTATGTGTACCAAGCCCCACGCTGGGCACCGCTTGTTGAGGTCCTTTAATGGACCAGAACCTGGTGGTCCAGAGTCGACTGATAAGAAAGTAAAGGAGAGAGAAAGAGGCTGATATTCCTTGGTTTACGCAGAAAGCCAATAAAGCCCCTGCACGGGGCTTGCTCTATTCACGAAGGCCTCAGGCGCCCTCTCGATGGGGTGAAGGCACAGAGTGCCTTCTTGAGAGGGTCTTAGAAGCCTGGGCAGGAAAGTGAACACAGAAGACCTCTGCACTCCAAATAGCCTGAGAGAGAGAGAGACAGAGAGAGAGAGAGAGACAGAGAGAGAGAGAGAAAGAAAGCAAGACATGGGGACCAAAGCTCTGATGGAGCAAAGGGTTACTTCTTGACTTATGCATTCTTAGCCTAGAGAAATCTGTTTTATATACCTACCATTCCACTATACTGTATTCAAATGCACCACTGCAAGCAGAATTAAAGCAGGATGGATTCTGAGTAGTGGCCAGTTCCAATGAACTTACAGACATGCCCATGATTCAGTCATTTTCATTCAGTGCAGAGCTATTCGTTGCCTACCGTGTGCCAGGCACTGTTCCATATTTATTAGTAATTCATAAATGTGTCAGGAATAACAGTGTCAGGGACACAGCAATAAATAAAGAAGATAGAAACCTCTGCCCTCTTGAAGCTTATGCTTCTAAACGTAGGAGGATAAACCAAAAAGGAAAACAAACTAACAATTAAACAAGTATAAAGTACGGCAGCATTGAGAAATGCTACGGTAAAAATAAAATAGGGAGGGGCCTACTCATTGCAATGGAAGTGGGAGAAATAGTGAGGCAGGATTTTATAGAGATACTTTAGGGCACAATAGTTAGGGGAGAAGATTCTGGAGCTGAAGGGCATAAGCTTTTATTCTCCTTCTCCCATTTTTATGTGTTCTTGGCCAAGTCATTCAACCTCTTGGTACCTTAGTTTCCTCATCTGTGAAATGGGAAAGATGTTAGAACCTACCACAAAGAGCTGTTATAAGGACTAAATGAGTGAGTGTGTGTGTGTGTGTGTTAGACGCTCAGTTGTGTCCAGCTCTTTGAGACCCCATGGACTATAGCCCACCACACTCCTCAGTCCATGGGATTTCTCCAGGCAAGAAAACTGGAGTGGGTTGCCATTTCCTTCTCCAGGGAATCTTCTCAGCCCAGGGATTAAACCTGGGTCTCCTGCATTGCAGGCAGATTCTTTACCATGTAAGCCACCAGGGAAGCCCCTAAATGAGCTCACCATAAGTTCTCATAATATTTAGAACACTGCCTGAGTTCCCAGTAAGGGCTCAAAAAATGTTAACTACTAACCCTATTATTCATTCAATAAATGTTTACTTAGCACTCATTAACCTGCTAGATGCTATGAAGTATTAAAATATGAGATACATCCCTGATCTCTCAAGAAATAATGTATGTGGACATACACAAAAGCATAATACAAGGTGGTATAAACCCTCCACTCTTTCAGAGGGAGACATCAGCTCACATCGCTACTCTTTACATAATATCAAGGTACTCTGAATATCTTCTCATCCAGCATGTCTCCTGTCCTTCACCACAATCACGACAGATACCACTGCCCTCATTATACCTGTTGGGGAATAGCAACACATAGGTATCCACTGAATTTTGACCTGACAACATAATGACTCAGCCTGGAGATAGAGTTGAGATCAAGTGGCAAGTGCACCAGCTCACAGTATGACCTTTTACACAGCATAAGACTGTATTCAAATCAAGAACTATATCGTTAACTGCATGACCTTGGACAAATTATTTCACCTAGAATAGCCTCAGTTTCCTCATGGGCAAGATGAAGACAATCAATTCTAGCCTCATCAGTCTCATGCAAGGATGAAATGAGATGTATATGAAGTACTCTGCAAATCCGTCAGTCCTTAACAAGCACCCAGCAGAATGGTAGCTTTAAAAGAAAACAAGGGAAAACCACGCATTTCTCTCTCTTGATTCTGTGAGCTTGTACCTGTAGGAAGCCTCAAGTCACCTTCAAATTCATAAGATGACACCATGAATATGTCAATGTGTTCAAAAACGAAATACAGGAACTATACGTGAGTCCATGAGAATTTACTTCCTCTCAAACCAAAAACTTTGTGGACTAGTCTGCTTGTAATATGGAGTACCAAAAGATTATATTTTTAAATATGGATGTAAGGGATCTTTTTTTTCTTTTTAGATTTGCATTTAAACTATGCTAACCAATGATTTCGAACATAAATAACAGCATTTTACTCAAAATATGTTTCCCAAGTGGCACTAGTGACCAAGAACCTGGCTGCCAATGCAGAGATGTAAGAGACACAGGTTCGATCCCTGGGTCAGGAAGATCCCCTGGAGGAGGGCATGGCTACCCAGTCCAGTATTCTTGCCTGGAAAACCCATGTACAGAGGAGCCTGGCTGGCTACAGTCCATAGGGTCGCACAGTTGTGTTCCACTGTGTCCAACTCAGTTGGACACAATTGCAGCAACTTAGCACACACTGAAAATATAAGTTCTTGATAAGTTTTGTGTAAATTGGGTTTTCTAGATCACCTCAAAGCTTCAAGAAAAGCTTTTAATGTAAAGAATCTCTGGAGTGAATCCTTTCAGAAAAGCCATCGATTGCTGCTAGATTGAGCCAGTTTATCTGTTTTCTCTCTCTCTTTTTGCTGTGTAGATTTTCAAATATCCAGGAGTAAGACAGCAAATGTGAGACTTGGGTGGATACCAGGTTTCTTTATCTGGAGAAAATGACATGAGAGACTGCTAAAGGTTGGCTATGTCTCCATGAAAAAAACATGTGTTTTGATGCAAAGCTTAGAGAACTCAACTTCCACAAACTTAGGAAAGCTATCCATAGCAGATTTTTGGGCTGGAATAGGTCCCAAGTCTACTCTAAGATTATATACAATGATCTGGATGGCACAAATTTCTGACTTCAGCGCCCTGGAAATAAGCTATATCAATAACTTACTCCTAAGTTCCTTCAAGAATCCCAGCTTGCAATCAAAAAAGACAGTGTGATTAGTAATATTTCACACGTGTATCAAACAGCCTGTGATCTTTGTGCATCAGAGAAAGCTTTGTGAAAGATGGCAACATTCATTTTAACACTCAGCAGCATGCAGAGAACTTAACTGAAAGGCACAATGAAAAATGAGACCTGATATTTACCAAGTTCCAGCAGGACATGAAGGCGATGATGTGGAAATGGATAAGCTGAACACACACAGGCGATGTGTATTCAAAGTATATTCTCCTCTAAGAGGCTTATACGGTTCAGCTAAACGTGGTTGAGGCAATTGCCATTTGAAACCTTTTCTAGATCATAGTCTTATAATGTTTTGCAACCTGCTAAATTGAATCTTTTGTGTCAAGGCTTCTACACGCAGGTCTAAATCCCTGAAAGAAGAGGATGAGGGGAGAGACAACGTGATGGACAGGAAGGCTGGGAGAAGAGATAAAGGGAGAAGTGGGATCATTCTCCTGCACACTGAGGGAAGGACACTGGCTAGGTCCCAGCGCATCCTCCTGTGTGGCACTGGACAAAGGCTCTCAGAAATCCAAGGCAGCTTTTACTGTTGGAATAATGAGACCCTTCCAGCCAGTGTCACTAAAAATGACTGGCTGCTCTGGTCACTGGCTGCCTGAGCAACAGCCTGGATTATATCCATGGGCATTCGAGCTAGGTAGTCCTGGCTCCCCTACTCACTAGCTGTGGGATATGGGGCAGGTTGCTCACCGTCTCTTGCCTCTGTGTCTTTATCCTTAACACTGGATCATGATGCTGTCTGAACCCAGGGCCTCGTGACTCTGCTGTGCAACTGAAGGCTGGAATGCACGCACAGCTGTGGCACAGAGCATGGGCTCTGCATGCCAGCAACAGGCACACACGCCATTCAAGCAGCATCGGGGACTCAGAGAAGCTGCTTCATGGAGCTGTTCTTGGCACGATAATAAGATGCAAGTCATAGAGTACTTACTATGTACCAGGCAGGCCATGTTCTAAGTGAATTACAGAGGTTAACTTATTTAATCCTCACAATTCCCCTATGAAGCAACTATGTTTGTGATAATCATTTAATACAGGCAGGGAGACTCGGGGATGAAGTAGGTCTATTTCTTGCCCCACATCAGCCTGCAAGTGAGGCATGGAGACAGGGTTTGTGCCCAGGTGGTCTGGTTCCAGATCCTAGGAACAATTTCACACTGTACTGCTGCAGTAACATGTCATTAAAAATAAAGTGATATCAGCTTCCCTGGTGGTAAAGAATCTGCCTACCAATGCTGGAGACACAGGTTCAATCCCTGATCAAGGAATATCCCACATGCTGCGGAGCTACTAACCCCGTGTACCACAACTACTGAAGCCTGCGTGCCCTAGAACCCGTGCTGTGAAACAAGAGACATCACTGCAATAAGAAGCCCATGCATCACAGCTAAGGAAAGCCCCAGCAGCAAGGAAGATCCAGCATACCCCAAAATAAACAAATAAATAAAAGTTATTTTAAAAAAGTAAACAAATGGTATCTCACAGGAAAGGATTTCAAAAGTAATGCCTGGCACCAACTGGGCAGGGGCTTTAGCTCACTGTAGAAGGAGTTTAAAGTCCAGGTGTCTGGGTTAGATCTAAGTTAAATTTGGGAATAGCTTAAAGTGAGTACATAGAATATCAAATGTAAAACTGGATTATTAAATGGTAGGAAACCCCATGAAGTAATGCAATTTCAATTTTAAGAAGCAACATTTAAGTGTTTACTTACCTGTAATTTTGTACATTGTCTGTATTTTCATGGAAAAAATCTGGAAATCTTACTGTGGTTATCTGTGTATGGTGCTGTCTGTGTTGATTCTTTGTTATGCTTCTCTGAAATTACCTGGGTTTTTTTTGTTGTTGTTAATAATGAACATCTATTACTTTTGAAATTAGAAAACCATAACAAATATTTTAAAATGAGAAAATAATAAAGTGGTATCTATAAACACATGCAGTGGTCACTTAAACAAGAGGGATCAATATTAGGTTCAGTTCAGTCGCTCAGTCGTGTCCGACTCTTTGCGACCCCATGAATCGCAGCACGCCAGGCGTCCCTGTTCATCACCATCTCTCGGAGTTCGCTCAGACTCACGTCCATCGAGTCAGTGATGCCATCCAGCCACCTCATCCTCTGTCGTCCCCTTCTCCTCCTGCTCCCAATCCCTCCCAGCATCAGAGTCTTTTCCAATGAGTCAACTCTTTGCATGAGGTGGCCAAAGTACTGGAGTTTCAGCCTCAGTATCATTCCTTCCAAAGAAATCCCAGGGTTGATCTCCTTCAGAATGGACTGGTTGGATCTTCTTGCAGTCCAAGGGACTCTCAAGAGTCTTCTCCAACACCACAGTTCAAAAGCATCAATTCTTCTGCGCTCAGCCTTCTTCACAGTCCAACTCTCACATCCATACATGACCACAGGAAAAACCATAGCCTTGACTACACAGACCTTAGTCGGCAAAGTAATGTCTCTGCTTTTGAATATACTATCTAGGTTGGTCATAACTTTTCTTCCAAGGAGTAAGCGTCTTTTAATTTCATGGCTGCAGTCACCACCTGCAGTGATTTTTGAGCCCAAAAAAATAAAGTCTGACACTGTTTCTACTGTTTCCCCATCTATTTCCCATGAAGTGATGGGACCAGATGCCATGATCTTCGTTTTCTAAATGTTGAGCTTTCAGCCAACTTTTTCACTCTCCTCTTTCACTTTCATTAAGAGGCTTTTTAGCTCCTCTTCACTTTCTGCCATAAGGGTGGTGTCATTTGCATATCTGAGGTTATTGATATTTCTCCCAGCAATCTTGATTCCAGCGTGTGATTCTTCCAGTCCAGCGTTTCTCATGATGTACTCTGCATATAAGTTAAATAAGCAGGGGGACAATATACAGCCTTGACGTACTCCTTTTCCTATTTGGAACCAGTCTGTTGTTCCATGTCCAGTTCTAACTGTTGCTTCCTGACCTGCATACAGATTTCTCAAGAGGCAGGTCAGGTGGTCTGGTATTCCCATCTCTTTCAGAATTTTCCACAGTTTATTGTGATCCCCCACTGTTTTTAGTTCAAGCACTTATCAGTTTCCTTTTGGATAACTAGATCAGACTCCTAACCTTTCTTTCTGACATTCTTGACCACTTCAGTCCCAAAGAAATCCATTTTTCTCATTGCTACTGAAAACTCATTCTAACATATAAGTCTCACAATGTTGAGCTTCTGCATCTAGAGAATGAAGTCTAAACTACTTTTTAAGGTACATAAATCCCTTTCTGATTTGATATTTTCATCTCTTCCCATTCCCCTCAGATGTAACCATGCATGCATTAGGCAGATGCTATTTCCTCTGATTGGAAAGCCCTCTCTCTCCCATCCACCCTCATCCATAGCTTCTACCTCCATAGTCTTCATTTGCAAAGACCCTCTTCAATCATTGTTGTTTAGTCACTCAGTCATATCTGATTGTTTGCGACCCCATGGACTGTAGCCCGCCAGGCTCCTCTGTCTGTGGGATTTCCCAGGCAAGAATACTGAAGCGGGTTGCCATTTCCTTTCCAGGGGATCTTCCTGACTCATGGATCAAACCTGAGTCTCCTGCACCGCAGGTGGATTCTTTACCACCAAACCACCCAGGAAGCCTTACTCAACCATTAAGGCTTAGCTTAAACAACACCTGCTCTAAGAAGTCTTCCATGATTTCCCCAAGGAAAGTTAGCTGCCATCACCTCTATGCCTGTAACTGCCAAAACATAATTCTTCCCCTAACACTATAGCGTATGAACTCTCGATGGCAAGTGCTGTGTGTACACAATATAGTCTCAGCTCCAGAACTGTCTCTGGCGTGTTGGAAGAGCTCAGCAAGTAGTTACTGTGTTTTTACAGCCCTGTAGTTGATGAGTCAACCTCCTCCACAGAAATGTGAGTTCCTAGGGTCAAAGACCATCCTTACTGCCTCTATTCCAGCACCTCTGGCAGCATCAGTGTCTGGAAAAAATAAGTGAGTACTTAATGTTTATTGAACAAATCAATGCACAGGCCGATAGATGAATAAACCACACAGGCCTCCAGGATCCCCTTTCCTGTCAGCATAACCTAAAATTATGTTCAGTAGTATGTCTAGAGGCCTACTGGTTTCTCTAGTATATCTACTAGCGTTTAGGGGGAGTTCTCACCAGAAACAAATCAAGTCCTATTGGAAGATACTGTCATAAAACAAACCAGACTCCAAGAGACCAAAAGGTACATTGGTTGCCTATGTCATGAATATAAATAAAAATGTTTATAAGTGAAATCTAAATTTTAGCTTGAAAAAAATATATAACTCCTTTAGGATGTCTACCCAGGTGTACTTATTCATCAAAAGGAACTTGAAAACACTGTGATTTGAAGTATGGTCTACAAAGGACAAAAATCCCATTCAGGTGAGGGTTTATAGAAAAAACTCATTTCACAACAGCTCTTGAGAATGTTCAAGATGTTTAAGAGTGTTCATTTGTTACATCATCTCCCTGTGAGGTGGGTGTTAGGATCGTCATCACTGCAGACGAGTAAATGAAGACTCAGAGTTTCAGGTTACAGAATAAACTCCTGGTATAGCAGAGCTTGGGTTCTATAATATATAGGGTGTCAATGGACCAAATAAATTCAGCTATGTCACCCAAACTCCAGAGTTACAGGTTGTTGGATAAAAAAGTTGCCCCGAGCTAGGACCTCATTTCCTGAAAGAGGTCTTAGAACATATGAGCTCACTGTGGGGACAGGTGAGTTGTTCAATTCCTGTTACTTCATTGAGCACCTACTGTGTACATGAAGCATCTACAGTGCCCAGCCCATGGTATGATTTCTATAATCCGAGGAGGGCATAAATGGCCCTGAAAGGCATGGAGGCTGCACCAAAGAATGTGAAAAATCCTGGTAACGGATTGCTGGACAGGCAAAGACAAACTTGAGGGAATATTTAAGGATAAATGAAATTTTAAAAATTAGAAAAACAAGGGTATGTTGATGGTATATTATTAAATGTAAAACTTGGTAACAAATATGTGATATAACATCCTTATATACATATATACTATACAAACACAGACATGTACACACACATAATGACAGGAATGGAAACGTACACACCAAAATGTAATCACTGCTTTCTCTGTATAGTGAGATTACATCATCTCATGGGCAGACGAACCCATAATAGCATTTTTGAAACAGTAAGCTATGAAATCAGTTTAGTAGGTCTCAACCAGTATTTCTTAAATAAAATGCAATGAAAAAAAAGGATAAATGTATGGAAGCTTTGTTTTGCTTATGCACATATGGGTGTATGTCGCATATTACATTGTGATCAAGATTGTTCTTTACTCCAGGTTGCTGCCAAAATATTTGAAAACCACCACTTGAAGGGACAGTTATCAAGGACCTACTATCTAACAGACGGAACTCTGCGCAGTGTTATGTGGCAGCCTGGATGGGAGGGGAGTTTGGGGAGAATGGATATATGTATGCGTATGGCTAAGTCCCTTTGCTGTTCACCTGTACCTGTCACAACATTGTTAATCAGCCATGTGAAAGTGTGTTAGTTGCTTCAGTCATGTCCGACTCTTTGCAACCCCCCAATACAAAATAAAAAGGTTTTAAAATAATAAAAATTTACAGTTATTGTGAAATTCAATTTACAGAGGTTCAGAGATCTTAAGTAATCCACCCAAAGTCACATGGTTAGTAAGTGGCAGAATCCATTTTTATCAATATACACAATACACCTTCATTTCTTGGAGAGGGCAAGCCTCATGATGAATAAATAAAAGATGCCTGCAGAAAGATGATATAAATGTTTTTAATAATTACTATTTTTTAATAACACTAGTCGAATGAAAGTATTGCTTCCTAATTTTATTGTTGAGACTGAACATTTTCCAGATGCACTGATTTATAACTGTCATAACCCTAGCCACAGTTTGAACTCCAGCTAAAATTTTCTTTTCATTTTCATCACTTCTAAGCTTGGTTGGAACTCCTATGCTGCGGGTTTGTTTTGTTTTGATTTCTTTCCTTTGTTATTCCAGGCACATCCTTTCTCCACGAGGAACCACAGGCCCCCCTCCGGGGCTCCCCCCACCTTCCTGCGAGGTGCGAGGTGCAACCCACCCACCACCCCCAGGCTAAGCCCACCAGCCCAGGGCACACCTGCCTGTCTTGGCAGACCCTAGTGGCAGAGCGGCTGAGTGCACACATTTGCACACAAGTGCTGCACCTGGACAAACAGGACTCAAACCCTTCAAGTCCAAGGGCAATATTTCTCCACTGGATCATCTTACTGAGTACAACCTCAGCACTCTCACTGAGAAATTCCTTCCCAGTCCAGGGTCTGTAAAACCCCAAGAATGCTTCTCCTTAGCAAGTGAGACTTCAGAGTGGTTTTGACAACTTGGAAATACCACTAACATGATAGTTTAATGATTTTATGGGTTTTTCTTCCTGAACCTCCTCTGTTTCTTCAAGACCCACAGATTCTTTATTTAAACTGTGGCAAAGTAGAACCCTGGTCTTGTCCAAAACACTCTTCTGCCTAATAAAAAACTGATCAAGCACAAGTACCTAAACCCACAAATTTGGAGGAAAACCCTCTACAGATGACCCCACCCATACTCATGAAACTAAGGAGGTTTCCACTTACGGGTCGGCGTTACTTGTGGGGGTGGGGTGGGAAAGTATCTTTGAATGAGGAGATATGGGGCCGCGGGAGACCAAGTCTGGGAGGAGAACTCCCTCTACTTGAGTTGAACCTACTTCCCAGGGCTACTGGGGAAAAGCAAGGGAGGAGGCAGAGACTAGTCCATCTTACCTTCTCCAAGGGGACATGGGCTTTGATTAAGGAGGGATAGGTCTGGCTACATACATTTTGGGGACACTGCAAAAAAATTGGTTCCTTGTTAAAAAAAAATTAATAACAATTCAAGATTGTGACCATAGCACATTAAACCAAACATGGGACCCTGGGGAAACTGTCCATACAGGTCACGTGCCCTGAGGAGGAGGGTTACATTTTTAGTGCTCATGGCACTTGGACACTGAGGCATTGAATAAAATGAATCTTCCATCTAATCTACTCCCTGCTGCCATGTGTACACATTTTTTACATGGATGCACTGGTTACCGTGTTACAATAGGTTGTATAACTAACATTTAAATAGAATTTACACCTACTGTATAGCTCAGGGAATTCTATGCTGTGTGGTGACCGAAATGGGAAGGAAATCCAAAAAAGAGGGGATATGGCTATACATGTAGCTGATTCATTTTGTTGTACAGTAGAAACTAATACAACATTGTAATTATACCACAATAAAATTTTTTTAATAAAATAAATAGAATTTGCTATATACTAGGCCCTGGACTAGTTATTTATATGCACTATCTTGCTTAATGTTGACAAAAACCCTAGGAGGTAACAATTACAGTCATTCCCATTTTGCAGATAAGGAAAACAGGCTTAGGGGACAATCATTTGTTTGCTGAAGATTATTTACTAGAAAGTGGCATTTAGTTTGTGTGCCTTTGGTGTGGGAGAGGTAAGAAAGGCACTTGCCAAGGGAGAAAAATTCAAAGGGATATGAAAAAACTTAAAAAACTCAAGATAACTACTACTTTAATACAATCTTTTAAACTTCTGATTTTCAGATCCCTGTAGATTGATATGCAACCGTAAGAAATAACATTCTTGGTACTCTTTGTCTAGTTTTTTCCAATGGTAACATCTTATAAAACTATGGAAAATATCATAACTAGATGATAGATATTAAAACAGTAAAGATACCATTTTCTTCCACACAAGGATCCCTCATGTTGCCCCATATTTCCTCTTCTTGCCCCACCTCCGGTCCCATCCCACTTGTGATCTAAAACATCCCCATGTTTCATCTCCTGTTGCAAGAATTAGAAGGAAAATAGGGCAGGATCCACTTGCTAAACCAGTTGTTGTATTTCTGATGTTAGTTCTCTCTCTGATAATAAGATTTGGTCATTTTCCAAGAAAAACCATCGGAAAGTCTCTTCGTTCATATGATGAATATTGTCAGCAGGATTTTCCTTCTTTTTAAATCCTTCTCTAGAGCCAGAGAACTCAGTCACTGCCCAAATTCTGTAGCTATAAATGCTGCCCTGACACCTCATAGCAGACATCATTGGTTGCCTCCCCTACATACAGCAGGCACCTGCCCTTTCCTCTTTCCTAACAGAATCCTACTTTTGTTTCATTCATCCTTCTCTGAGCATCCTATGTTGCTAGAAAGGCTGGTCCCATCTTCAAGTCCATTCAGTATGTCTTTATTTGTCTAAGCCAATCATGAGGACCTGTTTTCTTTGCTACTGGTATAGACATGACACATGATGAGATTAGGACCAGTGGAATGTAAGAACTGATGTCTGGAACAAGTGGTCATCCTGTTGTTACTCTGAAAGTCGCTCAGTCGCATCCAACTCTTTGGGACCCCATGGACTATAAGTCTAGGGAATTCTCCAGGCCTGAATACTGGAGTGGATAGCCATTCCTTTCTCCAGGGGAATCTTCCAAACCAAGGGATAGAACCCAGGTCTCCTGCATTGCAGGCAGATTCTTTACCAGCTGAGCCACCAGGGAAGCCCAAGAATACTGGAGTGGGTAGCCTATTCCTTCTCCGGCAGATCTTCCCAACCCAGGAATTGGGAACCTAGGTCTGTGTTACTCTAAATACAAAGCCAACACAAAGGAAGGCAGAATGAAAAAACAGAGACAAAGCCCAGACATTCAGTGGCTAGAGCAGCCCTCCCTCTGAACAGCTGTTAAGTTTAGAGGCTCAGTGCCCTTATTACTTAATCTGGTTGGACTGTGAGTTTTCTGTTACCTTATCTCCAGAGCTCCAGTGCTAAGTCGCTTCAGTCGTGTTCGACTCTTTGCAACCCTATGGACTACAGCCTGCCAGGCTCCTCTGTCCTTGGAATTCTCCAGGCCAGAATACTAAGTGGGTTGCCATGCCCTTTTCCAGGGAATCTTCCAAACCCAGGGATCAAACCTGTGTCTCTTACATCTACCTGTACTGGCAAACAAGTTCTTTACCACAAATGCCACCCGGGAAGCCTTGTTACCTTATCTGATAGATCCTAATATCCTCTCTAGGCTTTGGACCCAGGCACAGAAGGTTCTGTATTTTGACTCTGTGACAATACAGCTATACCAGATGCCAAAGTCCACATTGCCCCTGTACTAACTCATATATGTGTTATCTTTTTTTGTGACTGTGCCATGAAACATGTGGGATCTCAGTTCCCCAGTCAGGGATCAAACCTGTACCTCCTGCATCACTGCATTGGGAGCATGGGGTTTTAATATTGGAGTACCAGGGAAGTCCGATGTTACCAACTATTTATTATATTTTGGGATCATTTTTAAATCGTTCTGCAAATTCCTGAAGTTTTCTTTTTAGGTATTATTCAAAGCTGGACATTTCCTGGCTAGCAAGAGTTTGAAAACACACTTCTTAACTGCTGCTTCTTAACACAGCAGTCCCAGAGGCAGGTGTCCATAGGTGGTATGTGTAGAATAGGAAAAAGCTCATGGGTAATCCATAAAATGATACAACATCACCCTTGACTACCCATTGTTTTTACTTTAGTAACAAACATACAGGAGGATGATTAGCTGATGCTCTGGGGTAAGCCAGGCAGGGACAGAGCCCAAACCAGAGGGACCCAAGATTTACGTGACAAGGCTATATTTTCCGGGGATGCTTTAGACAAATTTTGGATGCCATAGCTGCAGATCTTGGCTGTTCTAGTTTAGTTCCCCATGATGTCAGAAACTGTTGTGCAGAGGCAATGACCAGTTGGTATGAGTGTGATTCTCGATGCATGTGGAGCTGCTTGTTTTCATTGTCTCATTGGTCCACCCTCACAGCTACAAAACTTAACAAACATACAGGAGGATGATTAGCTGATGCTCTGGGGTAAGCCAGGCAGGGACAGAGCCCAAACCAGAGGGACCCAAGATTTACGTGACAAGGCTATATTTTCCGGGGATGCTTTAGACAAATTTTGGATGCCATAGCTGCAGATCTTGGCTGTTCTAGTTTAGTTCCCCATGATGTCAGAAACTGTTGTGCAGAGGCAATGACCAGTTGGTATGAGTGTGATTCTTGATGCATGTGGAGCTGCTTGTTTTCATTGTCTCACTGGTCCACCCTCACAGCTACAAAACTTGATTGCCAGTCAGTCAACACAGGCTTCGTCAACATCACCAAAACAGAAGCATAGAAATAAGTTATGATAACAGTGCTTCTTAAATATCCATGGGCATGCAAACCACCTGGACTATTGTTAAAAGGCAGATTACAAGGCTAGTCCCATCTCATAATCTACAACCAGCCTTTCTAGAAACATTGGATGCTCATTATGTCCTGAGTGGGGCCTCAGTTCTGAATTTCTAACAAATACCCAAACAAAACTGATGCTATTGGTCCATGAACCATTCTGAATAGCAAGGACCTCTACCACCAGGACCTGCAGTTGAATTCCCTGAGATTAAACTCAGACTTTAATGAGACTAGGAATTTGCTTTCTGTTAGGGGATTTGCACTGGCCAGGTTAGACAGAGGGCTTGTGGTCATCCAGCCCCTCTCTAGTGGATGAAATCATGACATGGGGGAAAACAGCAGGCTTCAGTGAAAGCATTTAAAGGCACCTGAAGCCCTACTGAAAACCACAGAGCCTGGTTGTTCAACCCTTCACACTTCAGACTGCCAGAGCCAACTTTCTCTGTTTCATCAACTAGAGTTGGCTTTCTATTATTTACAATCAAAGTTCCTAACAAAAATTATAATATAATGGCTAAAGAAAATTATGACATAACCCCATGGAAGAATAATGCTGCTATCAAAAATCATTCTTTCAAAAAACTAGATTAAGATGAATAAATAATATAGGATTAAGTGAAAAAGCATAAAACTGAGGGAGTTCCCTGGTGGGCCAGTGGTAGACACTTTGCCTTCCAATGCAGGGGGTGCAGGTTCAATCCCTGGCTGGGGAGCCAAGACTCCACATGCCTCCCAGCCAAACAACCAGAAAATAAAAAAACAGAAGCAACAGTGTAACAAATGCAGTAAAAACTTTAAAAAATGGTCCATATTTTATAAAAACATAATACCAACGTAGATATACAGAATAATCTGAACTGTATAAATTTTTGAAGAATATTAAAAGTCAATCCTGAAACACATAAACAGCGGTTACGATAGGCTGAATAATGGGTCCCTGAATAGACCTAATTCCCAGAACTAGTGAATGTTACCTTATTTGGCAAAGAGGGCTTGCCAATGTGATTAAAAATCATGAAGGGAAAAGACTATCCTGGAGTGCTCAAGTCAGCTTAATATAACCACACTGGTCCTTGTAAGAGGGAGGCAGGGTCAGGGTCAGTGTCAGAGGAGACGGCACGATGACAGAAGCTAAGTCAGAGTGATGTACTTTCAAGAGGGAGGAAGGAACTTACAAGCCAAGGAAACTGGTCACAGAAATTGGAAAAAGCAAGGAAATATGTTGCCCTCAGAACCTCCAAGATGGAACCAGTCCTGCCAACACCTTAACTGAAGCCCAGTGAAAGTGATTTCAGATGCTGACCTCCAGAACTGTAAGATATCATCCATGTGATCCTGTTACAGCAGCAACAGAAAACAAATATAGTGGTTGTCTCCGTACTTTCCTTTGATCAACATCTTAATTTAAAAAAAAAAATTAATTTTGGAGAAGGATTAAGTACAACTTGCTATAAGAGGTGATATTAATCATTATTTTTACATTTTAACATAGCTCGGTCCCTGTTGTTTTCTAGGACTGTAGAATGTAATCAGATTGAAGTCTTATTTCAATATATACTTCAGGAGAATCTTCTCTGCACTAACAGAATCCTGACCCCATCATCTCCTAGAAGAATTCCTGACTTCTGTTAATATCCAACAAGTGACTTAAAATGCATTCACAAGGGGCTTCCCTCGTGATGTAGTGTTTAAGAATCTGCCTGTCAATGAAAGGGACATGGGTTCAATCCCTGGTCCAGGAAGATCCCACATGCCACAAAGCAACTAAGTCCGTGCCACAGCTACTAAGCCTGTGCTTTAGAAACCATGCTTCACAACAAGAGAAGCCACTACAATGAGAAGCCCTTGCACCATAACGAAGAGCAGCCCTGACTTGCAGTAAGTAGAGAAAGCCCAGGTGCAGCAATGAATAACCAGAGCAGTCAAAAAATAAATGAATCTTTTTTTTTTAATGCACTCACAAGACGACACCTGATAAAACCCAAAAGGTCCACTGACATATTCAAATCACAAAGCACATCAAAGGCAAACTCATAATGCCATGTGGAATTCTCCACTCTCTCAGTGACTCTGGGTTCACATATGGGACCACCACCACCACCAATGTGTCATGACTGCTACCTGCCTGGGAGCGCCTAGTATAATTGACCAAAGCCATATCAATACATTTATAGAGAGTGATATAATTAACAGCACCATGCAAAGTCATTAGAGCTTAAAATTGATCAAGGGTTAATCATACAACTATGATTTTTGTTATCATTCACATTTTGCTCCATTAGGTTTTTGTTCCAACCCTGTGTATATCATAATACACACAAAATTTTCAAAAATGACACATTGCAAAATTTTGAGTGAGGAAGAATTTTTCAGTGAATTTCATGCAGATACTTTCTGATTGTCTGAGTGACATATACTAGTGTCTCCGAAGATGATAGTTCTTCAGAATATAGTTCTGATTCAGATGAAGTGAATATGAGACCAACAAAAAAACCTTAGTGATTGATTCTGGTATGGAAAGTGAAAATGAAACTCATGGTGTTGAAGAGTGCTCCTCTGCTTCTAGAGATGAGTGGATTGAAGACAACGTTTCACAAAAAATTGGAAGACTTCACAGGTGTGTCAGGTGTAACTATTGAATATAATAACCCACAAAGTGTTAGTGAAATAACAATTAACTTGGGGCCAACCAAAAAAAAAAAAATCACCAGCCATAGGTATTAATTTCTGCAAGAATACCCCAGTCAATAATGAGTTAAAGGTCTTGAAACTCTGAACACGGCTCCTGAAACCAGCTGAAGAGTCCTGGTCTAACATTCCCAACCTCAGGCCAGGATCACTGGCCCCTCTTTTGAACCCTCACAGTCTTCTGTGCATATGTTCTGTTGTACTTAATCTGCTTATGCTAAGTCACTTCAGTTGTGTCTGACTCTGTGCAACCCCATAGACATCAGCCCACCAGGTTCCCCCACCCCTGGGATTCTCCAGCAAGAACACTGGAGTGGGTTGCCATTTCCTTCTCCAATGCATGAAAGTGAAAAGTGAAAGTGAAGCCGCTCAGTTGTGTCTGACTCTTAGCAACCCCATGGACTGCAGCCTACCAGGCTCCTCCATCCATGGGATGTTCCAGGCAAGAGTACTGGAGTGGGGTGCCATTGCCTTCTCCTGTACTTAATCTACCTTATCATAATTATCTGTTTATGCATCCATTTCCTCAATTGGACTTTGATTTCCTCTAGGGTGTGGTCTGTGTCTTACACCTCTTTGATTTCCCAACCTAAGTGCCTGGTGTAGATAGAGCATTGAACTAGGATTGAATAGCAATAATGTCTATTAAATTAAATCTTAGCCTTAACAACTGAGGCTCTGAACTCTTACCCAAGATAATAAGAATTCAATTTTCTTGATTCTATTAACAGAATAGAAAGAACTTGCTAACGTGGAACTACTTGACATCCTGACCAACTCTCCTCCTGGCCTTGGATAAACACGAGATGCCTTCTAGAGGAAATCTGACAATCTGTCTAAGGTGAGTTTAGATTTCAAAGGGTAAAATCCAGACCGTGCCCTGAACATCCAAATGAATTCATGATGAATGAGAGCTCCATCAAGTTCCTTAGTTTGTCTTTTCCAGGACTGATTCAAGCCAGGCCAATACTGGTTACATGACAACTTCCTCCTCAAGATGCTTTGCGAAATTTGGGTACCAAAAAACATCCCAAATTCTTAGTCCTTTAGCATCTTCTCCAGAGGAAACTAAAGTAGTCAGCTAGAGTTCCTTCAGCATGCCATAGTATATAAGCATTTTGGCTTTGGGATAATACTGATTTGGGTTTAAATCCCAACTATAACTTTCAATACCCAAGAGACATAGGTCATTTTATTTATCTGAACTCTGATTCCTTCATTTAGAAAATGATGATAAAATACCTTACTTAATCTACCTTATCATAATTATCTGTTTATGCATCCATTTCCTCAATTGGACTTTGATTTCCTCTAGGGTGTGGTCTGTGTCTTACACCTCTTTGATTTCCCAACCTAAGTGCCTGGTGTAGATAGAGCATTGAACTAGGATTGAATAGCAATAATGTCTATTAAATTAAATCTTAGCCTTAACAACTGAGGCTCTGAACTCTTACCCAAGATAATAAGAATTCAATTTTCTTGATTCTATTAACAGAATAGAAAGAACTTGCTAACGTGGAACTACTTGACATCCTGACCAACTCTCCTCCTGGCCTTGGATAAACACGAGATGCCTTCTAGAGGAAATCTGACAATCTGTCTAAGGTGAGTTTAGATTTCAAAGGGTAAAATCCAGACCGTGCCCTGAACATCCAAATGAATTCATGATGAATGAGAGCTCCATCAAGTTCCTTAGTTTGTCTTTTCCAGGACTGATTCAAGCCAGGCCAATACTGGTTACATGACAACTTCCTCCTCAAGATGCTTTGCGAAATTTGGGTACCAAAAAACATCCCAAATTCTTAGTCCTTTAGCATCTTCTCCAGAGGAAACTAAAGTAGTCAGCTAGAGTTCCTTCAGCATGCCATAGTATATAAGCATTTTGGCTTTGGGATAATACTGATTTGGGTTTAAATCCCAACTATAACTTTCAATACCCAAGAGACATAGGTCATTTTATTTATCTGAACTCTGATTCCTTCATTTAGAAAATGATGATAAAATACCTACCCACAGAGATGGTTGTATATTCACATAAATTGTGTCACTTCAGTTCAGTCGCTCAGTAGTGTCTGACTCTTTGTGACCCCGTGGACTGCAGCACGCCAGGCTTCCCTGTCCATCACCAACTCCCGGAGCCTACTCAAACTCATGTTCATCGCGTCGGTGATGCCATCCAATCATCCCAGGAATTCCTGCACATAGCAAGTACTCAAGAAGTAATAGTTGCTATTGTCATGAATAATAACTATTATCCCACACAAGAGGCTCCAGAGAGAGTAAGGTCTGATCCAACATATACTCAATGGCCCCTAATTTTTTTGAAGGGTACATAGAGGTTTATTATTTCTACATTCCTTTTCTTATTTTTCTTACATTGAAGTACAGTTAATTTACAATGTTGTGTTAGTTTCTGGTGTACAGCAAAGCAATTCAGATATATATATATATATGCATGTGTATATGCATATACCCTCTTTCATGTTTTTCCACTATAGGATATTATAGGATATTGAATATAGTTCCCTGTGCTATACAGTATGACCTTGCTTTTATCTATTTTATTTATTTTTAACTTTATTTTATATTGGAGATTAAAGTATAGCCAATTAACAATGCTGTGATAGTTTCAAGTGCACAGCAAAGCGACTCAGCACACAAACACATGTATCCATTCTTCCCCAATTCCCCTTCCATCTAGGCTGCCACATAACATTGAGCAGAGTTCCCCAAGGTCATTGTTGGTTATCCATTTTGAATTCTCCAGAGGATCTTTCCGGACCAGGGATCGAACCCAAGTCTCCGGCACTGCAGGTGAATTCTTTACTGTCTGAGCCACTGGGAAGCCCCTTGAATACAGAGAACTGCCCCCAAATTTGGAAGACCCATCTCCCCAGGTATTTTTTTCTCCCACATAGCCCCATCTAGTGGTGACCTCAAGTAAAAATGATTTCATCTTGGTCCATACAATGTCCACCATCAAAAAGAGAAGACTCATTCCTAATAGTCCAATAATTCTAATATTCACATTTGGTTTCACCTTACGCATATCCACGCATTTCCTCCCCTCTTTGGAAACTAAACCATGATTGACCTCTTTCCTCTAGCTATTCCTTTCCAAAGTTTACTAACATTTTAGGAATAACGTCTGAAAAGCACTACACTTGAGAAACTTCTATTTCTCTACTCAGCCATAAAAAAGAATCAAATAATGCCATCTATGGCCACATGGATGCAACTAGATTTTATCACGTGAACTAAGTTAGAAAAAGAGAAATAGCATATGATATCACTTATATGTGGAATCTAAAATATGACACAGATGAACCCACCTACAAGATAGCAATGGACTCACAGGCATACAGAAGTAACGTGTGGCTATTATGGGGAAGGTGAAAGGGAGAGGTTTGGACTGGGAGCTGGTATTGGTAGATGCAAACTATTACATGTAGAACGAATAAGCAACGTCCTACTGTACAGCACGGGGAACTATACCAATCTCCTGGGATAAACCATAATGGAAAAGAACATAAAAAGCATGTATGCATAAAAATAAAATTAGAAAAAGTTTAAGTAACTTGTATTTCTAACCAAGATAGAATAGCAGCAACTAGTACTCTTTCACCTGAAATAACTGAAAAATAGGACACTATATATGAAACAATTGCTTTCAAGTCATTGTACATCGGGAACAAAGGACGACATTCCTTGAGAGCTGGAAGAAAAATTTTCCTATAACTGCCATGGCGTTCTGTCTGGAGACACTTTCTAGGCTCCAGGGAATGAAAAAGGAACCTAGGAAGAACTCAGCAAAACTTCGGGAAGGAGGAGATGAATTAGGGAGTCCACAGACTAGAATTCAGAGGACAGAGAACCAGAGATGAATGAGAAGCAGAGAACAAGCTTCAGAGATCGGCAGAAGACATTCCTTGAGTCTTCAACTGAGTAATGATCAGCATGTGTATGTAAATAAACTACCAAGGGCAGGAAAAGAACCATGTGAAAGCATTACAGAGAAGAACACTTGGAATTCACACAGGGCTAAAAAATAGTTCCTACCAGCCAGAACAGAGAATATAATAATTTACAGGTACTGTGCTGATACTCAAAACAGATCTGTCTCAATAGTGGGACAGAATTTGCCTTAGACTAAATATTGCTCTGGTCTTACCTAATGATGCTTAAAAAAAACATACTTGAATTAAATTTCTTCCAAGGAGCTCAACTGTATTTTAAAATATTTTTGGCAATACAAAAATATCTAGTCATTCAACAAGATCTAACAGTCAGGATATGGAATCCAATTTAAAAAATGCTAAGCCTGCAAAGAAGCAGGAAATACAACCCATGACAAGAAGAAAAAGAAATCAATAGAAATAGGCCCAAAAGGACACAGATATAGAATTAGTAGAGAGGGGCATTAAGGCAGTTAATAGAATATATCCCATTATTTTAAGAGCTAGCGGGAAGATGAAGCACATTTCATAGAGGGAAAAGAATTTTAAAGACCCCAATCAAACCTCTAGAAGTGTAAACTATGATGTCTGAAATGAAAAATCAGACAAGCAACTGAATGTGATTCAGGAAATAAATTAGGGAATTCTCTGGTAGTCTGGTGGTTAGGACTCTATGCCTCCACTGCAAGGGACACTGGTTCGATTCCTGGTTGGGAAACTAAGATCCAATAGGATCCCATAAGATCCCCCATGTAGTGTGGTGTGACCAAAAAAAAAAAAAAAAAGCATTAAGTAGAGATAAACAGAAAAGAAGACAGAAGATCACATACTAAAAAGGCAAAGCCAGGAGAATATAGATCAAAATATGTTAACTCTCAGAGGGAAAACAATGTGACTTGAAGAGAATTAGGAGACAAGCCACAAATTGGGAGGAAATCTTCCCAAAAAACATATCTAACAAAAGACTGTTACACTAAATATACAAAGCACAGTACCCTGTAAATTATTATATTCTCTGTTCTGGCTGGTAGGAACTATTTTTTAGCCCTGTGTGAATTCCAAGTGTTCTTCTCTGTAATGCTTTCACATAGTTCTTTTCCTGCCCTTGGTAGTTTATTTACATACACATGCTGATCGTTACTCAGTTGAAGTACTTGTATATTTAGTGTAATATATCGTTACTCAGTTCAGCTCTTAAAATTCAATGGTAAGAAAATAAGCAACACAATTTAAAAACGGGCCAAAGATCTTGATAAACATTTCACTGAAGAAGATAAACAGATGGCAAATAAGCATATGAAATGATACTTATTATAATATAGCATCAAGGAGACACAGATTAAAACAACAATGAGGTACCACTATACACCTATTCAGTTCAGTTGCTCAGTCATGTCCGACTCTTTGTGACCTCATAAACCACAGCATGCCAGGCCTCCCTGTCCATCACCAACTCCTGGAGTCTGCCCAAACTCATGTCCATTGAGTCAGTGATGGCATTCAACCATCTCATCCTCTGTTGTCCCTTTCTCCTCCTGCCCTCAATCTTTCCCAGCATCAGGGTCTTTTCCAATGAGTCAACTCTTCACATGAGGTGGCCAAAGCATTGGAGTTTCAGCTTCAGCATCAGTCCTTCCAGTGAACACCCAGGTCTGATGATCTGCTTTAGGACGGACTGGTTGGATCTCCTTGCAGTCCAAGAGACTCTCAAAGAGTCTTCTCCAACACCACAGTTCAAAAGCATCAATTCTTTGGTGCTCAGTTTTCTTTATATTCCAACTCTTACATACATACATGACCACTGGAAAAACCATAGCCTTGACTAGACGGACCTTTGTGGACAAAGTAATGTCTCTGCTTTTTAATATGCTGTCTAGGTTGGTCATAACTTTCCTTCCAAGGAGTAAGCGTCTTTTAGTTTCATGGCTGCAATCACCATCTGCAGTGATTTTGGAGCCCCCAAAAATAAAGTTAGTGCTAAAAATAAGCAAAGTGGGATTTCCCTGATGGTCCAGTGGCTAAAACTCTGTGGTCCAATGCAGGGGGCCGGGTTAGATCCCTGGTCAGGGAAATAGAGCTCACGTGCCTCAACTACAAGTTCACGTGCTGTAGCTAGAGATGCCCAGCATGCCACAGCAAAGACCAAAGATCCTATGTGCCCCAACCAAGACCTGCTGCGCCAAATAAATAAAGATTTAAAAAAATAAATAAACTACTAAGCTAGGAAAAGACATGGAGGAATCTCAAGTGCCTACTGCTAAGTGAAAGAAGCCAATCTGGAAAAGTTACATCCTGGATGATTCCAACTATATGATATTCTGGAAAAGGCAAAACTATGGAGACAATAAAAAGGTCAGTGGCTGCAGTGGGTACAGGGAGATGAATAGGCAGAGCACAGAGGACTTTTAGGGCAGTGAAAATACTCTATATGATAGTTTAGGCATACCTAGTTTTATTGCACTTCACTTCATAGCGCTTCACACACATTATTTCTGGATGTGTCTGGAGAGTATTTTCAGAAAAGATTAGCATTTTAGCCAGTAGATTGAGTAAAGATGTCGCCAATGGCAGTGTTGTTGCTCTTAAATCATTGAGTCGTGTCCAGCTCTTTGTGACCCCAAGAATGACAGCATGCCAGGCTTCCCTGTCCTTCACTATCTCCCGGAGTTTGCTCAAACTCATGTTGATTGAATTTGTGATGCCATCCACCCATCTCATCCTCTGTCACCCTCTTCTCTTCTTGCCTTCAATCTTTCCTAGCATGAGTCTTTTCCAATGAGCTGGCTCTTTGCATCAGGTGGACAAAGTATTAGAGTCTCAGCTTTAGCATGAGCCGTTCCAATGAAATCCTTCCAATGATGCCTTTCCATGGGGATGTGTGGGTGTTAGTCAGTCATGTCTGACTCTCTGTGACCCCATGGACTGTAGCCCTCCAGGCTCCTCTGTCCATGGAATTCTCCAGGCAAGAATATTGGAGTGGGTTGCCATTCCCTTCTCCTGAGGATCTTCCCAACCCAGGGATCGAGCCTGGCTCTCTTGCATTGCAGGTAGATTCTTCACCGTCTGAGCCACCAGGGGATGGGCATCACCTAATTCCTTCAGGGCCCAAATAGAACAAAATGTGAAGGAAGGGTGAATTCCCTCTCTCTTCTTGAACTGAAATATCTATCTTCTCCTGCCCTCAGACATTGAAGCTCCTATTCTCAGGCCTTCAGACTCTAAGACTTCAAACAGCAGCCTCCAGTTTCTTAGGCTTCTGGACAAGACTGAACTTTATCACCAGCTTTCCTGGTTCCCCAGCTCACAGAGGCAGACTGTGGGACTTTTTGCATCCATAACTACAGTAGTCAATTCCTTTAATAAATCTCTTCTTATATGTATTTTATTGGTTCTGTTTCTCTAGAGAACCCATACTAACATATTATGGATATAGTAGACTTGAACAAGACTATCAACCAATTTGGCCCAACTGATATTTATAGAGCTCGCGACCTAACAACAGCTGAAAACATCTTTACAAATGTTCATGGAGTATTTACAGAAACAGATCACATTCTGTTTCATATAACAAGTCTTAATAAATTTAAAAACTTTCAAAATACACAAAGTATGCTCTCTAAACAACAGAATTAAATTAGAAATCCATTAAAAATGATATCAAGAAAATCTCCAAATATTTAGAAATGAAAACATTTGGAAAGCAGACAATACATGCTAACCCAACCAAGTGGGAAATTACAAAGTGTCTTGAGATAACAGAAATTGAAAACACCATGTCAAAATTTATGGCACACAATCAAAAAACAACTTAGAAATTTATAGCATCAAACATCTATACAGGCATATCTTATTTTATTGCACTTCACTTTTTGTGCTTCACAGATGTGGTTTTGTTTTTTTTAAACAAATTGAAGGTTTCTGGCAGCCTTGTGTTGAAGTCTATTGGCACCAATTATTCCTAAAGAATTTGCTCACTTGTCTCTGTGTCACGTTTTACTAAGTCTTGAAATATTTCAAGTTTTTCATTATATTCGTTACGGTGACCTCCAATATTACTATTGTAATTGCTTTGGAGTGCCACAAACCACCCCATATAAGATCACAAATTTAATGGATATATGTGCAAGTTCTGACTCCTCCACCCACTGGTCAGTCAATCCTGTTTCTCTCCCTCTCCTCAGGTTTGCCTATTCCCGAAGAAATAATAATATTGAAATTAGGCAATTAAAAACCCTACAATGCCCTCTAAGTGTTCACGGAAAGGAAGAGTCACATGTCTCTTACTTTAAATCAAAACCTAGAAATGATAATGCTTAGTGAGGAAGGCATGTCAAAAGCTGAGACAGGCCAAAAGCTAGGACTTCTGCACAGTGAGCCCAATTATGAAGTTATGAACACAAAAGGAAAAGTTCTTGAAGAGAATTAAAAGTGCTACTCCAGTGAATACACCAATTGTAAGAAAGTGAAACAGCCTTATTGCTGATAGGGAGAAAGTTTTAGTGGTCTGGAAAAATCAAATCAGCCACAACATTCCCTTTAACCAAAGCCTAATCCAGAGCAAAGCCCTGACTTTCTTCAAGTCTATGAAGGCTCAGAATGGTGAGGAAGCTGCCAAAGAAAAGTCTGAAGCTAACAGAGGTTCATAAGGAAAGAAGTCATTTCCACAGCATAAAGTGCAAGGTGAGGAAACAAGTGCTCATATAGAAGCTGCAACAAGTTATTCAGAAGTTCCAGTGAAGATCATTAATGAGGGTGGTCACACTAGACAGCAGGCTTCCCACGTGGGGCAGTGGTAAATAATCTGCCTGCCGATGCAGCAGACATGGGCTCGATCTCTGTGTTGGGAAGATCCCCTGGAGTAGAAAATGGCAACCCACTCCAGTATTCTTGCCCGGGAAATCCCATGGACAGAGGAGACTGGTGGGCTACAGTCCAAGGAGTCACAGAGAGTCGGACAGGACTGAGAGACAGAGTATAAGCGCAAGCTCACTAGACAATAGATTTTAAACACAGATAAAACAGCCTTATATTGGGGGAAAATGCCATCCAGCGGTTTCATACCTCGAGAAAAGTCAGTGTCTGGCTTCAAACGTCCAAAGGATTGGCTGACTCTCTACTTAGGGGCTACTGTAGCTGGTGACCTTAAGCTGAAGCCAATCTTCATTTACCATTCCAAAATGGCAAAATTCTTAGGGTCCTGAAGGATGATCTGTCTGCTCTGCCTATGTGCTATAAATGGAACAAGCCTGTATGACAGTACATCTCTTTACAACATGGTTTACTTGCATATTTTAAGCCCACTGCTGATACCTACTGCTCAGAAAAAAAAAAATTTCTTTCAAAATATTACTGCTCATTGACAGCACTTCTGGTCACCCAAGAAGCTCTGAGGGAGATGAATAATGAGATTAATGTGTTTTCATGCCTGCTAATAAAGATCCTTTCTGCATCCCATAGATCAAGGAGTAATTAAGACTTTCAAGTCTTATTATTTCAGAGATACAGTTTGTAAAGCTATCACTACCATAGACAATGAATACTCTTGATGGATCTGGGAACAGTAAACTGAAAACTTTCTGGAAAGGATTCACCACTCTAGATGCCATTAAGAACATTTGTGATTCATGGGAAGAGGTCAAAACATCGACATTAATAGGAATTTGGAAGAAGTTGATTCTAACCTTCATGGATGACTTTGAGGGACTCAAGATTTCAGCGGAAGAAGTACTTACAGATGTGGTAGAACTAACAAGACAACTAGAATTAGAAGTGGAGCCTGAAGATGTGACTGAATTGCTGGAATTTCATGATAGTTACTGAACTGCTGTAATCTCATGATAAAACTTTAATGGATGAGGAGTTGCTTCTTAAGAGTGAGCAAAAAAGTGGCTTCTTAAGATGGACTCTACTCTTGTCAAAGATGCTATAAAGACTGTTGAAATGATGACAAAAGAAGGATTTAGAATATTATGTAATCTTAGTTGATAAAGCAGTGGTGGGGTTTGAGAGGACTGATTCCAATTTTGAAAGAAGTTCCACTGTGGGTAAAATGCTATTCTACAGCATGGCATGCTGGTGAGAAATTGTGCATTCAAATTTTTAGATTCCACAAAGCTGGAGGCATCACACGTCCTGATTTCAGACATTAATACAAAGTTACAGTAGTCAATACAGTATGGTACTAGCATAAGAACAGACATATAGACCAAGAGAACAGAATTAAGAGCCTAGAAGTAAACCCCCGTATATATAATCAAATACTGTTAACAAGGGAGCAAATAATCCTCAACAGGGAAAGGACACTCTTCTCAATAAATAGTGCTGAGAAAACTGGTAACCACACGCAGAAAAATGAAATTCAACTCTTATCTTATACCACTCATACAAATGAACTTGAAATAGATTAAAGACTTAAGCATAAGACTGGAAATCATATAACTTGTAAAAGAAAACATAGGAAAGAAGCTCCTTTGCATTGGTCTTGTGAATGGCTTTTCGGATAGAACGCCAAAAGCACAAGCAACAAAAGCATAAACAAATAAGTGGCATTGTATCAAGTTTAAAATTTCTACACATCAAAAAAAAAAAAAAATGGCAACCCACAGAATGGGAGAAAATATTAGCAAACCATATACCTCATAATGGATTAATATTCAAAATATATAATGAACTCATATATAACAATAACAAAAATGAATGATTAGATTTAAAATGGAAAGAGAAATTGAACAGACATTTTCCAAAGAAGACATCTAAATGACCAAGAGATACATGAAGTGCTCAACATCACTAATCATCAAGGAAATGCAAATCAAAACCACAATGAGAGAGCACCTCACACATGTCAGAAGAGCGGTCACCAAAGAGACAAGAGTCAAGTATTGGGAAGGGTGTGGAGAAAAAGGGAATCCTAGTAAAGGGAATCACCCTCTGTGGGAGAAGGGGATGACAGAATGAGATGCTTGGATGGCATCACTGACTTGATGGACATGAGCAAGCTCTGAGCGTTGGTGGTGGATAGGGAAGCCTGGCGTGCTGCAGTCCATGGGGTCACAAAGAGTCGGACATGACTGAGTGACTGAACTGACTGATTATGCTGTTTGTGGAAATGAATATAGCTATACCCAGTATGGAAAACAGCAGAGAGGTTCCTCAAAAACTTAAAAACAGAACTACCATAATATATAACCCAGCAATTCTACTTACAAATCCAAAAACTGAAACAGGATATCAATGAGATGCCTACCCTCTCATGTCCACTGCAGCATTATTTGCAATAGCCAACATAAAAAACAGCCTGAGTGTCCATCAACAGATGAATAGATTAGGGAGATGCGATATATAGTAGACTGCTATTCAGCCATGAGAAAGATGGAAATTCAATATGGATGGACCTCAAGGGCATTATGGTAAGGGAAGTAAGTCAGACAACATGCAGACGCAGAGAATGGGCATGTGGACATGTCGGGGGATGCTGGCATGAATTGAGGGAGCAGGACTGACATAAATATACTACCATCTATAAAATAGATAGCTAGTGGGAAGCTGCTGTATAGCACAGGGAGCTCAGCACGGTGCTCTGGGATGACTCAGAGGGTTGGAATGGGAGGGTGGGAAGGAGGCATAAAAGGCAGGGCATATATGTATAGCTGATTCACTTCACTGTACAGCAGAAACTAAAACAACACTGTAAACCAACTAGACTCCAATTTAGAACAAAGATGAATACTAAATGGTATTACTTCTATATGGAATTTACAAAAACCTAATTCATAGAAACTTTTACTCAAAGAAAAATTATAAGATCTTAAAAAATTATATAATTGGTTTTAAAAGACATCCCCATAGAAAAATAAGTTTTCTAAAAGACACAGAGGAGGGCAGTGAAACTACTCTGTATGATACTATCATGGGGACACACCTCATGCTGCATTTATCCAAACCCACAAAATGTACAACAGCAAGAGCAAACCCTAGCGTAGACTCTGGACTCATTGACACGGATGTGTTGATGTGGCTTCAGCAGTTGTAACAAATATACCACCTCACTCTGGGGAG
The DNA here is from genome assembly GCA_006408695.1 of Aepyceros melampus. NCBI lineage: Eukaryota > Metazoa > Chordata > Mammalia > Artiodactyla > Bovidae > Aepyceros > Aepyceros melampus. The sequence continues at coordinate 319,828 of SJXQ01010692.1, read as the reverse complement.
GAACATTAATAATAAGAGGAGCCTATGCATGTGTGGGGACACAGAAGACATGAGAAGTCTCTGTCCCTTCCATTTCACTGCCAACTTAAAGCTCTTCTAAAAAATAAAGTTTATTGGGAATTCACTGGCTGTCCAGTGGTTAGGGCTTGATACTTTCACTGTCTGAGCCTGGGGTTCAATCCCTGGTCGGGAAACTAAGATCCCACAAGCTGCCAAGCTACATCGTTGGTGGGTGTGGGGAGAAGAAAAGCAAGCAAACAAAAACAAACAAGAAAATGTCATGTTATCCCTCTCATTTTCATTCCATCATCAATCGTTGAGCACCTTTCCCTTCCTGTTTCTATGCATTTACACAGCTTACAAACGTGTGTGTATGTGTGTGTGTGTGTGTGTGTATACATGCAGCTCTATCTTTTAAACAGATGTGGAATGATACTACAGTAATGTCTTGATAGTTGTAATTTTCATTTTCCAACTCCTATTTCTAAAATACTTTAATTTTCCCTATAAATGTATAATGCTTATGATAAAAAAAAAAAAAACAAGAAACAAAAATCTTCTCTCAAGAGCTGACAGTCTGGTCTTCCTCAAGCACTGGAGATGCCACCGTATGGCACCCCAGGGATTTCAGTCATGTCCGCCTATATGCCCGTCCTCCACAAGTAAGTTATTTAGAACAATCATTTAACATCCCTCAAATCAGACAGACCCTGTGGTTCTAAAGGCCTTTGCGGTACACATGAATTTTAAGAGCATTCACCCTGTTACAACCAACCTTGCCATTTATATGTGCGTGATAGTGGCTCAGTCATGTCCGACTCTTTGCAACCCCATGGACTGTAGCCCACCTGGCTCTTCTGTCCATGGAATTCTCCAGGCAAGACTACTGGAGTGGGCTGTCATTTTCCTCCTCCAGGGGATCTTCCTGACTCAAAGACAGAACCCACATCTCTTGTGTCTCCTGCATTGCAGGCAGATTCTTCACCTGTTGAGTCATTAGAGAAGCCTGTGTCATTTATAAAACAAGGTTAATAACACATCACAGAGTTATCAGGTGAGAAGAGGGATGAAGTAAAGGGTGACCTCCTAGGACAGGGGCTTTGGTATGGCTGCCCAACTGCTAAGAAAGTCAGAACCTACAGAAAGAAGGTGTACATATTTCTTTTCTCTTTTTTAACGCATCTTAGATTTGACCTATATAATCACAGTCACCTAGGGTGCTTATTAAAAATCATACTTTCTAGCCATAAAATAAAAGGCTTTTACTTGGTTGGTTGAGTGGGGCCAGGAATCTGCATGCTAAGCAGGCGATGGTCCAGCTAAGCTGATGCTGCTGGTCCATGAACCCCATTGGAGAAACACACATTGGTCCCACTGGAGTTGTCAGAACAGCCATTATTCTGCTGTAATGGTGATGCTCAAGCTTAATGAAGTGCAAATGAAGAAAAGAGTGGCCCAGCTCTTGTTATGACCCCGTCCTGCGACTTCATGGGGAAGGGCCTGAAAATACTCAGAAAATTAGCACTAAAGGGCAAGTTAATCTTGGGCAAATACTGAGTATGTAAGCTAGGAAAGTGTTAAGTCCTTTAGATCTTGGCTTAATTCTAGTAAGTCCTTATAGATGATTTAATGAAAGACTAGGGGCATGAAACCAAGGCTACTGGACCTTGATCATAACTGTCAAGCCTCTAGTGTGAGCAACATAAATCCATTTGGCCTATGTTTAGTAGGTTATACTATTAATACATTCATTTATTCATTCAGTTAGCCAACTGTGTCTACTTTAGAATGAAGCTTCAGAAAGACTTTTTCTACCAGAGGACACATAATTTAAATAGGACAATCAGCTTTTAGAAAGGCTCAACACTATATATACCAGCATCAAGAAAGACTGGTACTTCCTTATGTTACTGATTTAAGAAACATTTATTGAATACGTCTTTGTCTCTGGCATATATCTGTTTTTTTCACTTTTTTGGGAGAGGGGAGGATAATTACTTTACAACATCGTGTTGGTTTATGCTGTACAACAAAGTGAATCAGCTATATGTATATATCCCCTCTCACTTAAACCTCTCTCCCCACCCCCATCCCACTCTCTAGGTCATCACAGAGCACTAAGCTGAATTCTCTGTGCTATACAACATCTTCTCACTAGACAGCTATTTTACACATGAAAGTGTAACTGAAAGTCACCCAGTTGTGTCCGAATCTTTGAGACCCCATGGACTATACATACAGTCCATGGAATTCTTCAGGCCAGGATACTGGAGTAGGTAGTATCCTTCTCCAGGGGTCTTCACAACCCAGGGATCAAACCTAGGTCTCCATATCGCAGGCAGATTCTTTACCAGGTAAACCACCAGGGAAGCCCAAGAAAACTGGAATGGGTAGCCTATTCCTTCTCCAGCGGATCTTGCTAACCCAGGAATTGAACCAGGGTCTCATGCATTGTGGGCAGATTCTTTACCAACTGAGCCACCAGGAAAGCCCATTTTACATATGATAGTGTACCTATCTCAATGCCACTCAGTCTTCAAATATTGCCTTCCCTGTCAAGCCTTTCTGAAAGCCCTCAGGTTGAATGAATCTTTAAAATTTATAATTTTCTTATTTATAGGTATACCTTGACCTGTGCCCCCTGAAGAAAATTCAGATTGATATTCAGTTCAGTTCAGTTCAGTCGTGCAGTCGTGTCCGACTCTTTGCGACCCCATGAATCACAGCCCACCAGGCCTCCCTGTCCATCACCAACTCCCGGAGTTCACTCAGACTCACGTCCATTGAGTCTGTGATGCCATCCAGCCATCTCATCCTCGGTCGTCCCTTTCTCCTCCTGCCCCCAATCCCTCCCAGCATCAGGGTCTTTTCCAATGAGTCAACTCTTCGCATAAGGTGCCCAAAGTACTGGAGCTTCAGTTTTAGCATCATTCCTTCCAAAGAAATCCCAGGGCTGATCTCCTTCAGAGTGGACTGGTTGGATCTCCTTGCAGTCCAAGGGACTCTCAAGAGTCTTCTCCAACACCACAGTTCAAAAGCATCAATTCTTCTGCGCTCAGCCTTCTTCACAGTCCAACTCTCACATCCATACATGACCACAGGAAAAACCATAGCCTTGACTAGACGGACCTTAGTCGGCAAAGTAATGTCTCTGCTTTTGAATATACTATCTAGGTTGGTCATAACTTTTCTTCCAAGGAGTAAGCGCCTTTTAATTTCATGGCTGCAGTCACCATCTGCAGTGATTTTGGAGCCCAAAAAAACAAAGTCTGACACTGTTTCTACTGTTTCCCCATCTATTTCCCATGAAGTGATGGGGCCAGATGCCATGATCTTCGTTTTCTGAATGTTGAGCTTTAAGCCAACTTTTCCACTCTCCTCTTTCACTTTCAACAAGAGGCTTTTTAGCTCCTCTTCACTTTCTGCCATAAGGGTGGTGTCATCTGCATATCTGAGGTTATTGATATTTCTCCCAGCAATCTTGATTCCAGCTTGTGTTTCTTCCAGTCCAGCGTTTCTCATGATGTACTCTGCATATAAGTTAAATAAGCAGGGTGACAATATACAGCCTTGACGTACTCCTTTTCCTATTTGGAACCAGTCTGTTGTTCCATGTCCAGTTCTAACTGTTGCTTCCTGACCTGCATACAGATTTCTCAAGAGGCAGGTCAGGTGGTCTGGTATTCCCATCTCTTTCAGAATTTTCCACAGTTTACTGTGATCCACACAGTCAAAGGCTTTGGCATAGTCAATAAAGCAGAAATAGATGTTTTTCTGGAACTCTCTTGCTTTTTCCATGATCCAGCGGATGTTGGCAATTTGATCTCTGGTTCCTCTGCCTTTTCTAAAACCAGCTTGAACATCAGGGAGTTCACGGTTCACGTATTGCTGAAGTCTGGCTTGGAGAATTTTGAGCATTACTTTACTAGCATGTGAGATGAGTGCAATTGTGCGGTAGTTTGAGCATTCTTTGGCATTGCCTTTCTTTGGAATTGGAATGAAAACTGACCTTTTCCAGTCCTGTGGCCACTGCTGAGTTTTCCAGATTTGCTGGCATATTGAGTGCAGCACTTTCACAGCATCATCTTTCAGGATTTGAAACAGCTCAACTGGAATTCCATCACTTCCACTAGCTTTGTTCGTAGTGATGCTTTCTAAGGCCCACTTGACTTCACATTCCAAGATGTCTGGCTCTAGATTAGTCATCACATCATCATGATTATCTGGGTCATGAAGATCTTTTTTGTACAGTTCTTCCGTGTATTCTTGCCACCTTTTTGTAATATCTTCTGCTTCTGTTAGGTCCAGACCATTTCTGTCCTTTATCGAGCCCATCTTTGCATGAAATGTTCCCTTGGTATCTCTAATTTTCTTGAAGAGATCTCTAGTCTTTCCCCTTCTGTTCTTTTCCTCTATTTCTTTGCATTGATCGCTGAAGAAGGCTTTCTTATCTCTTCTTGCAGCTTGACTCTAAATTTTCAAATGCAGAACACATAACAGATCAGACTACCCTCAATCCCCTAAAAATGAAACAAAACAAAAAGTAAAACAAAAACAAAACCTTACCATTAGGCACAATTGCACTCCTCTCATACACTAGCAAAGTAATGCTCAAAATTCTCCAAGCCAGGCTTCAACAGTACGTGAACTGTGAACTTTGAGATATTCAAGCTGGATTTAGAAAAGGCAGAGGAACCAGAGATCAAAATGCTAACATCCGTTGGATATCGAAAAAGCAAGAGAATTCCAGAAAAAACATCTACTTATGCTTTATTGGCTATGCCCAAGACTTTGACTGTGTGGATCACAACAAACTGTGGATAATTCTTCAAGAGATGGGAATACCCAATCACCTTACCTGCCTCCTGAGGTATGTGTGCAGGTCAAGAAGCAACAGTTAGAACTGGACATGAAACAACTGACTGGTTCTAAATAGGGAAAGGAGTACCTCAAGCCTGTATATTGTCACCCTGCCTATTTAACATGTGCAGTGTATATCATGTGAAATGCCAGACTGGATGAAGCACCAGCTGGAATCAAGACTGCTGGGAGAAATACCTGGTGGCTCAGAGGTTAAAGCATCTGCCTCCAATGCGGGAGACCTGGGTTCAATCCCTGGGTCGGGAAGATTCCCTGGAGAAGGAAATGGCAATCCACTCCGGTGTTCTTGCCTGGAGAATCCCATGGATGGAGAAGCCTAGTAGGTTACAATCCACGGGGTCGCAAAGAGTCGGACACGACTGAGCGATTTCACCTTCACCTTCACCTTCAGATACTTAGATGACACCACCCTTATGGCAGAAAGTGAAGAAAAACTAAAAAGCCTCTTGATAAAACTAAAAGAGGAGAGTGAAAATGTTGGCTTAAAACTCAACATTCAGAAAACTAAGATCATGGCATCTGGTCCCATCACTTCATGGCAAATAGATGGGGAAACAGTGGACACAGTAACAGACTTTATCTTTTGGGCTGCAAAATTACTGCAGATGACCATTGCAGACATGAAATTAAAGAACTCTTGCCTCTTGGAAGAAAAGTTATGACCAACCTAGACAGCATATTAAAAAGCAGAGACATTACTTTGCCAATAAATGTCCGTCTAGTCAAGGCTATGGTTTTTCCAGTGGTCATGTATGGATGTGAGAGTTGGACTGTAAAGAAGGCTGAGCACTGAAGAATTGATACTTTTGAACTGTGGTGTTGGAGAAGACTCTTGAGAGTCCCTTGGACTGCAAGGAGATCCAACCATCCATCCTAAAGGAATTCAGTCCTGAATATTCTTTGAAAGGACTGATGCTGAGGCTGAAACTCCAATACTTTGGCCAGCTAGTGCAAAGAATTGACTCATTGGAAAAGACTGTGATGCTGGGAAAGATTGAAGGCAGGAGGAGAAGGTGATGACAGACGATGTGATTGCTGGATGCCATCACTCACTCAGAGATTTGGCAATCTCTGGAAGTTGGTGATGGACAGGGAGGCCTGGCGTGCTGCAGTCCATGGGATCTCAAAGAATCGGACATGACTGAGCACCTGAGCTGAACAATTAGGGGGTGCTGTAAGCAGTAATCATATCATCCAAACAATGAGGTCATGCAGCAATGACAAAAATCAGCAGAATGGAGGCTTCTCATACTAGGAGTCCTTTCTCACATAATTTATTTTAACATTTTATTTTTTGCCCATACCTGGCAGCATGTGAGGTTTTAGTTCCCCAACCAGGGTCAAAACCACATCCCCTGGCCTGGGAACAGTCATCACTGCTGGGAACAGAGAATTCTCTTTCACACAATTTAAATGTAAAATTAATGGTGATCTTCAAAATCAGTAATTGAATTCTGATGAGATTTCAGACAAACAATCCAAATTAATATGAAGACAGTTTAAAATAAAATATTAATGGTTCCTATTAAAACTTCTAGACTTTGCCTTTAAGCTGAAAGTCACTCAGCCATGTCTGACTATTTGCTACTCCGTGGACTCTAGTCTGCCACGTTCGTCTGTGCATGGAATTCTCCATACAAGATTATTGGAGTAGGTTGTCATTCCCTTCTCCAGGGGATCTTCCTTGCTGACCCAGGGATGGAACCCAGCTCTCCTGCATTGCAGGCAGATTCTTTACCATCTGAGACTCTAGAGAAGTTTGCCTTGAATTATTAGATAATGACAAGTTAAAGACATAAATAATAAGATATTTTAGAAGTAAACAGGCAAAGTAAAGAGATAAACTCTATAATTTTAATTGCATTTAAAGCCATTTTATAGTAGTATTTACTACCTTATAAAGCTACTTAATGAGCTATTTTATGTTGTTTTTGATTAAACATGGAGTGGAAGTTGAAATTTTATGAATTTTGTTGAAGCTTTTTTATTAAAGAAACACATGAACTACTTTTTTAATGTCCTTCTAACGGAAAGAATATGCGTGAGAAAGTGTATGTTCAACTGAAAAGCACCTTTTTTGATGAAAACTAGATTTTAATGAAAAACTAAAACAGTGAAGCCATTAACCAAGTTACTGCTTTGACTGGCATTCAGGACAAATAAAAAGTTCAGTTCAGTTCAGTCGCGCAGTGTGTCCGACTCTTTGCGACCCCATGAATCGCAGTACGCCAGGCCTCCCTGTCCATCACCAACTCCCGGAGTTCACTCAGACTCATGTCCATTGAGTCTGTGATGCCATCCAGCCATCTCATCCTCGGTCGTCCCCTTCTCCTCCTGCCCCCAATCCCTCCCAGCAACAGGGTCTTTTCCAATGAGTCAACTCTTCGCATAAGGTGCCCAAAGTACTGGAGCTTCAGTTTTAGCATCATTCCTTCCAAAGAACACCCAGGGTTGATCTCCTTCAGAATGGACTGGTTGGATTTCCTTGCAGTCCAAGGGACTCTCAAGAGTCTTCTCCAACACCACAGTTCAAAAGCATCAATTCTTCTGCGCTCAGCCTTCTTCACAGTCCAACTCACATCCATACATGACCACAGGAAAAACCATAGCCTTGACTAGACGGACCTTAGTCGGCAAAGTAACGTCTCTGCTTTTGAATATACTATCTAGGTTGGTCACAACTTTTCTTCCAAGGAGTAAGCGCCTTTTAATTAAGACAGACTATAAAACAAACACATAGTCAATAAATGATTCTATCACAAGGTTTCAGAGCTGGAACCACCTGTGAAACACGCAAGCATGTCATTCATAGGTAACTTATTGCAGAATCACATACACACACTTTGTATAATTACTGGAGGGTAAAATGAGTATCATAGTTTGTGAAACTTGTTTCAGTTGAATTTATCTAATTTGTGAGATATCTTTTCCAGTCATTATAGATTTTAAAATCAAATATCAGAATAAGCATATCAGTTTGCCCAAAACAGTACCTTCATTTTTTTCAAGTAAAAATAAAAGATATTTTCACCAAAAACTTTATAGAACAATGTTTTCACTATTTTGTTCCACTGCCTTTTGACATTTTTCAGGCAACTTCATAATTGCATCTTCCCAAAACTTTTTATCTTTTTGAATAAAGAAATATTCCAGGTGCCTTTTACAGTCTTCCATGGAACTGATTTTTTTTTCCATTAAAAGAACTTTGTAAATACTGAAATAAATGGACATCCAAAGGTACAATATGTGGTGAATATGACGGATGAATCAGAACTTCCCAGCCAAGCTATAACAGTTTTTACCTGGTCATCAAAGACACATGCTGTCTTGAGTTACTTTGACAGAAGATTATGTGTTTTCTGTTGACTAATTCCAGAAGTTTTTCATTGAGTGCTGCTTTCCCTTGCTCTAATTGGGAGCAGTACTTGCTGGAATGAAGCATCTGGGTTTTCAGAAAGAGCTCATAATAGAGGACTCCCTTCCAATCCCATCATGTACACAACATCACCTTCTTTGGATGAAGACTCCTAGCCTTTGATATGGTTGTTGGTGGTTCATTTTGTTCGTCCCAAAATCTCTTCCATTCCGCATTATTGTTCAGCATCCACTTTTCATCATCTGTCAGAATTTGTTTTAAAAGTGGAGTGTTTTCCATTATGTCGAAGTATAGAATTGCATGTGGAAATATGGCCAAGAAGATTTTTTTTCTCAACGTATATGGAACCCAGACTTCAAAGTGATTAACATAACCAAGCTCATGCAAACGGTTCTCAGCGTTTGATTTGGATATTTTGAATTTGTCAGCTATCTCCCACGTGGTATTGTTAGACCTCCCGGTCTTTGCCCAGGACCTGTCGTCGCCAAGATCACCGAGACTCGGACTCAATGCAATTAGCAAGAGGATTTATTAAGCTGACGCGCCGGGGTTCAATCTCCACCCGAGGAGATGAACCCCGAACAATTGTTACAGAGCAGTTTATAAGCAAAAAATCATAAACAGGTGCAGTTGAGATGGAGTGTTTTGATTGGTTTACAAACTGTGGCCTTTCCGGGGATAGGTTCATTCGTTATTAGGCCTAAATAGCTAACTAACCTACAATTATGCTGTTTTAGTTGAATGGCCCGAGGCAATCAACTTTTAGCATGACTCTTGGGGGCTGTATTTTTAAGATGCGAGTATGATCCCCCTCAAAGCAAAAAATCATAAACAGGTGCAGTTGAGATGGAGTGTTTTGATTGGTTTACAAACTGGGCCTTTCCGGGGATAGGTTCATTCGTTATTAGGCCTAAATAGCTAACTAACCTACAATTATGCTGTTTTAGTTGAATGGCCCGAGGCAATCAACTTTTAGCATGACTCTTGGGGGCTGTATTTTTAAGATGCGAGTATGATCCCCCTCTGTGTTTTTTTTCCTAAGACAATAGCCCTGATTTAAGATTAACAAAGAGCCCGTGGGTGCAGGTCTGTTTCTTTAGAGCCCCTAATAAATTTTTAACCTTTCTCCTTGTTTCCTGGAATGCTCCCGAAGAAGTCAGAAGACACTGTTCTCATACCTATGTCCCTAGTGGCGCCTCTCATGGTAGACTGATTACAGGCTAGGGAACAAATCAGGGCTAGAAACAATTTTTACAACCTCAGGCTGCTCAGGCTGGTCTCTACAGAATGACGTTGATTGTTCTCAAGTAATGCCTCAGCACTATCACTGTCAGCTTCAACTCGTCTCTGACCGTGGAGCACCGTCCAGCAAGAAAGCTCCAGCAGAAGGCTTCGTAAGCCGGCTCTGACATGTTCGAGCAGTCAGAGCAGCTTCTTCATGCACTGCACAGATCATTTATTTATTTGCGCTTCAGCTGCATTAATACCTCTCTTGAAACAGAAAAGTGTAACATGCCAAAAATATTGCTGTTTTCTTTCCAACTTCAATATTAAAATGGCTACACAAAAATTCACCCATTTTGATGATTTCTTTTAAAAATATGCATGCTGATTTATTTTTAAAAATTTGACAGCTGTCACAACACAATCTAACGAAATTGTTTTGCATGAATGAAGCTGTCTTCAACTAAGTCATCCTACAAAAAATAAAAAACAGATGAACCTATTAGCCAACCCAGTAATATGGATTCATATTTTTGAATATAATAAATGCTCGATTATAATACTTTCATAACTAATAAATATTAACCTTATTTTGATGACAGAATTTTCCAATAATAAAAAACTGGTGTATTTATAATTTCAAATTCCTGTATAACATTTTTGTATAAATATGACACATGAAAGTATGAAGAATTAAAGAGCTACTTCAGAAATCTTAAGACTCCTACTTTTTCCATTGTAGGCTAATTTTCATGTATACTGCTAAATTGTGCTAAAAATAACTATTTCTAATAGAAGGCATCTGCACAGTGCCAAGTAACTTAGAAGGCTGAAAAATATATTTATCGGACTATTTTTATAGTACATTTTACATATGCATGGTAATTATCTCTTTCCTACTTTATAGTGTTTGGCAGTGTTCATAATGGTTTTAAGAATAACGAGGTGTTGTCGATACCATGTTTTAGACTATAACAGACCGTCTACCTGTTATTGGTAGGGCCAGGTGTTTCGACATGATTCTTCTTTAGACTTCGTGGCTCCTTATGAATTTCACATGGCCCTGCTAGTGAGTTCTCGAGGCTGGGAAGGTTGAAAGCAGAAGAGAGGATGCATTCTGTCATAACAGAGACAAAGGCAGTCCGCGTCCTGGAAACTTGGAAGCAGCGCAGAGCGCGCCAGCTCCGTGCGCCCTCCCCATCACCAGCTGACCGCTGAGCCTTTCGCACCTCGGCCAGTCGCCGTCTGGTCCACTTCGTGTGCTCGGGTGCTCGGTCGTGTCCGACTGCCTCTTTGCAACCCCTGAGCCATTCGAAGCCTTCTCTGCGATATTCGTCCTGGAGTTGGCGCTCACGTTGCCATGTTACAGATCAGGACTCTCTGCTGGGCTTCAGCCGTACTCTTCAGACATGCTCCGGGGTAATGGTGCCCCTTTGCGAGGGGAGTTTTATTTGGAGGCGTTTTATGGAGAACCCAGCGATTCTGTCCTCAGGCAGGGCCACTGGACAACATCAAGACATGCAAATACGTGGTGTCCCCGACAGTTCCCAACTGCAGCCGGTTATTTTAGGTGAGTGGAGTCAGTGACTTTCCAGAGTTCACTGATAGACGACTGTTAGATGGAAACGTGGACACAGCGCTCTCTGGAGACTCTTGAATCTGCTCAAGCTTAAAATGGCAAGCTTCCGTGAGCTTATAGACCTCTAATGCAAAGTCCAGCACGAAAACAATGTAGCCTTCCCAGACCAGCTGTTTGCGAAAGGACTCTAATTATACCCCATTGATTTGCGATTATTTAAATATGCATTTCATATTCTCATTATAGATCACTATCCCTTTGAAAAGGGAAAAGAGTGCTGATCAGCGTGTATTAGTAAGTTTGAGCTTCTTGGAAGAAATGGGCCGTAGAAGTTGAAAAGTATCATTATAAACATTACATACAATATATAAATGCATGGATTTAAGCAGTGACATCCTGGAAAATATCTGCATCTAGCTGAGACCGAGCAACAAACAATCAATAATTGTATGCAAATTAGTCTTTTATTCAACATAACCAACCTGCATAACATTTCGGTGCAAATCAGCAAGTGCTGTAGAATTAAAAACCCTGAGGGTAGCTAGTGACCAGAACATTTCTTGCATGCATGATGTCTCAAGAAAGTACATTTAGCCTGGTTATACCAGCAATTGATATTTTGTACAAACTGCCACCTCCCCACCAAAAAAAACCTTCCAATCACGCTCTACTTAATTTCATTTAATTTTAATCACAGTGTACTTGCGTGGACAGGTTTCTTTTAAACACAGATTTATTCTCTAAATGGAGAGGCATGGTTGTTATTTAAGATCTAATGTTCCCCGCTGGTCACATTCGGGAGGCTTTCCAACAGCAGGGCGCGATTGTTATTTAAGATATAACGTGCCTCACTGGCCACATTTGGGAGGTGTTTCTGGCTGTGCTGAGCTCTTGCCTGCCTGGCAAATAATGTACCAGTGCCAGAAAAAAATGCATAAATTCCTTGATGTCTCTGTGGACTTTTCTCGAATTAAGTCAACCTCTTGTTTTCTTTCTGTTCTAATTAAAATGTTAAATGAAAGAGGCAATTTTTGCTTTCTTTTTGTTGCAGCCAGCTTACCCCGGCTATTTATTTTGGGCATACTTGAAAAATTATTAGAATCCTGAATAATAAAATCAAGCAAGTTATAAGGCACAGTTAACTCAGGAAAGTGGTACTTGAGCTTTAAGTTTCCCTTATGAATGGAAAAAAAAATGATAACACACGCTCCAGAGCAATAATGTAACATATGAAGCTCATGAAGTAGATGACATTCGTATGGACATCATATGGAAAACTGCAGAACACTGACAGCTACCTTTGCACTTTATCTGTTTTGATAAGGACATTCCCTTTCACCTAAGGATCCAAGGACATTATCATTTTTACCTTTCTTCCTAGGGCTATTAAATCATGCTCTGGGCTCTAATATAGCATTAAAATAAAAACATAAGACTTACATTGCTGTTGACTTTTTAAAATTGAATGATAATTTTATACAATAATATGTACAGATATTAAATGTTCAACTTGATGATTTTTGACAATTTGAATAAATTTATAAATCTACCATTCAGTAACAGGTATGTTGTATTTTCATTACCAGAAATGTCTCTTGTACTTCATCTCATACAGTTCTAATCCAACAGGTAATCACTTGGTTGGTAAGACGTGAAATATGGAATTGGATAAGATGTGTAATTTTTTTGTCTGTCTTCTTTGAGATAGCAATTTTGAAATTAATCCACCTTGCTGTCATACATTAGTAGTTCATTCTGGTATTATTATTATATAAATATATCAGAATATGTATTGATCTAATATTTTGTTGTTGGCTTTTTTCTTTTTGTGCTCATATAAATAAGACTACTATAAGCATTCTTGTTAGCATATGTTTTGTTTCTCTTGGAAAAACATTTAAAATGAAATTGCTGAATCATTGGCCAGATATATGCTCAAGCTTTTAAGAAATCACCAAAAAATTCTCCAAGATGGTTTTATTATTTTATGTTCCCACCAAGAATAAACAAGCATTCAACTTGCTTCAGTCCTTGCCAATATCTGGTAATTTCAAAAAAGTATTTTATTTTAACCGTTACAGAGTTTGTGAAATGGTATCTCACTCTATATTTGTTTTTATCTCACTGATGACTGCTGTTACTGTAACCATTTTCATGTGTTACTGGTTATTCGGGAAGATCCCCTGGAGAAGGAAATGGCAACCCACTCCAGTATTCTTGCTTGGAGAATCTCATGGACTGAGGAGCCTGGTGGGCTGCAGTCCATGGGGTCACAAAGAGTCAGACACGACTGAGTGACTTTACTTACTTACTTACTTACTTACTGGTTATTTCTATCTCTACCTTCATGAATGTGAGGGGAAGGTTTCTGAGCTCTTACAAAATAAGTTTAGGAAAAACTAATTTCAACATATCAAAAACCTTTACTCAAATGTGCAAACACTCATATTTTAGAGTGGTCAAAATAGATACTTTGATATTTTCTATCAATGCTTTTGAAATAAATATACTGATAAGCACCATTTAAAAAGGTAGAGTTTTCTAAATTATTTAAAATTTTCAAGGTGGATAAAACCTGAATTTTGATTAAAAATTACTATTAATGATGAGCCTAAGATGCTTTGTTCAGTTGCCTTTGCATTTGTTTATGTGTCAGAAGTTCCACCTGAATCTTTCAGATCTGGATATATTGTGAGAATAATTTAAGTTCCGTAAATAATGTGTTTTCAGAGTAATACACAAAGCAAGTTAGAAATGCAAAGAAATTAGGTCCTTTGAAAACTGATTAGTGTAAATCAATGAGAAGATGGTCTTGGAAGTATAATTAACCGGCTGCTTTTCTGAAAGGCCGTCTTCCATTGTGGCTCAGCTGGTAAAGAATCTGCCTGCAATGCAGGAGACCTGGGTTTGATCCCTGGGTTGGAAGATCCCCTAGAGAAGGGAAAAGCTAACCACTCCAGTATTCTGGTCTGGAGAATTCTATGGACTGGGTGCAAAATGTCAGAGAGGACTGAGCGGCTTTCACTCACTTCCTGAAATGCAAAAGTCTAAATCTGTGGTTCTTTAAATCTAGATTTAAAAAATGGCTGATAAATTTTAAGCATTACAATTTTTCATTTATTTTCTAATAGAGCATAACTTACACTCTGATATGTGCACTCATAAGTCAAGAAAGAATATGATTCGACACATAATAATTTTATTGGAGAATCTTGGGGCACGCTGTGTAATATGAGACTCACGTTGATTAGTTCAAGCATTAGTTGCCATCGGGGGCATATGGGCTTCCCCAGCGGCTCAGCGATAAAGAACCTGCCTGCAACACAGGAGCTGAAGGAGACCTGGGTTCAGTCCCACGGTCACGAAGATCCTCTGGAGGAAGGCAGGGCAACGCACTCCAGTATTCTTGCCTGGAGAATTCCATGCACAGAAAAGCCTGACAGGCAGCAGTCCATGGGGTTGTGAAGAGTCGGACACGACTAAAGTGACTTAGCAGGCACGCACACGCATTGTGAAGCAAGGCAGGCCATGCGCTATTCTATGTCAACCACATGCTGCTTTTAAGTGTCATGGCAACACTTTTAGAGTGGCATCTGGTTTATATCCACAACGCACATTGAATATTTAATTACTAATAGGCATTTTAGGCATTTTTAAATAAAATCTCTCTGGGTACCGTCATGAGACAGTTCAGTTCAGTTCAGCTCAGTCGCTCAGTCGTGTCCGACTCTTTGCGACCCCATGAATCGCAGCACACCAGGCCTCCTTGTCCATCACCAACTCCGGGAGTTCACTCAGATTCACGTCCATCGAGTCCGTGATGCCATCCAGCCATCTCATCCTCGGTCGTGCCCTTTTCCTCCTGCCCCCAATCCTCCCAGCATCAGGGTCTTTTCCAATGAGTCAACCCTTCACATGAGGTGGCCAAAGTACTGGAACTTCAGCTTTAGCATCATTCCTTCCAAAGAAATTCCAGGGCTGATCTCCTTCAGAATGGACTGGTTGGATCTCTTTGCAGTCCAAGGGACTCTCAAGAGTCTTCTCCAACACCGCAGTTCAAAAGCATCAATTCGGTGCTCAGCCTTCTTCACAGTCCAACTCTCACATCCATACATGACCACAGGAAAAACCATAGCCTTGACTAGACGGACCTTAGTCGGCAAAGTAATGTCTCTGCTTTTGAATATGCTATCTAGGTTGGTCAATTTCTCAAGAGGCAGGTCAGGTGGTCTGGTATTCCCATCTCTTTCAGAATTTTCCACGGTTTATTGTGATCCACACAAAGTATATATGTGTGTATATATGTGTGTATATATATATGTCTATATGTGTCTATGTATCCCTCTCTCTCTCTCTCTCTCTCTATATATATATATATATATATATACACACACACACAGACAGTGAGCCGCCAGGGGTTTCCCTGGTGGCTCAGTGGTAATGAATCCACCTGCCAACGCAGGAGATGTGGGTTCAATCCTTGGATCAGGAAGATCCTCTGGAGAAACAAATGGCAACCCACTCCAGTATTCTTTCCTCGGAAATCCCATGGACAGAGGAGCCTGGTGGGCTACAGTCCATAGAGTCACAAAAGTGTCAGATAGAATTTAGCAACTAAACTACAATGTCTACTTTAACCCATCACAGTAACTTATTTTTATTTTGTTTTAAAAAAACTCTTTTTCCTATAATAGTGAATGAGGTCTGGGTAGGTATGTGTGTGCCTGGTTTGCATTTTTTAGTTTGTATTTTTCTTATTTCATATATATGTTCCTAAAAGATTTTCTTGCTTTCATTTTTATATATAATAAAAATGTGATTTCTGATTTTGTGATTTCTGATATTGTGAATTTATTACCTTTTTTAAACTTCATTATTAATTTTTCCAAATCTTCCTTATTTTGTCCATTTTATCTGTCATGGAGTAATTCTGATATATATTAAAGTCTCTCACTCCATGTGTGTTGCTGTCCATTTTTCCTTCTACATGAAATACTTTTTTCTACATAACTTAATGTTGTTATTATTTAATATTATCCTTTTTCCTTCATGGGTATCAAATTGTGCCTATTTCATTGGTTTTTTTGTTTCAATGACTCTTCATGGAAACAAGGAATTTGCTTCTTTTTCCATCCTCTCCCTTTCTCAGTCTTTGATAATTTAGTCTGGGGTTGTAAATTCCATCATTTACTAGTTTTTAATAGAGTAATATATAATAACTTTAAAATAAAAATTAATGTTATAAAATAATCATTTGAATTTATATTTTTATCTTTAACTGATTTCATAGAAATCCACACCTAGCCTGGAAACCCTGAGGCTGGCAATAAAACCATGTTCAAGAGACTTTTAAATTGCTATGAAAAAGATGAGGAAAATGCTCTCTCCTTTTGTTAACAAGTAAACTGACATTCAATAAGGAATTTGAGGCTTCTTGATTTTTAAGATACATTAAAAAAAACTAACTCAGAATAACATGCAGTTATTTCAGTTTTTGTTTGTTTTTAAGACATTAATTCTAGATCTACATTGGGCCTTACTCTTTTGAGACTTGTTCTTATCATATATGAGGCTACTTTCAAGTTTCAGTCAGGATAATTCTTTTTTAGTTTCTTCAATGATTGTTGATCTCACACATTTTTAAACTTAATTTTATCATTAATAATTTAATTATGAAGATAACAAATCTCTAATTAAAAATAGAGGGTACTGAAGAATGTGATGTGAAAAGTATTACCTCAGCTGATTCTCATCCCAGATTCCACTCCCCAAAGCAGCCACTGATAATAGTTGCCTAATCATACCATTTAACCTTCAAAAGATAACCTAATTCTCAAGTAGTTTAGTCTAAGAAAGAAATAGAATCTGGTTCATTTACAAATAGCAAGAATTAATTTTCAATATTTAAAAATTTTAGTAACTCACAAAGCTAGAGATTACTGAATAATATTTAACAGTATACAGAATAATATTTAACAGTGGCTAAGTAAAACTTTTTGTGCAATTTATTTTCCTTTATCTCTTCTGAGTAAGAGCATAAGCTACCCTTTTAAAAAAGATGTTTTTCAATATTTCTAATATATATAGAAAGTTTTACTTGCTATTACTATCCACATAAAATCACTGAAAATTGTAGTAACTTAAGTTCTATTTTAAAAAAATGAAAGTATAATTTAGCAGTGGCCTTTTGTATGTTTTTCACTTAATGCAGTCCTTTTAAGGCCATACATTCCAGTATCCAAGTTTTAAGTAGTTTGTATACACCCAAGAGGCAAAGCCATGACTTTAATCATTTCCTCACCAGAACTTCAATTATGCCAAGCACTTTTTAATTATCCTGCAGCCCACAGTCTATTCTTAGTCAAAAGCCTGACTTGTACACAGGCAGTATATTCCTCTGTGGCAAGATTTAACTCACCACTTTGCAACCCCACCCATGAAAAAGCTCTGCGAATTAAAAGCTACTAAATTAAGTATGTATTTTTAACAGCCTCAATTTTAAAGTCAATTTTGGCATGACAGTAGAAGATATTTTTCTGAAGTACAAAAATGCTATGTTGGCATTTCATGGTATTTTCAGAATGCAGTTTGTTTTTCAGGTTGTCTCTTTAGAAAGTCAGTTTCTTCTAACATTTTTTTTCCTAAAGGGAATATATATGGTTATCTTGTGTCATCACTTTTATTTTTGCATTATTTAAGAAAGAAGATTCTAAACACAAAAGAACAATTATAGAAAAGGGACTTTTGTGTGAGGACAGGGGTGTAGGGTAGCAGGAAAGATCTGAAGCTCCAAGGGGTTGCAGGGGAAGCCCAGAGCAAGCATATAGCTGGGCTTAGCATTTCATGCACAGATCAAAGCCTGAAATAAGTCCGAAATTAAGAGAAAAGTAAACTACATAGGATTATTGTGCTTTTTTCACTCCTTAGTAATGGAAAGTCTATTTTTCCCAGTGAATGTAAATAGAACACAAAGTCATTTCAGAACAAGCTTGTATAATGTTTATATAACATAATCATTTAAAAAATAGTTAATGAGGATCTGTTCCATGTAAGACCCTGTGCTGCTTTTGTCATAAAGTAGCTTCAGTAATTTACTGCTTCCATTTCCCCTAAAGTCAGGAAAAAGACAAGGGTGCCCACTTTCACCACTACTATTCAACATAGTTTTGGAAGTTTTGGCCACAGCAATCAGAGCAGAAAAAGAAATAAAAGGAATCCAAATTGGAAAAGAAGAAGTAAAATTCTTACTGTTTGCAGATGGCATAATCCTCACATAGAAAACCCTAGAGACTCCACCAGAAAATTACTAGAGCTAATCAATAAATATAGTAAAGTTGCAGGATATAAAATCAACACACAGAAATCCCTTGCATTCCTATACACTAATAATGAGAAAATAGAGAAATTAAGGAAAAAATTCCATTTACCACTGCAATAAAAAGAATAAAATACTTAGGAACAGATCACCCTAAAGAAACAAAAGACCTATATAGAGAAAACTATAAAACACTAGTGAAAGAAATCAAAGAGGACACTAATAGATGGAGAAGTATACCATGTTCATGGATTGGAAGAATCAATGTAGTGAAAATGAGTATATTACCCAAAGCAATCTATAGATTCAATGCAATCCCTATCAAGCTACCAGTGGTATTTTTCACAGAGCTAGAACAAATAATTTCACAATTTGTATGGAAATACAAAAAAAACCCTCAAATAGCCAAAGCAATCTTGAGAAAGAAGAATGGACCTGGAGGAATCAACCTGCCTGACTTCAGGCTCTACTACAAAGCCATAGTCATCAAGACAGTATGGTACTGGCACAAAGACAGAAATATAGATCAATGGAACAAAACAGAAAGCCCAGAGGTAAATCCACACACCTATGGACAGCTTATCTTTGACAAAGGAGGCAAGAATATACAATGGATTAAAGACAATCTCTTTAACAAGTGATGCTGGGAAAACTGGTCAACCACTTGTAAAAGAATGAAACTAGGACACTTTCTAACACCATACACAAAAATAAACTCAAAATGGGTTAAAGATCTAAACCTAACACCAGAAACTATACAACTCCTAGAGGAGAATATAGGCAAAACACTTTCCGACATAAATCACAGCAGGATCCTCAATGACCCACCTCCCAGAACATTGCAAATAAAAGCAAAAATAAACAAATGGGACCTAATTAAAATGAAAAGCTTCTGCACAACAAAGGAAAACTATAAGCAAGGTGAAAAGACAGCCTTCAGAATGGGAGAAAATAATAGCAAATGAAGCAACTGACAAAAACTAGTCTCAAAAATATATAAGCAACTCCTGTAGCTCAATTCCAGAAAAGTAAATGACCCAATCAAAAAATGGGCCAAAGAACTAAATAGATGTTTCTTCAAAGAAGCCATACGGATGGCTAACAAACACATGAAAAGATGCTCAACATCACTCATTATCAAGGAAATGCAGATCAAAATCACAATGAGGTACCATTTCACAACAGTCAGAATGGCTGCTATCCAAAAGTCTATAAGCAATAAATGCTGGAGAGGGTGTGGAGAAAAGGAAACCCTCTTACACTGTTGGTGGGAATGCAAACTAGTACAGCCACTATGGAGAACAGTGTGGAGATTCCTTAAAAAACTGGAAATAGAACTGCAATACGACCCAGCAATCACACTGCTAGGCATACACACTGAGGAAACCAGAATTGAAAGAGACACATGTACCCCAATGTTCATCACAGCACTGTTTATAATATACAGGACATGGAAGCAACCTAGATGTCCATCAGCAGATGAATGGATAAGAAAGCAGTGGTACATATACACAATGGAGTATTACTCAGCCATTAAAAAGAATACAGTTGAATCAGTTCTAATGAGGTGGATGAAACTGGAGCCTCTTATACAGAGTGAAGTAAGCCAGAAAGAAAAGCACCAATACAGTATACTAACACATATATATGGAATTAAGAAAGATGGTAACAATAACCCTGTATGTGAGACAGCAAAAGAGATACAGATGTATTGAACAGTCTTTTGGACTCTGTGGGAGAGGGCGAGGGTGGGATGATTTGGGAGAATGGCATTGAAACATGTATGATAACATATGTGAAACGAATCACCAGTCCAGGTTTGATGCAGGATACAGGACGATTGGGGCTGGTGCACTGGGATGACCCAGAGGGATGATATGGGGAGGGAGGTGGGAGGGGAGTTCAGGATGAGGAACATGTGTTCACTCGTGGCAGATTCATGTTGATGTATGGCAAAACCAATACAATATTGTAAAGTAATTAGCCTCCAATTAAATAAATTATATATATATTTAAAAAGTGCCCTTAAGCACTTCTCCATTATTTCTATATATATAAAAAAATAATGATCTAAAGAAAACGCAGTGTTCAAAATCTGAACTTGAGAAACATACCAGAAACTTGTGGGCTCCATAAACACAGTCTTCCTTGTTTTTTCTCGCCTTCATCCACCATAAGGGCAGGAATATCTAAAAACTCAATTACCCAGCCTTCTTTCAGCTAGAAGCTGCATGATGGGATTCTGGCCACTGTGGTGTAAAGGGAAAGCTGTTGGTGCCACATGGTTTCTTTTTGCCAAAGGGCTCTGGAAATGCTACCGTCATCACTAAGGGCGACAGAACTGAAAGCCAGGAGGCTGGGTGCTTAGAGGTATCCTGGGCCACTATACTAGCTGTGGACTGCCTGCTCTGGGACTTCTTGTGATGTGACATGAAGGAAGCCCAGTTCAGTTCAGTCACTCAGTCATGTCTGACTCTTTGCGACCCCATGACTTGCAGCACGCCAGGCCTCCCTGTCCATCACCAACTCCGGGAGGTCACTCAGACTCATGTCCATTGAGTCGGTGATGCCATCCAGCCATCTCATCCTCTGTCATCCCCTTCTCCTACTGCCCCCAATCCCTCTCAGCATCAGAGTCTTTTCCAATGAGTCAACTCTTCTCATGAGGTGGCCAAAGTACTGGAGTTTCAGCTTTAGCATCATTCCTTCCAAAGAACACCCAGGGCTGATCCCCTTCAGAATGGACTGGTTGGATCTCCTTGCAGTCCAAGGGACTCTCAAGAGTCTTCTCCAACACCACAGTTCAAAAGCATCAATTCTTTGGTGCTCAGCTTTCTTCACAGTCCAACTTTCACATCCATACATGACTACTGGAAAAACTATAGTCTTGACTAGACAGACCTTTGTTGGCAAAGTAATGTTTCTGCTTTTGAATATGCTATCTAGGTTGGTCATAACTTTTCTTCCAAGGAGTAAGTGTCTTTTAATTTCATGACTGCAATCACCATCTACAGTAATTTTGGAACCCAAAAAGATAAAGTCTGACACTGTTTCCGCTGAAGCCCATCCTTGTTTAAATCACCATTGATTGAGGTTCCTATTACTCTTAGCTATATGCATACTCTTGAAAGTGAAAGTGAATTCTCTCAGTCATGTTCAACTGTTTGTGACCCCATGGACTATAGCCCACCAGGCTCCTCCATCCATGGGATTCTCCAGGCAAGAATACTGGAATGGGTTGCCATTTCCTTCTCCAGGGGATCTTCCTGACCAAGGATCGAATCCAGGTCTCCTGCATTGCAGGCAGATGCTTTAACCTCTGAGCCACCAGGGTTAGCTGTATGCATTACTAAATGATTCAAGAATAATTTAATTTGGCAATAAGCATGACAATGGGCTTCCCTGATGGTGCTAATGGTAAAGAATCTGCCTGCCAATGCAGGCGAGATAAGATGCATGTTTGATCCCTGAGTCAGGAAGATTCCCTGGGGGGAGTGCATGGCAAACCACTCCAGCATTCTTGCCTGGAGAATCCCATGGACAGAGAAGTCTGGCAGACTACAGTCCATAGAGTAGCAAACAGTTGGACACAACTGAAGCCACTTAGGACGTATGCATGACAGTGGTATTCATATTCCTAATTGCGGTGGTCAGTCTCCAAGATGGCCCACAGTGATCCCAGCCTTCCTTCACATCCTTGTGCAGTGTCCTGCCACACTCTGCCAGGGTCACTGCTACAGTAAAAATTATAAATTTAGCAATAACTTTAAGATTATTTATATTTACCTTTTATAGAATGTCACATTTTTCTTCTTACATATGATATGTGTTCTGGTCAATTACAATACATATCCTTTATTAAAATTGGAAAATAAAGAAAAAATAAGTTCTAAAAACTACTTATATAATACTATATGCCAGGCTCTCTTCTATATTCTTCAACTTCATTAACTCACCTTTTTTCTTCAAATAATTTTTTGAGATACTATATAACCCTCTTTGCATTTGGAGAAACTGATGAGGTAAAAATCCTGCCCAAGTCTACACACCCCAGAAGTGGTAGGGCTGAGATTTGAACCTACAGATAGGCTGGTTCTAGGTTTTGTGATCCTCTCACCACATAAATGGAAAAGGCGATGGCACCCCACAGCAGTACTCTTGCCTGGAAAAACCCATGGACAGAGGGGCCTGGTGGGCTGCAGTCCATAGGGTCGCAAGAGTTGGACAGGACTGAGTGACTTCACTTTCACTTTTCACTTTCATGCATTGGAGCAGGAAATGGTGACCCACTCCAGTGTTCTTGCCTGGAGAATCCCAGGGATGGAGGAGCCTGGTGGTCTGCCGACTACGGAGTCACACAGAGTCGGACATGACAGAAGTGGCTTAGCAGCAGCAGCACCACATAAAAGTCACCTGCAATCCTGCTAACCAGACGAAACTGGCCTCTTTTCTATAGATCTGCTTAAATAGGTGCAATGTGTTAGTTGCTTACTTCTTTAGTGTAGCAGGTCAGTTCCTGCTGGCATTCTAAATTCCTTAAGCATCTTTGCTCCTCCAGTTTTTCACACTTATGTCAATGCTGAATGCCATCTGTATTCTGCTGGTGATGCCGACTCTGTCAGTCACTGTTCACACAGGCAATGAGGGCCACTAGAGGGGATACAGTGCAGAAAAATGGTTGGAAGGATTGAAGGAGCAAAAAAGAGAGGTGTTAATTTTACCTAAAGAAGAGTTTGGCAGCCACTAACATGCTAAGACAGGAGAAGCAGAATGGAAGATGCTGCTACCCAGACCCAGCCACAGTCATGTGCCCTTGAGGCTGCAGGGAGCAGGGAGTTGTGCAGCATTAGAAATGAAGCTAAGCAGACTCTATGACAATATGCCAGCAAATTTGGAAAACTTATCAGCGGCCACAGGACTGGAAAAGGTCAGCTTTCATTCCAATCCCAAAGAAAGGCAATGCCAAAGACTGCTCAAACTACTGCACAGTTGCACTCATCTCACACGCTAGCAAAGTAACACTCAAAATTCTCCAAGCCAGGCTTTAACAGTATGTGAACCGTCAACTTCCAGATGTTCAAAGCTGCTTTTAGAAAAGGCAGAGGAATCAAAGATCAAATCGCCAACATCTGTTGGATCATCAAAAAAGCAAGAGAATTCCAGAAAAAAATCTGCTTTACTGACTATGCCAAAGCCTTTAACTGTCAATCACAACAAACTATGGAAAATTCTTAAAGGATGGGAATACCAGACCACCTGACCTGCCTCCTGATAAATCTGTGTGCAGGTCAGGAAGCAACAGTTAGAATTGGACATGGAACAGCAGACTGGTTCCAAATCGGGAAAGGAGTATGTCAAGGCTGTATATTGTCACCCTGCTTTATTTAACTTATATGCAGAGTACATCATGAGAAACGCTGGACTGGAAGAAACACAAGCTGGAATCAAGATTGCCAGGAGAAATATCAATAACCTCAGATATGCAGATGACACCACTCTTAAGGCAGAAAGTGATGAAGAGCTAAAGAGTCTCTTGATGAAAGTGAAAGAAGAGAGTCAAAAAGTTGGCTTAAAGCTCAACATTCAGAAAACTAAGATCACAGCATCTGATCCCATCACTTAATGGCAAATGGATGGGGAAACAGTGTCAGACTTTATTTATTTGGGCTCCAAAATCACTGCAGATGGTGACTACAGCCATGAAATTAAAAGACGCTTACTCCTTGGGAGAAAATTTATGACCAACCTAGACAACATATTAAAAAGCAGAGATTATTTTGCCATCTAGTCAAAGGTTCGCCTAGTCAAAACTATGGTTTTTCCAGTAGTCATATATGGATGTGAGAGTTGGACTATAAAGAAAGCTGAGGGCAGAAAAATTGATTCTTTTGAACTGTGGTGTTGGAGAAGACTCTTGAGAGTCCCTTGGACTGCAAGGAGATCCAACTAGTTCACCCTGAAGGAAATCAGTCCTGAATATTCATCAGAAGTACTGATGCTGAAGCTGAAACTCCAATACTTTGGCCACCTGACGCGAAATTCATTGGAAAAGACCCTGATGCTGGGAAAGATTGAAGGCAGGAGGAGAAGGGGACAACAGAGGATGAGATGATTCAATGTTGTCACCGACTCTATGGACATGAGTTTGAGTAAAATCTGGGAGTTGGTGATCAACAGGGAGGCCTGGCGTGCTGCAGTCCGTGGGGTAGCAAAGAGTTGTACACAACTGAGTGACTGAACTGAACTGAACTGAGACTCTTTACATCCTACAGTGGGAAGCATTTTATTATGCTTGTGCAAGCCATCAGGGTTACGTTTCAATCACAATGACTGATAGGCTAATTTCAAAACAATGGCATCAGGAACTTTTCTAGTCTTCCTTTGCTATGTGTTTAGGATAGGAACTTTTCTAAATTGTCCCTTGACCTGGATGAAAATAAAATGTAGTTAAAATCAAAAATGAAAAATAAAACATCCTGAAGATGTTACAGGAGTCTGGGAACCCTCCTTTTCAAACCATGTTGCTTGTCAGGGGCTAAGGCTTACCTGCTGCTGCTGCTGTTTGTGGGCACTACCTCCAGGAGAAGGGAATCCTTCTTTCCACTCTGCCATGGAGGATGGAAAGATGAGTATGCAGACTTCTGCCTCCCTACAATGCCAAGAAGCGTAGAAATGTGGAAATGCAACCATGGGGAATGGCCAACAAGCAGACCAGTCTTTAAAACATTTTTCTTCCCTTAACATGTTTTTTGCGTTGTTAAATATTCTTCCCACAATTAATGGCTGCATCATGTTCTTTGTTAATTACTAATGCTCTAGTTGTTAAGTTTATTGCTGTCATTTTTAGTGTTAATTTTTCTTATTTTCTTTGAAATTTTAGTTTGAGAGTTTATCTTATGTGAGTGATTTGCCCTCCTCCCCTCCAAGCTTCCATTTTATCAATTTCTTGGTCACCTGCACCCTCCTTTCCCCCACATCTCTAGCCCTGGGCTTGGTCTCAGTTGTGGCTTGGGCTCTTGTCCTTCGGTGACTGGACATATCAGAGACCTAGTCGTCAAGCTGGCAAAGAGTAATACTGTCCTTGCCTCCAGCTTTAGAAAGGATGCCTTGCTCTGTTACCCCGCACAAGTCCAACTCTGTGATGCCTGAAGCTTTGGCTCCTGTATATTGCCACAGATTCTCTCATCCTGCTTTTGAATATGATTATGGATTTTCTTTATATTAAAAACTATCATTGCTCTGTTTCCAGTAGAGGGAGGAATGTATAGCACAAATGCACCAGTCACAGCAATGGTAAGTCTGTCAGTACATTTTGCTGATTTACTTGGATTTTCTAAGTAATCATATTACACAAGAATAACAAGAACTGGAGTCACCATTTAATCAGTACTTACTACACTCTGCCATGCACTTTATCTACATGTCAGGACTTGGAAGTGGGCAAAGAGAATTACTGGTGTCTTTTAATGGAGGGCTGGCCATTGGCCAGGTGACCCTCAGGACATTTTCTGATTCTAGGAATGTGCACTTTCAGTTGACTTTTTTTTGACTAGATTATTTTACAACTCCGAAGAGGTAGCCGTTAAATGTTGAAAAAAATAGCAATGCAATGTGTGTTCATAACAAGATAAATGTATTTTGACTGATAAATTATAAAGCTTAAGTCAAATGCTCATTTGAAAACAGGTCTTACCATCTTATTGGTTCCCTGAAAAATTGAAGAGTTGAATAAAATCTTTAATATATGTCCATTTTATACTTATATAGGTCATAATTTTATTGTTTTGAAAATTGTGCTTTACCATATGTATCTTCTAATAGGCACAACCTGAGAAAAAGGTATTATTCACATTTAATAGATGAGAAAACTGAGACTCAGATCAAATGGCTTACCCGCTTAGTGTCAATTTAACTAGTAAGTGACGAAACTGGAATTTAAGTACCACATTTGCTGTCTTCAAGATCTATTCTGTTATATATTATTGCCTGCCTTGGAAAAACTCCATTTGATGACAAATGATTTTTTAAAAAATATATTAACATCAATAAAACAATAAGTGTTTGCCATGTGCCATGCATTGAAATACATGTTTATGTGGATGAACTAATTTAATCAAGATGGGAAAACTGAACCTATAGAGATTCAATAATTTGCTCAAGATTTTCCATGCTATTTCTGTTTTTATCTCTTCTTTTTCCTAATGCAGTAGTACTCAGCATTAGTTTGAGTGTCTAAAACTGTCCAGAGTTTAAATAGAGGTATTTGAAAAATAGAGCTCAGCCGAAGGTCAAATCATAATAGGGCTTAGTGTATTGAGAAACCATCCCAGCAGCAAGTAAGTGACTTTTGCATGAACTCACTAAATCAGTAAGATCTGCCTGGTACTGCCAAACAGTAATGTTTATAAAAGTCAGTATTTTCTAAGGAAATGTTCTCTTTCTATGATTTAGAATATTTGGATGACCTAGTAATATTTTTTTAGTAAACTTCCTCATCCCTTTGCCCACAGAGGCAGACAAGGTGGCTTAAAACTCATTCACAGTCTTTCAGTCTTGCTTTCTTCTACATAGTGGCTTGAAAGCTAAAATACCTTTCTAACAATCTTTTCACTACTGATGACCCAATTCTAGCCAATAATATATAAGTCATTGGATTAACCTTGGAAACTGCATTTTAAAGGAATGAGCTAAGCTTCTCTGGTTCAGAAGGGAGATGAACCATGAGGTAGGTTTGCAACCATCTCTTAAGCATTTAGAGAAAAGCCACCTGCCAAGAAAGGTGGAGCAGAAAGATAGGAGGTCTGACACTGGGTTCTTGATGGAATCAGGGAGTTCATGTATCAGCCCTCTACAGCCTTACATGAGAGATCTTATTACATAAAAAATTAACCCCTTAACTATTCAATCACTTTCAGTTGGTTTTCATTATTGTTGTTGTTATTATTATTGCTTGCAGTAGAAGGAGGAAAAAAATTAGCAATGGGAGGAAATATATATACAAATCATTTGATTTTTTTTCAGTTTTATTGAGGTATACTTGATGAAACTATAAGATATTTAAAATGTTCATCACAATGATTTAATATGTTTATACACTGTGAAAGTATTCCTCCCTAGTTAATTCTTCCTGTCCATCACCTCACATATATATCTCCTTTTTTCTTGTAAGAACATTTAAGTTCTACTCTCTTAGCAAATTTAAATTATACTATACAGTGTTAACAACTATAATCACCGTGCTACACATTAGGTCCTCAGCCCTTATCATCATCTAGCTGAAAATTTTCTTATATAATTGTTTTAAGTCTACAATTTTAGCCTTTTCTAGGAGGAGAGATTTACTTCTCAAAAGTGAGTAAATTGTATATAAAACTCATTTTGATTGATGCAGGTAACTCATCCTTTTCTATATGGATTGTCCTTATCATCTTGATTATTAATGGAGATAAACACAACCATTGGCATTTTCTCAAAAGGAGATGAGTAAGCTGTGGGCAGCTGGTTTTGAATGAACATGTCATTTCATCATACAAGCTTTATTGAATATTCTCATTAAGGTCTTGCACCAGTGGAATTTTATATCTGTCAGAATCCATGATCCCATTCAGTCTACATGAAATATAGGTTGACAGTATTCATGCTGCCAGAGGAGAGTCTTCAGAGGACTGCACTTCACCCTCTGCAGAAATGTTTTCCTTGATACTGGAGCGACAACATTCCTTTGGCATCTTCTCATGGTATGAGGTTTGCCTATGTAGCGAGCCATTTGTTATAAAGTTCCTTGATAAAGAGATCAACTATCATGTTTTATTTTTAAATTTTGAGTATATATTACTGCCATTTTAAAGTTTAGTTACACTCATTGTTTAGTTGCTCAGTCATGTCTGACTTTTTGTGACCTCGTCATCTGTAGCCCACCAGGCTCCTCTGTCCACAGGGGTTTCCAGGCAGGGTGGGTTGCCATTTTTTCTCCAGGAGATATTCCCGACCTAGGGATCAAACCTACGTCTGCTGCTTGGCAGGTGGATTCTTTACCACTGAGCCACCTGGGAAGCCCTTTAGGTATTAATTAGTAGGTCTCAGGAAGGGGCTTCCCTGGTGGCTCAGAGGTTAAAGCGTCTGCCTGCAATGCAGGAGACCTGGGTTCGATCTCTGGGTCTGGAAGATCCCCTGGAGAAGGAAATGGCAACCCACTCCAGTATTCTCGCCTGGAGAATCCCATGGACGGAGGGGCCTGGTAGGCTACAGTCCATGGGGTCGTACAGAGTCGGACACGACTGAGCGACTTCACTCACTCACTCAGCTCTCAGGAAGACAAGTACAAAGCATTATATTGTACTGAACACCCTTGGTCAGCAGAGAGGGAACTAAGAGCAGTCACCCACATAAAGAACCGGACTTGGGA
The DNA here is from genome assembly GCA_006408695.1 of Aepyceros melampus. NCBI lineage: Eukaryota > Metazoa > Chordata > Mammalia > Artiodactyla > Bovidae > Aepyceros > Aepyceros melampus. Next base: position 291,048 of record SJXQ01010692.1, on the reverse strand, counting down.
GTGGCAAGCAAGCCTAGGATGAGGGCCAGGAGGAGTAAGAGTCCCAGCCCTAATTGCATATGAGTATTCACGAGGTGAGTGGGACACAGTGTTTGAGGAACCTGCTTCACAGAACAGAAGAGAAGACCTCCCCAGCTTTCTTCCACTCCACCCGTGAGCTCACGTGTGTCCCGCTTCTCCTTCCTTGCATCATTGCCATCATACTGGAATCACTCTGCCTTCCCCTGTCTGAACCTAGACCCCCACCATGCCCTGAACCCTAGCCCTTTGGTGGCTGCTCTGACCTTGCTCAGTACATCGTCCCTCCTCTTTCCTCTGTCCTCACTTCAGTCCCTATAGCATTTGTATGTGTCTGAGGTTTGTCAATCCCGCACCTTGCTTCTCATCAATTCCAGGATAAGAATCCTCTCTCCCCTTTCTAAAGCTCGTGTTCTTTATGCATTTTTGAATGCCTGTCTCCACTTCTGTACCTCCCACTCTCTCCTTGCTAAGCCTGCCTTCTGCCACCGTGGCTCCCCCGCAAATGTTCCAGCCACTCTGGCTTCACCAGCCGTCTCGTCATGCACTTGCCAGCTGATGTGATCCAGTCCTTGGGCCTCTCAGCCTCATCTCCTGTACTCTGCCCCTTACTCCTGCTCATCCAGCCCCACCAACCTCCTTTTCATAATTCAACCTGCACAAATCCTTGTCCCTTTCCAGGCTGGGTACTTGCTCTTCCCACAGCCCCAGAGTCTCTCCCCATTCTCTCAGACAGCTGATTCATTCTCATCTCTTGGGTCTTGGCTCAGATATTCACTCTCAGAGAGGACTTTCCTGAACCTACATGGTGGGTGACCTTAGTATCATCACTCAATGAGCTGGGTTCATAAGAGCTCTGCTAAGAGGAGGGAATGATGGGTGGAGCTGCTCATCATACTGCTCACATATATTCCCGCATCAGCTGAAGAGGGAAACCTCGGCTGAGCTACAAGTGGGGAGTAAAGGCCTTAGGTTTGCTCTTAAACTCTAGATCAATTCATCATTTATCAGACACCCAAAGTGCCCAACTGAGTTAGGTGTTAGGTTAAAAATATAAACAATGTATATATCAAATATATGCATGTATAAACAAACATAGTAATTTACTAAGCAGAGGTATACACAAGTTGGCAGTGGGGGACAATCAGTTGTCTGGGGGTGCTGGGAAATTCAACGAAGAGTAAAAATATTAAATAGGCCTAAGACTTAGAACTGGACATGGAACAACAGACTGGTTCCAAATAGGAAAAGGAGTATGTCAAGGCTGTATATTGTCACCCTGCTTATTTAACTTATATGCAGAATACATCATGAGAAGCGCTGGACTGGAAGAAACACAAGCTGGAATCAAGATTGCTGGGAGAAATATCAATAACCTCAGATATGCAGATGACACCACCCTTATGGCAGAAAGTGAAGAGGAACTAAAGAGCCTCTTGATGAAAGTGAAAGAGGAGAGTGAAAAAGTTGGCTTAAAGCTCAACATTCAGAAAATGAAGATCATGGCATCCGGTCCCATCACTTCATGGGAAATAGATGGGGAAACAGTGGAAACAGTGTCAGACTTTATTTTTTTGGGCTCCAAAATCACTGCAGATGGTGACTGCAGCCATGAAATTAAAAGACGCTTACTCCTTGGAAGAAAAGTTATGACCAACCTAGATAGCATATTCAAAAGCAGAGATATTACTTTGCCGACTAAGGTCCGTCTAGTCAAGGCTATGGTTTTTCCTGTGGTCATGTATGGATGTGAGAGTTGGACTGTGAAGAAGGCTGAGTGCCAAAGAATTGATGCTTTTGAACTGTGGTGTTGGAGAAGACTCTTGAGAGTCCCTTGGACTGCAAGGAGATCCAACAAGTCCATTCTGAAGGAGATCAACCCTGGGATTTCTTTGGAAGGAATGATGCTGAAGCTGAAACTCCAGTACTTTGGCTACCTCATGCGAAGAGCTGGCTCATTGGAAAAGATCTGATGCTGGGAGGGATTGGAGGCAGGAGGAGAAGGGGACGACAGAGGATGAGGTGGCTGGATGGCATCACTGACTCGATGGGCGTGAGTCTGAGTGAACTTCGGGAGATGGTGATGGACAGGGAAGCCTGCCGTGCTGCAATTCATGGGGTCACAAAGAGTCAGACATGACTGAGTGACTGAACTGAACTGAAGACTTATCACATAAAACAGGGAAAGCAATCCCAAGTTGAGGAAATAGCACATGCAAAAGTACAGAGAGATTTCTCATGAATATTCACTGTGGTGGATAGAGGTGACGTGAAGACCCACTTCCACCATTCCTCTCCCTGACAAAACAAAAATACTTAGCATCCCTGTGACTGTTACAAAGTTCGCACAAAGTTTTGAGGAGAAAATTTTATATGGATTTTGGACTAACTTTATTTTGGAGTAAATAATTTATGGCTTGCTGTGATAGATGGCTACTAGGATAACTTAACACTTCTGAATATAAAATTTCAACTCATATAACAGTTCCAGTTTTGGAAGGGAGAAAGGTTAGAGGTGAATGGGTAAATTGACTGGACTGGAAAATGGACAGGTGGGAGATAGGAGGTAGATGCCAAGGAATCTGGTAGAGAACTGGGGTGGTGTTTCTTTATTCAAAGTTTTGGTTGGATGATGTATCCAGGTGCAGGGGTGACCTCGGAAAGCCATCCTCATGTCTCTATACGAAATTTTGATTTTATTATAGTAACAGTAATTACTGAAAATGTACTACGAATTAGATATTATTCCCTTTTTTTTTTCTTTTTATATATTATCTTTATCCTGGAATTGATACTTTTGGTGTTGGAGAAGACTCTTGAGAGTCCCTTGGACTGCAAGGAGATCAAACCAGTCAATCCTAAAGGAAATCAGTTCTGAATATTCATTGGAAGAACTGATGCTGAAGCTCTAATACTTTGGCCACCTGATGTGAAGAACTGACATTGAGAAGACCCTGATGCTGGGAAAGATTGAAGGCAGGGGGAGAGGGGACAACAGAGGATGAGATGGTTGGATGGCATCACCCACTCAGTGGACATGGGTTTGAACAAGCTCCAGGAATTGGTGATGGGCAGAGAAGCCTGGCATGCTGCAGTTCATGGGGCTGCAAAGAGTCGGACTTGACTGAGTGACTGAACTGAATTTACCCTGGAAGGAAAGTATGAGAAACTTGAGATTTGGAGAAGTTAATTTACTTACTCAAGATAATGCAGCAGGTAAATCTGTGTTGTCAAGATCTACAGCAAGTAGATTTTTTTCATGTTTTCCTACCACACAAGGGGGACAACTCCTACTTCTTTCTTAGCAGACTCAGTTTACTTCGAGTCCCACTTTCAAATCTAATAACAGCTCTGCTTCAACAATCCTCTCCAACTCTTGTGATGCAAAGGACACTGAAGAATTGCACAGCTGTTCTATTTTAATAATGCTTCTGCCTTAGTATAACTGGTTTTTCTTCTAGCATAGATTGAACTTCTGCAACTATGAAGTGCTTTCTTTGCACCTGAACACTGTCCACCCACCACAGTCAATTTATTCCTGGAGTCTATTTCATGCCTCTCCAGAGAGAGTTTACTACTGTATCTACCGTGGTTTCTGTTGTTCTCAACTGAACACTCCTAGCTGGGCTAAGGGAATGGAACTATTGCCAGCTATTAGATGATTTATTTATTAGATGCAGGTCAGGAAGCAACAGTTAGAACTGGACATGGAACAACAGACTGGTTCCAAATAGGAAAAGGAGTACGTCAAGGCTGTATATTGTCACCCTGCTTATTTAACTTATATGCAGAGTACACCATGAGAAATGCTGGACTGGAAGAAACACAAGCTGGAATCAAGATTGCTGGGAGAAATATCAATAATCTCAGATATGCAGATGACACCACCCTTATGGCAGAAAGTGAGGAGGAGCTAAAAAGCCTCTTGTTGAAAGGGAAAGAGGAGAGTGAAAAAGTTGGCTTAAAGCTCAACATTCAGAAAACGAAGATCATGGCATCTGGCCCCATCACTCATGGGAAATAGATGGGGAAACAGTAGAAACAGTGTCAGACTTTGTTTTTTTGGGCTCCAAAATCACTGCAGATGGTGACTGCAGCCATGAAATTAAAAGACGCTTACTCCTTGGAAGAAAAGTTATGACCAACCTAGATAGCATATTCAAAAGCAGAGACATTACTTTGCCGACTAAGGTCCGTCTAGTCAAGGCTATGGTTTTTCCTGTGGTCATGTATGGATGTGAGAGTTGGACTGTGAAGAAGGCTGAGCGCTGAAGAATTGATGCTTTTGAACTGTGGTGTTGGAGAAGACTCTTGAGAGTCCCTTGGACTGCAAGGAGATCCAACCAGTCCATTCTGAAGGAGATCAACCCTGGGATTTCTTTGGAAGGAATGATGCTAAAACTGAAGCTCCAGTACTTTGGGCACCTCATGCGAAGAGTTGACTCATTGGAAAAGACCCTGATGCTGAGAGGGATTGGGGGCAGGAGGAGAAAGGGACGACCGAGGATGAGATGGCTGGATGGCATCACAGACTCAATGGACGTGAGTCTGAGTGAACTCCGGGAGTTGGTGATGGACAGGGAGGCCTGGCGTACTGCGATTCATGGGGTCGCAAAGAGTCGGACACGACTGCGCGACTGAACTGAACTGAGATGATTTATAAAATTATTGGAAGGGCTATAAGAAGAGGCTCTAGGCTGAGAAACCTGGGATCTAGGTTTCTAGAAACAACTCCCAATATCCAAAATCACACAGCTTCTGCATGGCCAGAAACTTCAGTCTCTTCTTGACATTTACAGAAGACTACTGACAGGAGAACCTTAATGTCTTTGCCCATCCACAGGCACAGAATGAAAGCCCCCCACCCTTTCTCTCCACTCAGGACCAGCTTCATGAGCAAGCAACCCATGCAGCCAGTTAAGGTTCAACACTTAGAAGGGCATCACTTTAGAAGTTTAATGCTCTGAGGTTGCCATCTTGGAATTCTTGATTTAAAATTTATATTTTGAGAAGTCCTTTAGGATAGTGGATTATCGCCGGGAGCTTGGATCTTCCTCCTGTCGCCTGCCTGGGATAAGTTCTCCGCCAGCCCATCCCCTACACTCCAGCGCCCCAGGCCTCCCTTTCCCTGCTACTGCCCAGCGACCACCGCCTTCCAGTCCTAGATGGAGACCTGGCCCCAGGTGCCAGGAACATTGGGATTGATTCCCGTCAGGCGCATGCGCCGCTTCACCAGGTGCTGGGCAGCTCAGCACCGTCCGCCTCCCTGCCTGGCAGGTAGCTGCGCCCACGGTTAGTGGCAGGGGTGAGCCTCTTAACTGCCTTCATCTGGGCGCCTGGGGCCTCTGGGCGTGGAGGTGGCAGTACTTTCAAGGGTCACTCATCCTCCGAGGGTTAGAGTGCCAGCCCGTAGAAAGAGGGATCTCTGAATTGACTCCTGGAAGCTTCTGTTGGTCCAGCAACCTGTGGGAAAAGAAACCGAGCAGGCAGTGAGCGCGTAGTCATGGACAGGGACCCTGGGACGGTGAGTATCTTAGGGTCCTCGATTTCTGGGATTGCACATTAAATAGCAAACAGAGGGGTTTAAAAAAAACAAACACGAAACCACCTTGATAAGTGTGGAAAAGACCACAAAAGGAAGATATAAGTCCTCTCCCCGCCACCTTTTTTTTTTCTACAGGGGCCTCGTGTTTTTATTTTATATTGGGCCCCACAAATTCTGCAGTAGCCCAGTCTCCAATTAATTTAGCCTTAATCCAGGGGTTTGATAAGTGCACCTTATTAGTGGAATCCTAATTACATCCTAAACTCTGTTTATAAGGATGTCTGGAAAGCTCAGTTTGTAGCTTTCTAAGCTGAATAGTATGTGCAAGCTCTGGAGTACAGGAAGGAGACTGGAATTCCTGTTGAGTAAGAAAGCCTGTGCTGTCTGCCACTGTCACTGCAGCAGCAGTCTGGCAGGAGTGCTACCTCTTGGTACACTAGACTCCATGGCACAGGGATGGAACCCGGTTCATTCACTCCTTTAAACCCAGTTCAAAACATAGGGCCTGTCAATTGCATGATCCCAGGATTTATAGAATTGAATTTCTAATCATTGATTTTTGTATGTTCTAGTTATTAACCTATACATCTAATGGTATATTCTTTCCTGTTGTAGTTCATATTAACTTGAGATCTTCATTAAGTAAGTAAGTGAAGTCGCTCAGTCGTGTCTGACTCTTTGCGACCCCACAGACTGTAGCCTACCAGGCTCCTCTGTCCATGGCATTTTCCAGGCAATAGTACTGGAGTGGATTGCCATTTCCTTCTCCAGGAGCAGATCTTCCCGACCCAGGGATCGAACCTTGGTCTCCCACATTGTAGACAGACGCTTTACCATCTGAGCCACCAGGGGAGATCTTCATTACTGGTGACAAATTCATATTCAAATGCAGTAGGTTAGTAAAAATAAAAAGCATGTGGATTATACTTAGTGATTTATTTTCATGTACTGAGCATAGCTAATTACAAACATAATACTGGATGTCTACTCTGCTTAGTGAATTAAATTACCATGCCACTATGAAAACATTAATAATGTTTACCCAGCCATAGAAATCACCAATATGAAGTTACATTCCCTCTGTTCTTCACTTTTTGAAATTCACAAATTGGAATTAATTTCAAAGAGAAAGTGTCTGGCCGAAGAGTATTCAAAGAGTGGGCAAATTACAAAATATTCTATGGGAAAATTAGTTTGATTTAAAACAGGAATACCCTGCACAGAATCAAAACTTTTCATCTACTTCTCACTATCTCCAAAATGGAAAGTATTACCACCAAAAGGTTTTAATTAAAAAGGCTTTTAGCATGTGTGTGTATAAAAATGTCTCTTAATTACAAAGATTAAAGGTAAAGCCTAGACCTGAGATTTAATTTTCAGTCTAAAGGCGTATAGATCAATGACAGAGAGGACAGTTGGAAATAAGCAGGATAATCAGACCATCCAGAGCAGTTTGGGGATCAAGATACACTTCCCAGAACTTATCTGTCTACCCAGGAAGTGTGGGACGGAGGGCTTATTCCAAAATTTAGTAAGTATCATAGGTTAAAACAGTTCTTTGGGATCTCCATCCTTAAATGTTCTTTTCAGGAGCTGCATCATGAAAATCTGGCCTGACAGTCTGACAGGTCATGAATTATTAATAGATTAAGTTATAACTCAGAGCAAATGAGTTACTTAAGGAGAGTCAGTGAGGCAATTGTGTGAGTAACTGAGTATGATTGCCTGAAGCAAAGTCTGGCCTTTGAGCCAAATCAGGGAATAAATGGAATTCTGGTTCACTCAGGAGAGGTGGACCAGAGAGTGCTGACTTTTATTATCCAGGTAATCTTGTCTTTCACATCAATTTGAAGGCAGGATTTATCCTAATCCATTGTGCCTCTAAATTAAACAGTTACCCTGACAAAGTGGTACTATGGTACAACTATAAATTATAGCAACAATAAGGGTTATGCAGCCAGATAATCCAGGATAATCTTCCCATCTCAAAATCCTTAATTATATTTGCAAAGTCTGTCTTGGCCATGTAAAGGCAATATTCATAGGTTCTAGGGATAAGGGCATGCTGACTTTGGGGGAAAGGGATGTTATTCAGCCTAACATACCCCTTGTCTGAAAATTTGCTAAAACTGAAATCTATTTACTACTATCTCTAAACATACCATCAAAGGATGGAGATTCCAAAGACCTACTTTCGTTATGACTAGCAACTATAAACCTAGGTTTCTAAAGAAGTTTATTTTAAAAGAGAGCTGTTTGGGGGAACATCTGACAACATAGTTCCTGTTTTTAGACTAGTAGATATAGTCTTCAAAAATCCTAAGGTTCAGATTTGAATTAAATTTTATCATATTCATTTTGTATGTTATTGAATTTTTAAGTTATCATGTGCTTCTGCATTCTTTTGAATTAATTTATTTTTGGTTGCACTAGGTCTTCATTGCTGCGAGCCAGCTTTCTCTAGTTGCAGTGAGTGGGGGCTACTGTCTAGTTTCAGTGCTTCTCGTTGCTGTGGCTTCTCTTGTTGTGGAGCACAAGCTCTAGGGTGCACAGACTTAGTAGTTGCATGCTTGGGGTCAGCAGTTGTGGTGCACAGGCTTAGTTGCCACATGGCAGGTAGGATCCTAGTTCCCAGACCAGGGATTAAACACTTGTCCTCTGCATTGCAAGGTGAATTCTTAACCACTGGACCACCAACGAAGCCCTTTCTGCATGTTTTTGCAGCCATGTGCAAGCTGTAAGACCTTGGATCTGGAATGATTCAACATTATTCATTTTTTATCACCCTAGGGCTGATAGGTTACACATTGAACTAGATTTTGGGTGAATTCATACATTTTTAAAATGAATTTGCACTTGGCATATCATTTAGCATATCATGACTTTGAGCATAGTTATTGAGTTTTTGTTGCTTAAGTTTGAATGAAATGACAAGTACCCTATTTCAGAACTCTAAATACAGGGCTATCTCATCTTTACTGTGTATTTCACTAAACAATTTTGTTTGTCTTTTTTTGTTAAATATTTTGGTGAATTGGAAAATCTAGCCTTTAATAACCTCTCTTCAACTGGAACTGTTTTCTACTGTCATTTTCAGTGTTAGTTATAATGTTTATGGCTGTACTTGGGATTCATAGCTCCAGTTCTTTTAGTTCTGAAGTGCCTGTGATATGCTTAGCACTTCTATCGAGCACAGACTCGATACCAGACACAATGCCAAGGGATAAGTGAATATAAAGACATCTAGGACTTGTTCTGCCTTTCCTCTGTCCTGAGACCTGGATTTATTTTATCTTAATCTCCAGCATTTATTTGTTCAACTCTCTGGCATAGAGTTCAGAATTACTGTCTGTGTTCTGTTTTGTTTAAAAAAATTATTGAGACATAGTTGACCTTATATTAGCTTGTATGCCTGTAAACATAATGATTGTATATGTACATATTGCTAAATGATCACTGTAAGGTAAGGGAGTTAGAGAAGGTGAGGTTCAGAAAAAGAATGAGACTGGCACTTTACAGGAACAGATCACCTTTAATGAGGCAAGAAAGGGCAGCAGTCAGATTAGTGAGCTGCTGCCTAATCCAAGAAAAGAGTAAGTATACAGAGGCATATATGTAGAAAGCTACTGTCTTAAGGGGGCCTGTTCTTCTCCAAGGTTGTTCAGAGTAGTTATCTCTTAAAGGGCTGGGGCAAGGAATTCTGAAGATCCAGAGGCTGGACTGGCTGGGAGCTGGGAGTAATCAACCTTAATGTCCATTTTTTTTTTTTTCCTTCGGGTGATATAGTTCTTTGTTTTGTATAGAATGGTGGGGAATACCTGGAGGGGAATTTTAACTCCAGGCTGTTTTGAGCCATGTAACTTTCCTTCAATCACCATAATAAGTCTAGTTAGCATCAGTCACCATGCTGCTGCTGCTGCTGCTAAGTCACTTCTGTAGAGTCCTGTGCAACCCCATAGACGGCAGCCCACCAGGCTCCCCATTCCCTGAGATTCTCCAGGCAAGAACACTGGAGTGGGTTGCCATTTCCTTCTGAAATGCAGGAAAGTAAAAAGTGAAAGTGAAGTCGCTCAGTCGTGGCCGACTCTTAGCGACCCCATGGACTGCAGCCTACCAGGCTCCTCCACCCATGGGATTTTCCAGGCAAGAGTACTGGAGTGGGTTGCCATACATAGTTATAAAAGATTTTTTTCTTGTGATGAGATCTTTTAAGATCTATTCCTTTAGCAACTTTCAAATATGCAATATAGTATTATTAAAAATAGCCACCACACTGTACATTACATCCCTATGATTTGCTTATTTTATAAGTAGGAGTTTACACCTTTTGATTCCCTTCACCCATTTTGTCACCCCTCTGTAAATATCTGTTTAATGAAAAATCTTTCCTTAAGAAGTAGTTGTTGAATGAGCTACTTATAACAGAGATGACTGAGATAGAATGCTTCTGTCTTCAGATCACTTCTAAGGGGGGTGATGGAGGTGTGAACAGGATGTAAAGAGACCCACCACTTCATCAAGGAGGGTCAGAGAAGGCTTTGTAGACAAGCAGTCATGTGAGTGAGGTCTGGGAGAAAATAAGTTTGCAGAATAACCACTCTGTTAATTTACTTGTTTCTTTCACTGCTTAGTGTTGATGGGGTAGTCTTCATTTTGTCTCCGTAATAGCTTTTGGAGGAATGTTAGGTTTGTCTCTGTCCCAGCTCCACTGGAAGGAGCAGGAATGGAGTGACTTCTTGGAAAGTTACAGGGAGCAGAGCCAGATGCAGCTCGGCCCTCCCAGGGAGGAAGGAGACCACAGAGAGGAGAAGAAACGGGGCCAAATGTATGAAGAAACAAAGGAGGAACCTGGAAGCAACTTCTTAGTTAAGAATATGTTTATAAAATGTCACTGTATTTGAGAATGTATTCTTTGTAAATGTATGGTCCATGAATATATCATTTTTCTTTTCACCACATCTTGTGGTGGCACAGACTGTAAAGAATTTGCCTGCAACGTGGGAGAGAGGGTTCAGTCCCTGAGTTGGGAAGATCCCTTAGAAAAGGAAATGGCAACCCACTTCAGTATTCTTGCCGGGAGAATCCCATGGATTCTGGAGCCTGGAGGGCTACAGGCCACGGGGTCGCGAAGAGTTGGACGTGACTGAGTAACTAACCCTTCCACTTTGTCTCTCTCTGGGAAGCAGTATATACTGACCCTCATTTTCATCTTGCTCCTAGTAAAAGTCCCCTTTCTTTGTCCCTGCTTTTTCCAAGTGCAGCAGCAGGAATCTGGTTAGAGACAAATTAAACATTCCTTAAAATGCTGTTATGAAAACAAAATGAAACTGGTGAACTAAAAGTTTACATAATTTTTAAAAAGCTCTTAAAGCTATCCCATCCAATATGAATTGTTGTAAACTTTATAAATAGTTCAAAGGAACAAGAAAATTTGGCAAATTGACCTCGTTGTAAGTCTTGGCTTTCTGCAGCTGACTTTTGGCAAACTGACCTAGAGCCAGTGTTGAAGAATTAACACACATTTACCTAGCGAAAATGGGAAATGGCATTCTAGATACAGAGACAAGAGCAGAAGAAATGTTTGGCAGGCACAGGTATGTTTGTTTATTCACTAAATATTTAGAGCACAAAATATGCCCTTGTGAACAGTTGTACCCTCATGAAGTTTATGTTGTCTCTTTTGTATAAACGTCTGCCACATTATTGATTTTAACTCTCTCTCTCTCTCCAGAGAGAAGCTTTTTAGATATTGGATATTAGTTGTAGCAGGAACACAGTGGAGATAGAAGGTAGAATGATTGTAATTGAAGTGAAACAAACTATGCTTTTTTTCTGAAGAAAAAAGATCCCAGAAATTGAACAAAATTGCAATAGAAAGATAAAAAGCAGAAATGGAATATGAAAGCAATGAGGCAAACAAAAAATAATGAGTAATGTTAACAGGCAGTTTTTATAAGAGTCCACTAAAATAGGTAAGTGCTCAGCGAGTTCTGACCAAGAAAAGGAAAGAGAGAAAACAAAAATGCAGAGGGGTGCTCAAGAGGGAGGAAATAGATACATAATTATGACTGATTCACAGTGTTGAATGGCAGAAACCAATACAGTATTTTAAAGCAATTTTACTCCAATTAAAAATTTTTAAAAAGATGACTAAAGTATGCCCATGAGGTATTATTAAACAAGAAAATCAAGTCAGAGAAATGTATATGATTTCTTTTTTTTTTTAAAGAAAGGATAAATTTAAAAGGCTAAATCTCCCTTTTAAACCTGCCATCACCATCATCATCATCCCCATGATCAGTCTATGCCTGTCTGTGTATGTGCATGTGATCGATGAGCATAGAGAAAGGTTGTTAACACTGATGACCAGGGCTGAAGACTGGGTAACAGTGGACAGAGCTGGAATAAGCAGGCAACCTCCTCTCTTTAAAGAGGTAGCAATAAAAATAGCATGTGTGATAAGATCTCATGAAACATATATCTATAAGATCATTGATGTGTAATTGATGGATAGCTCAGGGTAGAATTTCCCAAGTGAGTTTTATTTTCCTGTATCTTTATATATCGTTTAACATTTTACAATAAACATTTTTACTTACATAAATGGAGAGAGCAATGAACTTTTTCATTGTACAAAAAATAAAAGCTTCCTGAATGATTCTGTTGATTAGCCAAGCTTCATCATTAGGATTCGACTTCGGAAGCTCAAAAAAAATAAAAAATAAAAAAAAGGAATTTCAATCACCAGAAAGCAGAGTGTTAAGAAAGCGCTTCTGAAAAAGGGATCCTTGCTGGGACCCCAGAAACCACTCATCCTAGATCATTTCCTACTTATAACATGCTAAGACTGCCCTGAGGGAAAATGATCAGATAGGATGCGAGGTATCTGGGGAATATGTGGGTTGACTCCTGGTAAAGGTTAGTGCGTGGTTCAGGTGCTGGCTTCTGATATCTGAATGTTCTGGGTTGGGTACAGGGCAGCTAGTGGAGAGGTGGGTGGCAGGAAAGCAGTGATGCCCGGGAGTGGGGCAAAGGCCTTGTTGCCAAGCAGACTGGAGTTTGAATCTGGGCCCTGCCAGTCACTAGACACATGACCTCGAGCTCATTACTCCACCTACCAGGGCCCGAGTTTTCCTGTTAGGAAAGTGAGGATAATCAGGCCTCCATGGCGGGCTTGCTGTGAGCAAGGGAGACTATGTTGATACTGAAGGTGGCCCAGTCAGTGTAGTATATGTATAAGCTTGTAGGAAAGCTCAAGGCCATGGTCCTGGGAGAGCCCATTGCTCAGCTCAGTAGGTAATATAGGGAGAGGAGCATCAACAAGGCTTGAAGAAATGCAGGCCCTGGGAAAGGAGAGAGGCTCAGGCAAGCCTAGCTGAGGCTTCTGCCCCTCTTGCCCTCCAGATTCAGTTTCCTATACTTTCTCTCCTGCATCACTTTAGTAAATTATTATGGATGGGAATTAGGTGACTGAGATGGACTGAATTTTTTTTAACTTGTAGAGTTTTTATTTAAAAAAATTTGAGGCAGCAATAAAAACAAAAAAAAAAACTGTAAATATTATGAGTGATGAAGGATATATAAACATCAGTCATGACTGACCATGGTCTCATGGACTGTAGCCTGCTAGGCTCTGCTGCCCATAGCATTTCTCAGGTAAGAATATGGAGTGTGATACCATTTTCTACTCTAGGGATCTTTCTGACCTAGGGATTGAACTTCTCTTGTGTCTCCTGTGTTAGCAGGCAGGTTCTTTACCACTGGGGAAGTGCCAGCGGGGAAGCCTCTAGATAGAGATTAAAAATGTAGTGAAATTGACCACATACAACTTTGCCATTAAAAATAAATCTATATAGAATGGATTGTTTAAGCTAGCCAATGTTTTAGCACTCTAACCCCAATTTAAAGTGTCTTCTTAGTTTAAAACTTTTTTCTCTTTACTCATTATCAGTTGTTGGTAAAGTGGTAACAAATAAGTTTCTGCTTGTGAGTCAACACAATCTAGTGGCCATAACCCATCCATCAGAATAGGCACCTGGGGAGAGGAAGAATGTATTGTCCAGTGCTAATTCAATCATTTCCCTTATTAACATTGTTTGCTACAGGTGAAAAAGGAATTCTGTGTTGGTTAGAATCAAAAGACATAGTTCCAAATGATGTAAGAAAAATAGTGAATTAGAATAGCTAACCTTTGACTAAAAAGTTTTGATTAATGATATAATTTTTTAAAAACGTATTACCTGAATTGTATATTGATTCATGTTGATGTTTGGCAGGAACCAATGCAATACTGTAAAGTAATTATCCTTCAATTAAAAATAAATAAACAAAAAAAATAAAAAGCATACATTACCTATATAGCATTAAAGCTGTAAGTTCAGTTCAGTTCAGTCACTCAGTCGTATCTGACTTTTTGTGACCCCATGGACTGCAGCATGCCAGGCCTCCCTGTCCATCACCAACTCCCAGAACTTGCTCAAATTCAAGACCATTGAGTTGGTGTTGCCATCCAACCATGTTATCCTCTGTCATTCCCTTCTCCTCCCGCCTTCAATCTTTCTGAGCATCAGAGTCTTTTCCAGTGAGTCAGTTCTTCACATCAGGTGGCCAAAATATTGGAGTTTCAGCTTCAGCATCCGTCCTTCCAGTGAATATTTGGGACTGATTCCCTTAAGGATGGACTGGTTGATCTCCTTGCAGTCCAAGGGACTCTCAAGAGTCTTCTCCAACACCACAGTTCAAAAGAATCAATTCTTTGGGGCTCAGCTTTCTTTATAGTCCAACTCTCACATCCATACATGACCACAGGAAAAACCATAGCTTTGACTGGATGGACCTTTGTCGGCAAAGTAATATCTCTGCTTTTTTAATATGCTCTCCAGGTTGGTCCTAGCTTTTCTTCCAAGGAGGAAACATCTTTTAATTTCATGGCTGCAGTCACCATCTGCAGTGAGTGATTTTGGAGCCCCCCAAAATAAAGTCTGTCACTGTTTCCATTGTTTCCCCATCTATTTGCCATGAAGTGATGGGACCAGATGCCATGATCTTAGTTTTCTGAACATTGAGTTTTAAGTCAACTTTTTCACTCTTCTCTTTCACTTTCATCAAGAGTCTCTTTAGTTCTTCTTTGCTTTCTGCCATAAGGGTGGTGTCATCTGCATATCTAAGGTTATTGATATTTCTCCCAGCAATCTTGATTCCAACTTGTGCTCCATCCAGTCTGGCATTTCGAATGATGTACTCTGCTACTGCTGCTGCTGCTAAGTCGCTGCTTCTGTTGTGTCTGACTCCATGCAACCCCATAGACAGCAGCCCACCAACCTCCTCTGTCCCTGGGATTCTCCAGGCAAGAATACAGGAATGGATTGCCATTTCCTTCTCCAATGCATGCATAAATGCTAAGTTGCCTCAGTTGTATCCAACTCTGTGACCCTATGGACAGCAGCCCACCAGGCTCCTCTATACACAAGATTCTCCAGGCAAGAATACTGGAGTGGGCTGCCATTTCCTTCTCCAATGTACTCTACATATAAGTTAAATAAGCAGGGTGACAATATACAGCCTTGACATACTCCTTTCCCAATTTGGAACCAGCCTGCTGTTCCATGTCCTGTTCTAACTGTTGCTTTCTGACCTGCATACAGATTTCTCAGGAGGCTGGTAAGGTGGTCTGGTATTCCCGTCTCTTTAAGAATTTTCCACAGTTTATGTGATCCACACAGTTAAAGGCTTTAGTGTAGTCAATGAAGCAGTAGATGCTTTTCTGGAACTCTTGCTTCTTCAATGATCCAATGGATGCTGACAATTTGATCTCTGGTTCCTCTGCCTTTTCTAAATCCAGCTTGAACATCTAGAAGTTCACTGTTAATGTGCTGTTGAAGCCTAGCTTTGAGAATTACGAGCATTACTTAACTAGTGTGTGAAATGAGTGCAACTGTACAGTAGTTTGAGCATTCTTCAGTATTACCTTTCTTTGGGATTGGAGTGAAAACTGACATTTTCCAGTCCTGTGGCCACTGCTGAGTTTTCCAAATTTGCTGGCATATTGAGTGCAGCACTTTCACAGCATTATCTTTTAGGATTTGAAATAGCTCAACTGGAATTCTATCACCTCCAGTAGCTTTGTTCGTAGTGATGCTTCCTAAGGCCCATTTGACTTAACATTCCAGGATATCTGGCTCTAGATGAGTGATTACATCATCATGGTCATCTGGGTCATGATGATCTTTTTCGTATAGTTCTGTGTGGAAATGGCAACCTACTCCAGTGTTCTTTCCTGGAGAATCCCAGGGATGGGGGAGCCTGGTGGGCTACCATCTGTGGGGTCGCACAGATTCGGACACAACTGAAGTGACTTAGCAGCAGCAGTATTCTTGCCACCTCTTCTTAATATCTTCTGCTTCTGTTAGGTCCATACCATCTCTGTTCTTTATTGTGTCCATCTTTACATGAAATGTTCTCTTGGTATCTCTAATTCTTGAAGAGATCTCTAGTCTTTCCCATTCTATTGTTTTCCTCTATTTCTTTGCAGTGATCAATGAGGAAGGCTTTCACAGTGTTCTTTCCTGGAGAATCCCAGGGATGGGGGAGCCTGGTGGGCTACCATCTGTGGGGTCGCACAGATTCGGACACAACTGAAGTGACTTAGCAGCAGCAGTATTCTTGCCACCTCTTCTTAATATCTTCTGCTTCTGTTAGGTCCATACCATCTCTGTTCTTTATTGTGTCCATCTTTACATGAAATGTTCTCTTGGTATCTCTAATTCTTGAAGAGATCTCTAGTCTTTCCCATTCTATTGTTTTCCTCTATTTCTTTGCAGTGATCAATGAGGAAGGCTTTCTTCTCTCTCCTTGCTATTCTTTGGAACTCTGCATTCAGATGCTCATATCTTTCCTTTTCTCTTTTGCCTTTAGCTTCTTTTCTCAGCTATTTGTAAGTCCTCCTGAGAGAACCATTTTGCCTTTTTGCACTTCTTTTTCTTGGGGATGGTCTTGATCACTTCCTCCTGTACAGTGCCATGAACCTCTGTCCATAGTTCTTCAGGTGCTCTGTCTATCATATCTAATCCCTGGAATCTGTTTGTCACTTCCACTGTATAGTCATAAGGGATTTGATTTAGGCCATACCTGAATGGTCTAGTGGTTTTTCCCTACTTCCTTTGATTTAAGTCTGAATTTTGCAATAAGAAGTTCATGATATGAGCCACAGTCTGCTCCCGGTCTTGTTTTTGCTAACTGGCTACAATGGTCAAAAAGGCTAGTGGGAACATCTACTTCTGATTTAGATGAAATAATGGGAAATAGATGGGGAAACAGTGGAAACAGTGTCCAACTTTATTTTTTGGGGCTCCAAAATCACTGCAGATGGTGACTGCAGCCATGAAATTAAAAGACGCTTACTCCTTGGAAGAAAAGTTATGACCAACCTAGATAGCATATTCAAAAGCAGAAACATTACTTTGCCGACTAAGGTCCGTCTAGTCAAGGCTATGGTTTTTCCTGTGGTCATGTATGGATGTGAGAGTTGGACTGTGAAGAAGGCTGAGCGCCAAAGAATTGATGCTTTGAACTGTGGTGTTGGAGAAGACTCTTGAGAGTCCTTTGGACTGCAAGGAGATCCAACCAGTCCATTCTGAAGGAGATCAGCCCTGGGATTTCTTTGGAAGGAATGATGCTAAAACTGAAGCTCCAGTACTTTGGCCACCTCATGTGAAGAGTTGACTCCTTGGAAAAGACCCTGATGCTGGGAGGGATTAGGGGCAGGAGGAGAAGGGGATGACCGAGGATGAGATGACTGGATGGCATCACGGACTCAGTGGATGTGAGTCTGAATGAACTCTGGGAGTTGGTGATGGAGAGGGAGGCCTGGCGTGCTGCGATTCATGGGGTCGCAAAGAGTCAGACACAACTGAGTGATTGAACTGAACTGAACTGAACTGAATGTAGACTATACTGTCCGACTTACCAGAAACAGCCAACCAAAGCAAAGAGACCAAATATAGGATACAGTGGTTTTCAAGACACTGGGCATCAGGCAGCAAAGAACTATGATCCCCGAGAGACAGGAAACAAGAATAAGATGAGCCCTATAATTACTCTGCTCACCACTTAAAAGAGTTTTCAGGCTACAGTCCTGGGAAGGGGCGCTCAGGAGAGTAAAGTGGGCTCTGAATTGGGGAGATAAAGCTGCGAGTCAGGGGACTAAGATGCCTAGAGCTCCCAGGACAGCGTTCTGGACAGGAGAGAGCTGCACAGAGAGAGGACTGAGAATATCTGCAGAGAGTCCCTTCAGGCTTTCAGCTGAGTAATGACTAGCCTTTGCCTGTGAGGAGTGTAGCTGGGGCTGGAGAAAGAAACATCTAAACGTATTAGAGGTAACAGTGCCCGGTGCTCACACAGGGCAGAAAAGAGTTATCACTTCCATTAGCCAGACTGGATAACCTCAGAATTTACAGGACACTGGATACAGGACAGAAAAGTCTTGCCTCAGTGGTAAGGAATAAGCTGCTCTAGACTAATTATTGCTCTGAACTAGTCTAGCAAGATGTGAAAACAGTGAAGCTGTTTCCAAGCACTTTAAACGGCATCCCAGAACAAAGCTCTAGAATATTTAAAGGAACACAAAAATATATACCAACAAGATAAAGTTTCGAATATCTGCTAGTTAAAAACTTACTGTGCAAAGAAACAGGAATATATGAACCCCAGTGGGAAAACAAATCAGCGAATTGAAACTGACTCTAAAAATTTAATGTAATCTGTCATAACCTTTTGTAGAAATTGATAAACTAATTCTAAAATTAATATTGATTATAAAAGACCTATTAATAGACTGGCCAAAACAACATTGAAAAGGAACAAAGTTGGGGACCAACACTGTTTAATTTAAAAATTAATACAATGTAACAATCAAGAGTATGGCACTGGCATAATGATAGAGAATTAGACCAATAGCACAACACAGAGTCCAGGAGCAGACCCACGATTTTTCTGACAACTGATGTGCAGTTTTTTAAACAAATGGTGAGGGTGGGTGGAGAAAGAGACCTCTATCCACATTTTACACCATTTGTAAAAATTCACTAGGAATGTATCATAGACCTAGATGAAAAACCTGAAACTATAGAATTTCTAAAAGAAAGCGTAGGGAGAAAATTTTTGGTGCCTTGGATTAAGCAAAGATCTCTTAGATATATCACTGAAAGCAAGACCTATAAAAGAAAAATGTATGTATTAGATATCTTGGATTCCTTCTCACTGTGCTGTCGTTCAGCCTTTTATCTGTGCATGCCCTTCCCTGGCGTCTCTCTATGGACAGAAGCCAGATTGGATTGGGACCTGCCCTGTTGGCCTCTTTTAATTTAATCACCTCTTGAAAGTCTCTGTTTATGAATATCATGTCATATTCTGAGGTAACAGGGCTTAGTCCTTCAACATGTGAATTTTCAGTCAGTTCAGTCGCTCAGTCGTGTCCGACTCTTTGCGACCCCATGAATCGCAGCACGCCAGGCCTCCCTGTCCATCACCATCTCCTGGAGTTCACTCAGACTCACGTTCATCGAGTCTGTGATGCCATCCAGCCATCTCATCCTCGGTCGTCCCCTTCTCCTCCTGCCCCCAATCCCTCCCAGCATCAGGGTCTTTTCCAATGAGTCAACTCTTCGCATGAGGTGGCCAAAGTACTGGAGTTTCAGCTTCAGCATCGTTCCCTCCAAAGAAATCCCAGGGTTGATCTCCTTCAGAATGGACTGGCTGGATCTCCTTGCAGTCCAAGAGACTCTCAAGAGTCTTCTCCAACACCACAGTTCAAAAGCATCAATTCTTCGGTGCTCAGCCTTCTTCACAGTCCAACTCTCACATCCATACATGACCACAGGAAAAACCATAGCCTTGACTAGACGGACCTTAGTCAGCAAAGTAATGTCTCTGCTTTTGAATATACTATCCAGGTTGGTCATAACTTTTCTTCCAAGGAGTAGGTGTCTTTTAATTTCATGGCTGCAGTCACCATCTGCAGTGATTTTTGAGCCCCCCAAAATAAAGTCTGACACTGTTCCTACTGTTTCCCCATCTATTTCCCATGAAGTGATGGGACCAGATGCCATGATCTTCGTTTTCTGAATGTTGAGCTTTAAGCCAACTTTTTCACTCTCCTCTTTCACTTTCATCAAGAGGCTTAGGGGAATATAATTCAGTCCATAACACTCTACAGACACTAGTGTAGCAGCTTTATTAGTAATAGCTTGAAAACGGAAAACAACCCAAATGTCTGTAAAGAGATGAATAGGTATACTGTGGTGTGGTTATATGATGCACTACTGTTCAGCAATGAAAATGAATGAATTGATGTATGATATAGCGTGGATTAGTCTCAGAGTAATTATGCTGAGTGGAAAAAAATGACCAAAAAAATACATATCATATAATTGCATTTATTTAAAATTCTAGAAAATGCATCAATCTATAGTGGCATAGGAGACGAGTGGTT
The DNA here is from genome assembly GCA_006408695.1 of Aepyceros melampus. Classification (NCBI taxonomy): domain Eukaryota; kingdom Metazoa; phylum Chordata; class Mammalia; order Artiodactyla; family Bovidae; genus Aepyceros; species Aepyceros melampus. The sequence continues at coordinate 270,997 of SJXQ01010692.1, read as the reverse complement.
TCCTGAAAATCTGAGTTTTAGGCTTAAACAAGAAATAGAGGAGACTTTTGGGGATAATAGACATGTTGATTGTCTTGATTGTGATGCTAGACTCATGGATGTATACGTATATCAAAACTGTGTGTGTACACTTTAAACATATGTAGTATTTTTTGTTGTTGTTGTTGTGTAATCACTAAGTTGTATCCAGCTTTGAGACCCCATGGACTGTAGCACACCAGGCTCCTCTGTCTGTGAACTTCCCCAGGCAAGAATACTGGAGTGGGTTGCCATTTCATTCTCCATGGGATCTTCCTGACCCAGGAGTTGAACCCAAGTCTTCTGAATTAGCAGGCAAACTCTTTACCACTGAACCAACGGGGAAGCCCCTATGTGGTTTATTGTATGTCAATTATACATAAATAAAACTTTTTTAAAAAAAGACCGTAACTAGAAGCATAGTAAAACAACTCTTTTGGCAGTCAGATTTCTGCAGTTCTCAAGTCTCTGGTGCATAGATATGTACCCAAAAAGTTTTTGAAAAGCATGTTGAAATGGCTTTGACAAAGCTATAGCGTTCTAACTGACCAGAGTAATTATATTCCTTCCTACCTAGGTAAACTTAGAAACCCTCATTCATAGACTTCTTGTTTTCACTTAAGACACTACTTCAACTAAAGCTTGATAAGCTCTAAAAAATGTTTGAAAAGATTAGATGACTTCCACACATATGATGGAGTATCAGTGACATGTCATTGCCAGAAAAATAGAAAGAGAAAATAACTGTAAAAAGTATTTAGAATTTCACTCTGCCAACACTGACTGGTGATGAATATTCATTGAAACAACTGAAGACAGTAGCTTTTGTTTAATAAGGCACGTTTGATTATAGTAGACTGTAGAAAAAATTCTTATGAAAATGAGATGAAAAATGTTTTCAATATGGAAGAGGTAATTTTCAGATAGGGCTTCCCTGGTGGCTCAAATGGTAAAGAATCTGCCTACAGTGAAAATCTCTGAAAGTAAAACCTTGCTGACTCAAAACACAGTGCCTTTGAGGAGAATCATAAAAATTACAGAAACATTGGATTTAAAATAAGTCATACATGAGAAAAAATGCAAAAAAAAAAATACCTTACCATTAGAAGTATTTTTATCCTGACATAAAAATGCACAGGTTCACTCCAGCCTTTTTCCTTTATAAATGTTCATGTTTGTTTGGTTTCCTAAGGTGCTCTGGGTGTTTAAATTGACAAGGAGAAAAGAACAAGTCTTAATGTTTATGGCTTCAAGATCTGGTTTCTAGTCAATACACATATGTCTCAGAATGTTATTGAATGTTGATCTTTTTTGACTCCTTGCTAACTTTATGACATAAATGTCTTCTTTGACCATAAATCTTGTCTTTTCAGGGAAATTTCTGTAATTAGGCTCAGAATTGTGATAGGATGATATATTCTACTGTTTAAAGCATTTTGCTATGCTAAACTTTCAATGAAAAAAATTGAAAGATCATGTTTCTAGGAACCCCTATAAAAGAAATGGATCCCCAAAGGTGGCACGGTGGTAAAGAATCCACCTGCCAGTGCAGGAGAGATGCAGGAGACATGGGTTTGATCACTGGGTTGGAACAATACCCTGGAGGAGAAAATGGCAACCCGCTCCAGTATTTTTGCCTGGAAAATCCCATGGGCAGAGGAGCCTGGTGAGTTACAGTCCAAGGGGTCACACAGAGTCAGCCACAACTGAGTGACTGAGCAAAACGCACACAAAGAAGACGTGGGCCATCAGTGAAATCACTGAGAGCAACTAAAAGCACACTTCAACAGACTGAAACAGAAGTTCTTTACCAGAGATGTTAACTGAAGAAAGAAAATAGAGCTAAGGAGATCAGTACATTACAGGCAGAGCCCGCCATGGCATGGCCCGTAGAGGCAGAACTCAGTCGAGCTCTATGGGCAGCTCCCATGCTCATCTCTCACAGTTCAACAAGTCAGCTTAGAACCCAAAGAAATGGATGATATCATTAGGGTGCTCTATGCAGTGTGCTGGAGAAGGAAATGGCAACCCACTCCAGTGTTCTTGCCTGGAGAATCCCAGGGACAGAGGAGCCTGGTGGGCTGTTGTCTATGGGGTCGCACAGAGTCGGACACGACTGAAGCGACTTAGCAGCAGCAGCAGCATATAGTGTGCTGACAGTGGTGGGACTTCCTCTGGAGTAAGTCTGTAGTGGGCTGGATATTTCTTCTGACGACATTGCTCTGGATGGTGTATGATCCAAGATAGTTTCCTTGGCATTCCAAAAACTTACTAAACCGGGGAAATAGGGGGCAGCCCCAGATTCCTGCCCCCTGGAGAAGGAAATGGCAACCCACTCCAGTGTTCTTGCCTGGAGAATCCCAGGGACAGAGGAGCCTGGTGGGCTGTTGTCTATGGGGTCGCACAGAGTCGGACACACTGAAGCGACTTAGCAGCAGCAGCAGCATATAGTGTGCTGACAGTGGTGGGACTTCCTCTGGAGTAAGTCTGTAGTGGGCTGGATATTTCTTCTGACAACATTGCTCTGGATGGTGTATGATCCAAGATAGTTTCCTTGGCATTCCAAAAACTTACTAATGGACTGCAGTAAGCCCCTTTCTTTCTGAAAGAGATGGGAATACCAGACCACCTGACCTGCCTCTTGAGAAACTTGTATGCAGGTCAGGAAGCAACAGTTGGAACTGCACGTGGAACAACAGACTGCTTCCCAATAGGAAAAGGAGTACGTCAAGGCTGTATATTGTCACTCTGCTTATTTAACTTCTATGCAGAGTACATCATGAGAAATGCTGGGCTAAAAGAAGCACAAGCTGGAATCAAGATTGCCAGGGGAAATATCAATAACCTCAGATATGCAGATGACACCACCCTTATGGCAGAAAGTGAAGAAGAACTAAAAGGCCTCTTGATGAAAGTAAAAGAGGAGAGTGAAAAAGTTGGCTTAAAGCTCAACATTCAGAAAACAAAGATCATGGCATCCAGTCCCATCACTTCATGGCAAATAGATGCGGAACAGTGGAAACAGTGTCAGACTATTGTTCTGGGCTCCAAAATCAGTGCAGATGATGACTGCAGCCACGAAATTAAAAGACGCTTACTCCTTGGAAGGAAAGTTATGACCAACCTAGATAGTATATTCAAAAGCAGAGACATTACTTTGCCAACAAAGGTCCGTCTAGTCAAGGCTATGGTTTTTCCAGTAGTCATGTATGAATGTGAGAGTTGGACTGTGAAAAAAGCTGAGCGCCAAAGAATTGATGCTTTTGAACTGTGGTGTTGGAGAAGACTCTTGAAAGTCCCTTAGACTGCAAGGAGATCCAATCAGTCCATCCTAAAGGAGATCAGTCCTGGGTGTTCACTGGAAGGACTGATGCTGAAGCTGAAAGTCCAATACTTGGGCCATCTGATGTGAAGAGCTGACTCACTGGAAAAGATCCTGTGCTGGGAAAGATTGAGGGCAGGAGGAGAAGGGGACAACAGGGGATGAGATGGTTGGATGGCATCACTGACTCAGTGGACGTGAGTCTAGGTGAACTCTGGGAGTTGGTGATGGACAGGAAGGCCTGGCGTGCTGCAATTCATGGGGTCACAAAGAGTCAGACACGACTGAGCGACTGAACTGAAACTGAATAAACTGAAACCCCTTTCTTCTTAAATTAATTGAGTGAATTTTGTTATCTGTAAAACATCCTGAAACTAAGAACCCCACCAGTAATTATTGCCATTTTAAGGAATAAGCTTAGCAACTATAAGAAAATGACTCCAAGTACAGTGGCTTAAGTTGTTTAGAAGCTTCCTTTCTCTTCTTATGAAACCTCAAGGTAGGTCATTGGGTTGTACTCTACAGAGACATTGGAGGACCCAGGCTGGTGGGGCGACTGCTGTCAGCTCCATTTGGCTTTTCTCTCTGGCTATAAGATATTTGCTCCAGTTGTCTTCAGCTACACTTCTCTGTATCTACAATTCAGGCCATGGGAAGGAAAAAATAGATAACATAGACGGACAAGAGTTTCATTCTGAAGGACACAAAGCAGAGGGTTGCAGCTAAAACCGAGACTCAAAGCCTCTTGAAGATTCAGGGGCAGATGGAAATCATCATGTCTAACTGAAGCAGCTATTAGCCTGGCCAAAACTCGCTGGCTATGGGGCGACTTCTTAGTAAAAGGAGGAAGAGTGACTGCATATGGGAAAAATTCCAAAACTTTATTCAAGAGCACATTATCAAGTCTTTGAAACCTCAGAGGTCCCTACAAATAGGCTTTTGCCATAACTCTTTCTTTCAAAGCAAGTGTGCCTGCAAGAAGCATTACAGCAGTGGAAACATCAGAAAACATTTTTCTCAGCCTCACTATCTGAGTAGCAATATGAAATATGTCCATGGTTAGTTTTACTCTGAATAAAACAGAAGTAAAACATCTAGATTTTAAAAACATACCAACTCTTCTCTGAATGTAGTGAGTACTGTTATGTGTCAACACTGTAGATACAGAAGTGAACAAGACAACCAGGGCTGCTGCCTTGTGATGCTTTCTAGGATGGAAGACATACACTAAAAGACATACATTATGAACTGATTCTTTAATTATAATAAATGCTTCAGGGAAATAAAGGGGAGGTATAAACATTATAAATGCAGGAAGCTGACCTAGGCTGCAGGAATCATTTTGAGACTCCTGAGGTCAGAAATGCATTTTGTTCTTAAAGTGATATTTATCTACAAAAAAAATTATGGACAGATTTGCTAGTAAAATAAATTTGTCTCTTCTAGCTGGAAAATTGTTTGCAGACCATTCTGTTTCACCCTTGGGTTATAATTAGATTTTAAAATATGTATTAAAATTCAAAATATATATTAACATTTAAAATAAATATTAATTTAACTTTTGGAATAAGTACTCATTTATCTGGCTTCAATATCAGCAGGTATACAAAAAGTATATAGCTAAGATTTTCCCTTACATTCCTGACCTCAGTCAACTTGTTCCTGTATTCCCTCAGAGGGTGCCCGTTTTTATTGGTTTCTTATCCTCGACAAGGATTTTTATTTATATGCAAGCCAATAAGATTATATATTATTATTTTCCTTATTCTTTTAAAGTACAGATAATAACATACTTTATACATTTTATTGCTTCTTTCACTTAATGTAGCTTGGAGGTCTTTTGATATAATATATTGATATAAAGTATGTTTTTCACAGAGAACTATAAGATTCCATTTTATAGATGTATTATTAGTGTACTTAATCAGTCCCCAATAGGTGAGTGTTTAGATTGTTGTATGTTGCTTCAGTGCTTAAATAGATAATATTAAAACATCATTTTATTACTATGTGTTTGTATCTATAGGATAAATTTCTAGCCCATTTGGGATTTATCTTAGGTTATGCTTTAAGGTATAGATCGGGCCATATTTTTTCTCCAGATGGCTTCCTGGTTGTTTCCAGATGATTCATTGATGGTACCTCTTTTCTTCACTTCTCTACGTATCATATTTATTATATACTAAAGCTGTATTTGTATTTAGTTCTCTTTCTGACTATATTCTCTTACATTTGTCTGTTTAACGATTTATGTGTCAGTAATATACTTTATTAATTACTGAGGCTTTATCTGACAAAGAAAATCTCACATTAGTATTCTTCTTTTGCAGAGATTCTTGATTTTTCTTTTGTATTTCCATATAAATTTTAAAAATCACTTGATTTAGTTCTGAAAAAGTAAAACCTAGATTTTATTTTTATTCCAACCACATTAAATTTACAAATTAATTTAGGGAGGGTTGACATCCTTATGATGTTGAGTCTTCCTATTCAAAATGCCCTTCCATTAATTTAAGAATTCCTTTTGTCTTTCAAAGAATGTTTTAATACATTTTTCTTTACAGTATTAAGCATTGAACATTTCTTTTAGCCCCTTTACCTGGGAATAGGGTCTTTCATTGTATTTTTAATTAGTACTGGGTATATGAATATTTTGTATGTTAATTTTGCACCTTCTAATTTATTGAATTTTGTTGTTGTTTTGTGTATAGCAGTGTTTCAGTTGACTTTCTTGGGTTTTGCAGATGTGTTCTATGATCTACATGTAGTGACAGTCTTATCTCCTTTTTAGTATTCACGTATCTATGTAACTGCATAGATTGTTTTCTCTTATGTAACTGCATTGCTTTGTACTTCCGGTAATGTCAAATAACAGTGGTGACAGGACCATTTGTGCTTGATCCTATGTGAGGTGTTCTTTAATTTCTCCCTTAAATATAGTACTGACTTTGGCTGAAATAAAAATTCTTAATATTTAAAGAAGTCTCTGTTGATACTTTCTTAAGAATTTTGTCAAGAATGCATCTTGAATTTGGTCAGATGCCTTTATAGTATATAAAAAGATTATATGATTCTCCTTATGCCTACTGATTGATAGATTGTAACAACAGACTAATAGATTTTCTGATATTGAACTTCCTTTGCAGACATAATAAATCGTACTGGGAAGTGATGCATTACTATTTTAATGCTGAACTTTGTTTAGGAGGCTTGTTCAGTCTTCACACATGAGATTGGAGATAGGTTTCTCTCACATGTGCTTTGTCAGATTTCACTACCAGTGTCCTACCTGTTTCAAAACAGGATCTGAAATTCTTTTTCTGTACTCTAAAATAGTTTTAAATAGCATTGGGAATATCTATATTTTGAAGGTTTTATAGAATTCCCATGAGAAATTATGTCTACTGGGTGTTTCAACTGGGGAAAATGGGCAATAGGCAGTAGTGGGTCTTTGAATTTCACTGTTTCTTTTATGGAAAATTTTCTATTTAGGTTGATCTCTTTTCTGAGGTCAGTTTTGATATTTTTATTTTTGAGAAAATAGTCCAATTTATTAAAATTTTGCTTTTTCATTTTCGTCATTATTTTTCCCTTATCACTTAGTTTATTAGCCCATTAAAAGTTCTTTTCCTAAGTTATTTAACAGTGTATCCATTTAATTGACTCTTTTCAAAGCACCAGGTTTTTAGTTCTCCTTCTCCAACTTCTTAAGTTCTGCTGTTATCTTTATTGACTCCTTCCTTTGGCTTTCATTTATTTTGTGTTGATTCTTTTCTAACTTCTTAAAATGAACGCCAAATTTATGTATTTTCAGTCTCATATTTATAGTAGAACTATTTTAAGGCTGTGGTTTTCTTCTCAAAATTGCATTAGTAATGTATGGTTTTATGTTTTTGGATGTTCTGCAATTTTAGCTTCAAATTTTCCTCTTGGATTCAAGAATTTTTTTAAGGGAATTTTTTAAAATTCCAGTAGATACAGGCTTTCTATCTTCTGATTTTATTGTTAATTTGTAGGTTTGCATATTGATCAGAGAATGTTATTTGTACTATTTCTACTTTTTGAAATGTACTGAAAATTTTTTTGATTAATATGGCCTCAGTTTCTGTGAATGTCTCATGGGCACCTAAACAGAAGGAATAATCTCTTTATTTTTATGGTACAGTGTGATATTTATAATCAGGTCAGTCTAAATAATTGTGAAACTAAGATCATGATGTCATCTGGTCCCATCACTTCATGGCAAATAGATGGGGAAAAAATGGAAACAGTGACAGACTTTATTTTCTTGGGGTCCAAAATCACTGCAGATGGTGACTTCAGCCATGAAATTAAAAGACACTTGCTCTTTGGAAGAAAAGTTAAGACCAACCTAGACAGCATATTAAAAAGCAGAGACATTACTTTGCCAACAAAGGTACATCTAGTCAAAGCTATGGTTTTTCCAGTAGTCATGTATGGATGTGAGAATTGGACTATAAAGAAAGCTGAGCACAGAAGAATTGATGCTTTTGAACTGTGATGTCGGAAAAGACTCTTGAGAGTCCCTTGGACCACAAGGAGATCCAATCAGTCAATCCTAAAGGAAATCAGTCCTGAATATTCATTGGAAGGACTGATATTGAAGCTGAAACTCCAATACTTTGGCCACCTGATGTGAAGAATTGACTCACTGGAAAAGACTCTGATGCTGGGAAATATTGAAGGCGGGAGGAAAAGGGGACAACAGAGGATGAGATGGTTGGATGGCATCAGCGACTCAATGGACGTGCGTTTTTGTAAACTCCTGGAGTTGGTGATGGATAGGGAAGCCTGGTGTGGTGCAGGCCATGGGGTTGCAAAGAGTTGGACACAACTGAGTGACTGAACTGAACTGAGTTGAGGTTTTTGATATCATATTCCTAATTTTTTCCTCTTTTGATCAGTCATGGCCTGAGCGAGGTGAATTAGTTTCCTATTGTTAATAAGGTTTTTCCTCCTTGGGTATCCTCTAATTACTTGTTACATAAGTAGTCATAAATATTATGTTTCACTGTGAATTACCCTTGGTATTATAAAGTTTCCTTCTTTGCCTTATTTAGTGCTTTTTAACCTAAGTGTTCTACCTTGTCTGATTTTAGATTGAATCTTTTCTCCCCTCCCCTTCATTTCTCAGAGCATATAGTCTTCTGTTGTATTTTCTCCAGCCCCAGCAATGTGTCTTCACCCAGCTTGTGCTATAACTGAGCTTCAAAAGCTCATTCCACCCTTTCATCAGGCCAGCTGCTTTAGGATGGTGGGGAACACAGTGAAGAATAGTGGATTTCATAAGCATGTTTCCATTGCTTCACTTCTTTTGCTGTGAAATGAGTTTCTTGATCAGAAGCAGTGCTGTGTGCAATACCATGGATTGTAGTTTTGGCAGAAATATTGCATGCAGGAAAGGCAAATCCATATCTAGAATAAATATCTATTCCAGTGAGACCAAAACACTGTCCCTTCAGAAGAGATGTCATACAGTGTAATCAACCTGCCACCAAATAGTGGCTCATCACCCCAGGAAGTGGTGCCATTTTGGGGAACTCAGGGTTAGTCTCTGCTGCCAGTTGATGGGGTAATCAGCAGTGGCCATAGCCAGGTTGGCCTTGGTGAGTAGAAGTCTGTGATGCTGAGCGGATGCATAACCTCCATCCCTGCCACCACTGCCACCTTGCTCCTGAGTCCACTGGGCAGTGGCACGAGTGGCTGGGAAAAAGATTGGTATCTGTAAAATGGGTCCTCTTATCCACTTGATTATTATAATTTTTCTCTACTGAGGTCTCCCTTTGGTAAGTGTTCACATGGGACACAACTATTATCATGGGGATTTTTGTTCATTTAGAGAAATCTATCCATATACCTTTTCCACCAGCTTTCCTTGTTACCTGTTTTCCAGTCATGTTCTTTTTTTTTTAATTAATTTTTATTTTTTAGTTTGTTTTGCTTTATAATACTGTATTTATTTTGCTATACATCGACATGAATCAGCCACGAGTGTACATGAACTCCCAATTCCGATCCCCACCTCCCCCCTCCCGCCCCACACCATCTCTCTGGATTATCCCCGTGCCTCAGTCCCAAGCATCCTGCATCCCGCATCGAACCTAGACCAGCGATTCATTTCACTTATGATATCATACATGTTACATTGCCATTCTCCCAAATCATCCCACCCTCTCCCTCTTCCACAGAGTCCAAAAGGCTGTTCTATACATCTGTGTCTCTTTTGCTATCTCGCATACTGGTTTATCATTACCATCTTTCTAAATTCCATATATATGTGTAAGTATACTGTATTGGTGTTTTTCTTTCTGGGTTACTTCACTCTGTAAAATCGGCTCCAGCTTCATCCACCTCCTTAGAACTGATTCAAATGTATTCTTTTTAATGGCTGAGTAATACTCCATTGTGTATATGTACCACAGCTTTCTTATCCATTCATCTGCTGAAGGACATCTAGATTGCTTCCATGTCCTGGCTATTATAAATAGTGCTGCGATGAACATTGGGGTACACGTGTCTCTTTCAATTCTGGTTTCCTCGGTGTGTATGCCCAGCAGTGGGATCGCTGGATCATAAGGCAGTTCTATTTNTTCATGTTCAGCATCACTCCTCCCAATGAATATTCAGGGTTGATTTTCTCTAGGATTGGTTATCCTAGGCAAAGCCAATATCTCCTTGTCTCCCTGCTGTCCATGGAACTCTCAAGAGTCTTCTCCAACACCACAGTTCAAAATCATCAATTATTTGGTGCTAAGCCTTCTTTATGGCCAAACTCTCACATCGTACATGACTACTGGGAAAAACAATCAGTTAAGTCAATTCAGTTCAGTCACTCAGTGTCCGACTCTTTGCCACCCAATGAATTGCAGCATGCCAGGCTTCTCTATCACCAACTCCCAGAGTTCACTCAGACTCATGTCCATCAAGTTGGTGATGCCATCCAGACATCTCATCCTCAGTCGTCCCCTTCTCCTCCTGCCCCCAATCCCTCCAGCATCAGTGTTTTCAATGATTCAACTCTTTGCATGAGGTGGCCAAAGTACTGGAGTTTCAGCTTTAGCATCATTCCTTCCAAAGAACACCCAGGACTGATCTCCTTCAGAATGGACTGATTGGATCTCCTTGCAGTCCAATGGACTCTCAAGAGTCCTCTCCAATACCACAGTTCAAAAACATCAATTCTTCAGCATTCAGCTTTCTTCACAGTCCAACTCTCACATCCATACATGACCACTGGAAAAACCATATCCTGACTAGACGGATTCTTGTTGGAAAAGTAATGTCTCTGCTTTTCAATATGCTATCAAGTTTGGTCATAACTTTCCTCCCAAGGAGTAAGCGTCTTGTAATTTCATGGCTGCAGTCACCATCTGCAGTGATTTTGGAGCCCAAAAAAACAAAGTCTGACACAGGTTTCCACTCTTTCCCCATCGATTTCCCATGAAATGATGGGACTGATGCCATATTCTTCGTTTTCTTAATGTTGAGCTTTAAGCCAACTTTTTCACTCTCCTCTTTCACTTTCATCAAGAGGCTTTTTAGTTCCTCTTCACTTTCTGCCATAAGGGTGGTGTCATCTGCATATCTGAGGTTCTTGATATTTCTCCTGGCAACCTTGATTCCAGCTTGTGCTTCTTCCAGCCCAGCGTTTCTTATGATGTACTCTACATATAAGTTGAATAAACAGGGTGACAATATACAGCCTTGATGTATTCCTTTTCCTATTTGAAACCAGTTTGTTCCATGTCCAGTTCTGACTGTTGCTTCCTGACCTGCATACAGATTTCTCAAGAGGCCGGTAAGGTGCTCTGGTATTCCCATCTCTTTCAGAATTTTCCACAGTTTATTGTGATCCACACAGTCAAAGGCGTTGGCATAGTCAATAAAGCAGAAATAGATGTATTTATAAAACTCTCTTGCCTTTTCCATTATCCAGCAGTTGTTGGGAGTTTGATCTCTGGTTCCTCTGCCTTTTCTAAAACCAGCTTGAACATCAGGATGTTCACAGTTCAGGTATTGATGAAGACTGGCTTGGAGAATTTTGAGCATTACTTCACTAGCATGTGAGATGAATGCAATTGTGCAGTAGTTTGAGCATTCTTTAGCATTGCCTTTCTTTGGGATTGGAACGAAAACTGACATTTTCCAGTCCGGTGGCCACTGCTGAGTCTTCCAAAAGTGCTGGTATATTCAGTTCAGTACCTCCACAGCATCATCTTTCAGGATTTTAAATTGCTCAACTGGAATTCCATCACCTCCACTAGATTTGTTCATAGTGATGCTTTCTAAGGCCCACTTGACTCAACATTCCAGGATGTCTGGCTCTAGATGAGTGATCACACCATCGTAATTATCTTGGTCATGAAGATCTTTTTTTGTACAGTTTTCCTGTGTATTCTTGCCACCTTTTCTTAATATCTTCTGTTTCTGTTATGTGTTATTATGTGTCCATACCACATAATGGTGTGTGTCTATACCTTTCTGTCCTTTATTGAGCCCAATTTTGCATGAAATATTCCCTTGGTATCTCTAATTTTCCTGATGAGATCTCTAGTCTTTCCCATTCTGTTGTTTTCCTTTATTTCTTTGCATTGATAGCTGAAGAAGGATTTCTTATCTCTCCTTGCTGTTCTTTGGAACTCTGCATTTAAATGCTCATATCTTTCCTTTTCTCCTTTGCTTTTTGCTTCTCTTCTTTTCACAGTTATTTGTAAGACCTCCACAGATAGCCATTTTGCTTTTTGTATTTCTTTTTCTTGGGCATGGTCTTGATCCCTCTCTCCTGTACAGTGTCACAAACCTCCGTCCATAGTTCATCAGGCACTCTATCTATCAGATCTAGTCCCTTAAATCTATTTCTCACTTCCACTGTATAATCAGAAGGGATTTGATTTAGGTCATACCTGAATGGTCTAGTGGTTTTCTCTACTTTCTTCAATTTAAGTTTGAATTTGGCAATAAGGAGTTCATGATCTGAGCTACAGTCAGCTCCTGGTCTTGTTTTTGCTGACTGTATAAAGCTTCTCCATCTTTGGCTGCAGAGAAAATAATCAGTCTGGTATTGGTGTTGACCATCTGGTGGTGTCCATGTGTAGAGTCTTTGACTATATGGACCTTTGTCAGCAAAGTGATGTCTCTAGTTTTTAATATGCTGAGAGACATCAAAACCCCTATATCATTAAATTATTTCCCTTTCCCTAATGAAATGAGTGTCATGTACTGTGAGGCTTTTTCATCAACACTTTAAATATTTTATTCCACTCTGTTCATCTTGGCACAGTTCCTATAGAAAAGCTAAGTAATTTAACCTTTATTACTCTCTAGGTAAGGTGTTTCTTCCCTCCACCACCCTGCCAGACTCCTGGATTCTTTTAGTATTCTTTTTTTCTTGATCTTTGATTTTCTGTAATTAGGAAATATATGCTTAGGTAGGGGGGCTTCCCAGGTGGCTCACTGGTAAAGAACCCAACTGCTAGTGCAGGAGACATAAGAGATATGGGTCAATACCTGGGTGGGGAAGATCTCTTGAATGAGGAAATGGCAACCCACTCTGGTATTTTTGCCTGAGAAACCCATGGACAGAGAAGCCTGGTGGGCAACAGTCCATAGGTTTGCAAGAGTCAAACATGACTGAGTGACTTGAGCACCCATGTAAGCATTCATGCTTAAATATAGCTCAGGGAGATTTATCCTCTTATATATTTTTTCTCTTTATCAGGCATAAATTTATTGTATCGCTTTTTGAAATAAACCTTTATCAAACCACCAACCTAGTATGTCCTTTAGTCTCTTGGTGTATCCCATCAACAAATCTTCAGTTCAGGTCAGTTCATTCATTCAGTAATGTCTCATGCATTGTGACCAAATGGACTGCAGCACACCAGGCCTCTCTGTCCATCACCAACTCCTGGAATTTACTCAAACTAATGTCCATTGAGTCGGTGATGCCATCCAACCATCTCATCCTCTGTCATCCCCTTCTCCTCCTGCCCTCAATCTTTCTGAGCACCAGGGTCTTTTCTAATGAGTAAGGTGTTTGCATCAGTTAGCCAAACTATTGGAGTTTCAGTTTCAGCATCAGTCCTCCCAATGAACACTCAGGACCTATCTCCTTCAGAATAGACTGGTTGGACCTCCTTGCAGGCCAAGGGACTCTCAAGAGCCTTCTCCAACACCACAGTTCAAAAGCATCAATTCTTTGGCACTTAGCTTTCTTCACAGTCCAACTCTCACATCCATATATGACCACTGGAAAAACCATAGTCTTGACTAGACGGACCTTTGTTGGCAAAGTAATGTCCCTGCTTTTCAATACGCTATCTAGGTTGGTCATGGCTTTTCTTCCAAGGAGTAAGCGTCTTTTAATTTTATGGCTACGGTCACCATCTGCAGTGATATTGGACCCCCCCAAAATAAAGTCAGCCACTGTTTCCACTGTTTCCCTATCTATTTCCCATGAAGTAATGGGACCAGATGCCATGATCTTAGTTTTCTGAATGTTGAGCTTTAAGCCAACTTTTTCCTCTCCTCTTTCAATTTCATCAAGAGGTTTTTTAGTTCCTCTTCACTTTCTGCCATAAGAGTGGTGTCATCTGCATGTCTGAGTTATTGATATTTCTCCTGGCAATCTTGATTCCAGCTTGTGATTTCTCAAACTACTGCACAATTGCACTCATCTCACACACTAGTAAAGTAATGCTCAAAATTCTCCAAGCCTCAGCAGTACATGAACCGTGAACTTATAGGTGTTCAAGCTGGTTTTAGAAAAGGCAGAGGAACCAGAGATTAAATTTCCAATATCCACTGTATCATGGACAAAGCAAGAGAGTTCCAAAAAAACATCTATTTCTGCTTTATTGACTATGCCAAAGCCTTTGACTGTGTGGATCACAATAAACTGTGGAAAATTCTGAAAGAGATGGGAATACCAGACCACCTGACCTGCCTCTTGAGAAAACTATATGCAGGTCCAGAAGCAACAGTTAGAACTGGACATGGAACAGCAGACTGGTTCCAAATAGGAAAAGGAGTATGTCAAGGCTGTATATTGTCACCCTGCTTATTTAACTTACATTGTATACTTGTAAGTGATTTGATTCAGGTCATGCATAAATGGTCTAGTGTTTTCCCCTGCATTCTTCAATTTAAGTCTAAATTGTCAATAAGGATTCATGATCTGAGCCACAATCATCTTCCGGTCTTGCTTTCCTGACTGTATAGGGCTTTTTCATCTTTCGCTGCAAAGACTTTATTAATCTGATTTCAGCATTGATCATCTGGTGATGTCCATATGCAGCATCTTCTCTTGTTGGAAGAGGGTGTTTGCTATGACTTATGCATTCTCTTGGCAAAACTATCAGTCTTTGCCCTGCTTCATTCTGTACTCCAAGACCAAATTTGCCTGTTACTCTAGATATTTTTTGACTTTCTACTTTTTCATTCCAGTCCCCTGTGATGAAAAGGTCATCTTTTTTTGAATGTTAGTTTAGAAGGTCTTGAAGGTCTTCATAGAATCGTTCAACTTCAGCTGCTTTGGCACTAGTGTTGAGACATAGACTTGGATTACTCTGATATTCAATGATTTGCCTTGGAAACAAACAGAGGTCATTCTGCCATTTTTGAGATTGCATCCAAGTACAGCATTTTGGACTTTTTTGTTGACTATGATGGCTACTCCATTTCTTGTAAGGGATTTTTGAACACAGTAGTAGACATAATGGTCATCTGAGTTAAATTCACCCTTTCCAGTCCATTTTAGTTCATTGATTCCTAAAATGTGAACATGCACTCTTGCCATCCGCTGCCCGCATCCAAGGTCAGTGGCAGCCAGGAGGAGACACCCCACTTCTGAGGTAAGGGACAGCCAGGAGAAGCTACCTCGCGCCTGAGGCCAGGGGTGCTGACCTTGAGGAGCCACCCCAAGCCCGAGGCCAGGGGAGGCAGCTGGGAGGAGCCACCCACACCAGAGGCCAGGGCCGGCACCAGGAGGAGCAACCTGAGGAGTGGTGGCTGCTCAGGCACAGGAGGGCCTAGAGGAGCCATCCCACATTGAAGGTCAGGAACAGTGGTGGTAAGGAGATACCCCTCATCCAAGGTAAGGAACAGCGGCTGTGCTTTGCTGGAGCAGCTGTGAAGAGATACCCCACACCCAAGGTAAGAGAAACCCAAGTAAGATGGTAGGTGTTGCAAGAGGGCATCAGAGGGCAGACACACTGAAACCATACTCACAGAAAACTAGTCAATCTAATCATACTAGGACCACAGCCTTGTCTAACTCAATGAAACCAAGCCATGCCTGCAGGGCAACCCAAGATGGGCAGGTCATGGTGGAGAGGTCTGACAGAATGTGGTCAATTGGAGAAGGGAATGGCAAGCCACTTCAGTATCTTGCCTTGAAAACCCCATGAACAGTATGAAAAGGCAAAATGATAGGATACTGAAAGAGGAACTCCTCAGGTCAGTAGGTGCCCAATATGCTACTGGACGTCAGTGGAGAAATAACTCCAGAAAGAATGAAGGGAGGGAGCCAAAGCAAAAACAATACCCAGCTGTGGATGTGACTGGTGTAGAAGAAAGGTCCGATGCTGTAAAGAGCAGTATTGCATAGAAACCTGGAATGTCAGGTCCATGAATCAAGGCAAATTGGAAGTGGTCAAACAAGAGATGGCAAGGGTGAACGTCGACATTCTACGAATCAGTGAACTAAAATGGATTGGAATGGGTGAATTTCACTCAGATGACCTTTATATCTACTACTGCGGGCAAGAATCCCTTAGAAGAAATGGAGTAGCCATCATGGTCAACAAAAGAGTCCAAAATGCAATCTCTTGGATTGCATCTCAAGTACTTGGATGCAATCTCAAAAACGACAGAATGATCTCTGTTCGTCTCCAAGGCAAATCAATCAATATCACAGTTATCCAAGTCTATGCCCCAACCAGTAACGCTGAAGAAGCTTAAGTTGAATGGTTCTATGAAGACCTACAAGATATTTTAGAACTAACACCCCCAAAAAAGTCCTTTTCATTCTAGGGGACTGGAATGCAAAAGTGGGAGGTCAAGCAACACCTGCAGGAACAGGCAAACTTGGCCTTGGGATGCAGAATGAAGCAGGGCAAAGACTAATAGAGTTTTGCCAAGAAAATGCACTGGTCATAGCAAACACCCTCTTCCAACAACACAAGAAAAGTCTCTACACATGGACATCACCAGATGGTCAACACCAAAATCAGACTGATTATATTCTCTGCAGCCAAAGATGGAGAAGCTCTATATAGTCAACAACAACAAGACCAGGAGCTGACTGTGGCTCAGATCATGAACTGCTTATTGCCAAATTCAGACTTAAACTGAAGAAAGTAGGAAAACTGCTAGATCATTCAAGTATGACCTAAATCAAATCCCTTCTGATTATACAGTGAAAGTGAGAAATAGATTTAAGGGACTAGATCTGCTAGATAAAGTGCCTGATGAACTATGGAATGAGGTTCAAGACATTGTACAGGAGAGAGGGATCAAGACCATCCCCATGGAAAAGAAATGCAAAAAAGCAAAATGGCTGTCTGGAGAGGCCTTACAAATAGCTGTGAAAAGAAGAGAGGCGAAAAGCAAAGGAGAAAAGGAAAGATATAAGCATCTGAATGCAGAGTTCCAAAGAATAGCAAGAAGAGATAAGAAACCCTTCTTCATCTATCAATGCAAAAAAATAGAGGAAAACAACAGAATGGGAAAGACTAGAGAGCTCTTCCAGAAAATTAGAGATACCAAGGGAACACTGCATGCAAAGATGGGCTCGATAAAGGACAGAAATGGTCTGGACCTAACAGAAGCAGAAGATATTAAGAAGAGGTGGCAACAATACACAGAAGAAATGTACAAAAAAGATCTTCACGACCCAGATAATCATGATGATGTGATCACTCATCTAGAGCCAGACATCATGGAATGTGAAGTCAAGTGGGCCTTAGAAAACATCACTACAAAAAAAGCTAGTGAAGGTGATGGAATTCCAGTTGAGCTGTTTCAAATCCTGAAAGATGATGCTGTGAAAGTGCTGCACTCAATATGCCAGCAAATTTGGAAAATGCAGCAGTGGCCACAGGACTGGAAAAGGTCAGTTTTCATTCCAATCTCAAAGAAAGACAATGCCAAATAATGCTCAAACTACCACACAATTGCACTCATCTCACATGCTAGTAAAGTAATACTCAAAATTCTCCAAGCCAGACTTCAGCAATATGTGAACCGTGAGTTCCCTGATGTTCAAGCTGGTTTTAGAAAAGGCAGAGGAACCTGATATCAAATTGCCAACATATGCTGGATCATGGAAAAAGCAAGAGAGTTCCAGAAAAACATCTATTTCTGCTTTCTTGACTATGCTAAAGCCTTTGACTGTGTGGATCACAATAAATTGTGGAAAATTCTCAAAGAGACGGGAATACCAGACCACTTAACCTGCCTCTTGAGAAATCTGTATGCAGGTCAGGAAGCAACAGTTAGAACTGGACATGGAACAACAGGAAAAGGATTACATCAAGGCTATATTTGGTCACCCTGCTTATTTAACTTATATGCAGAGTTCTGTTCAGTTTAGTCGCTCAGTAGTGTTCGACTCTTTGCGACCCCATGAATCGCAGCACGCCAGGCCTGAGAAACGCTGGACTGGAAGAAACACAGGCTGGAATCAAGATTGTCAGGAGAAATATCAATAACCTCAGATATGCAGATGACACCACCCTTATGGCAAAAAGTGAAGAGCAACCAAAAAGCCTCTTGATGAAAGTGAAAGAGGAGACTGAAAAAGTTGGCTTCAAGCTAAACATTCAGAAAATGAAGATCATGGATTCTGGTCCCATCACTTCCTGGAAAATAGATGGAGAAACAGTAGAAACAGTGTCAGACTTTATTTTTTTGGGCTCCAAAATCACTGCAGATGGTGACTGCAGCCTTGAAATTAAAGGACGCTTACTCCTTGGGAGAAAAGTTATGACCAACCTAGATAGTACATTGAAAAGCAGAGACATTACTTTGCCGACTAAGGTCTGTCTAGTCAAGGCTATGGTTATTCCTGTGGTCATGTATGGATATGAGAGTTGGACTGTGAAGAAGGATGAGCGCTGAAGAACTGATGCTTTTGAACTCTGGTGTTGGAAGACTCTTGAGAGTCCCTTGGACTGCAAGGAGATCCAACCAGTCCATTCTGAAGGAGATCAACCTGGGATTTCTTTGGAAGGAATGATGCTAAAGCTGAAGCTCCAGTACTTTGGCGACCTCATGCGAAGAGTTGACTCATTGGAAAAGACTCTGATGCTGGGAGGGATTGGGGGCAGGAGGAGAAGGGAACGACTGAGGATGAGATGGCTGGATGGCATCACGGACTCAATGGACATGAGTCTGACTTTGCTCCAAGAGATGGTGATGGACAGGGAGGCCTGGCGTGCTGCAATTCATGGGATCGCAAAGAGTCGGACACGACTGAGGGACTGAACGGAACTGAACTGAGTTTGCCTTGATTCATGGCCCTAACATTCCAGGTCCCTATTGCTTCTACAGCGTTGGACTCTACTTCCATTACCAGTCATATCCACAGCGGGATGTTGTTTTGCTTTGGCTCCATCTCTTCATTCTGGAATTATATCTCCACTGACCTCCATTAGCATACTGGACACCTACTGCTATGAGGAGTTCATCTTTCAGTACCAAATCTTTTTCCTTTTCATACTGTCCATTCGGATCTCAAGGCAAAGATACTGAAGTGGTTTCCCATTCTCTTCTCCATCTTTAACCGTGGATAATCATCATTAGTCTGATCACCCTTAGACCTCATGGTTACCATTAAAAGTTAAGAAAAAAAAAATTACAGAACCTAAATATTTCTTTCACCAAAAATCCCCAGACAATACCATCAGCCTAAACTTCAGTATTACAGAGTTGTTATATTTCTGGTTTTTGTTTTTGTTTTTTCATCAACTTGTGCTCACTCTTAATAGCTTACAGAGAACAATGTCAGAATCATGATCTCCAAAGGAAAAGATTTAGCTTCGGCAACAAGAAACAGGCCTCAGACACTCAGAATTTCATATGGCAGATGTTTTATTACACTGAAAAAAGACAAATATTCGGATATAGACATCAGAAAGGTGACAGAGAGTGCCCTGCTCTCTAGTCTTATCAAGGCCTTATCTAATTTTCCAGTTGGTTACTAACAGTAGAAAAGTCTTACCAGACCCACTCCCACAACATATATCTTAAGATAGAAATATTAGTCAGAAGGTTCTTGTTAACTTCAAGGAAGGTACATTGTTGTTATCTAATAATTAGTTCAGAGCTTTAGGAAAAACATACCCTTGAGCAAGATGAGTAGTTTCATTGTGTAATCACTCAGTTCAATTCAGTTCAGTCACTCAGTCCTGTCTGACTCTTTGCGACCCCAAGAATCACAGCACGCCAGGCCTCCCTGTCCATCACTAACTCCCAGAGTTCACTCAGACTCATGTCCATCGAGTTAGTGATGCCATCCAGCCATCTCATCCTCTGTTGTCCCCTTCTTCTCCTGCCCCCAATCCCTCCAGCATCAGAGTCTTTTCCAATGAGTCAACTGTTCGCGTGAGGTGGCCAAAGTACTGGAGTTTCAGCTTCAGCATCATTCCCTCCAAAGAAATCTCAGGGCTGATCTTCTTCAGAGTGGACTGGTTGGATCTCCTTGCGCTCCAAGGGACTCTCAAGAGTTTTCTCCAATATCACAGTTCAAAAGCATCAGTTCTTCGGTGCTCAGCCTTCTCCACAGTCCAACACTCACATCCATACATGATCACTGGAAAAACCATAGTCTTGACTAAAGGGACCTTTGTTTGCAAAGTAACGTCTCTGCTTATGAATATGCTTTCTAGGTTGGTCATAACTTTTCATCCAAGGAGTAAGTGTCTTTTAATTTCATGGCTGCAGTCACCATCTGCAGTGATATTGGAGCCAAAAAAAATAAAGTCTGACACTGTTTCCCCATCTGTTTCCCATTAAGTGTTGGGACCAGATGCCATGATCTTCGTTTACTGAATGTTGAGATTTAAGCCAGCTTTTTCACTTTCCACTTTCACTTTCATCAAGGCTTTTTAGTTCCTCTTCATTTTCTGCTATAAGGGTGGTGTTATCTGCATATATGAGGTTTTTGATATTTCTCCCAGCAATCTTGATTCCAGCTTGTGCTTCTTCCAGCCCAGCATTTCTCATGATGGGCTCTACATAGAAGTTAAATAAGCAGGGTAACAACATATAGCCTTGACGTACTCCTTTTCCTATTTGGAACCATTCTTTTGTTCCATGTCCAGTTATAACTGTTGCTTCCTGACCTGCATATAGTTTTCTCAAGAGGCAGGTCAGGTGGTCTAGTATTCCCATCTCTTTCAGAATTTCCCGCAGTTTATTGTGACCCACATAGTTAAAGACTTTGGCATAGTCAATAAAGCAGATTCACGCAGTTAAAGGCTTTTGCATAGTCAATAAAGCAGATGTTTTTCTGGAACTCTCTTGCTTTTTTCATGATCCAGCGGATGTTGGCAACTTGATCTCTGGTTCCTCTGCCTTTTCTAAAACAGCTTGAACATCTGAAGTTCATGGTTCACGCATTGCTGAAGCCTGGCTTGGAGAATTTTCAGCATTACTTTACTAGCATGTGAGATGAGTGCAATTGTGCGGTAGTTGGAGCATTATTTGGCATTGTCTTTCTTTGAGATTGGAATGAAAACTGACCTTTTCCAGTCCTGTGGCCACTGCTGCGTTTTCCAAATTTGCTGGCATATTGAATGCAACACTTTCACAGCATCATCTTTGAGGATTTTAAGTAGCTCAACTGGAATTCCATGACTTCCACTAGCTTTGTTCACAGTGATGCTTTCTAAGGCCCTCTTGACTTCACATTCCATGATGTCTGGCTCTAGGGGAGTGATCACACCGTCATGATCATCTGGGTCATGAAGATCTTTTTTTGTATAGTTCTTCTGTGTATTCTTGTCACGTCTTCTTAATATCTTCTGCTTCTGTTAGGTCCATACCACTTCTGTCCTTTATCGAGCCCATCTTTGCATGAAATTTTCCCTTGGTGTCTCTAATTTTCTTGAAGAGATCTCTAGTCTTTCCCTTTCTGTTCTTTTCCTCTATTTCTTTGCATTGATTGCTGAAGAAGGCTTTCTTATCTCTTTTTGCTATTCTTTGGAACTCTGCATTCAGATGCTTATATCATCTTTCCTTTTCTCCTTTGCTTTTCACTTGTCTTCTTTTCATAGCTATTTTTAAGGCCTCCCCAGACAGCCATTTTCCTTTTTTGCATTTCTTTCCATGGGGATGGTCTTGATACCTATCTCTTGTACAATGTCACGAACCTCCCTCCATAGTTCATCAGGCACTCTGTCTATCAGATCTAGTCTCTTGAATCTATTTGTCACTTCCACTGTATAATCAGAAGGGATTTGATTTAGATCATACCTGAATGATATAGTGGTTTTCCTTACTTTCTTCGATTTAAATCTGAATTTGGCAATAAGGAGTTCATGATCTGAGCCACAGTCAGCTCCTGGTCTTGTTTTTGTTGACTATATAGAGATTCTCCCCTTTGGCTGAAAGAATATAATCAATCTGATTTCGGTGTTGACCATCTGGTGATGTCCATGTGTAGAGTCTTCTCTTGTGTTGTTGGAAGAGGGTGTTTGCTATGACCAGTGCATTTTTTTTTTTTTTTTGGCAAAACTCTGTTAGTAATTGCCCTGCCTCATTCCTTACTCCAAAGCCAAATTTGCCTGTTACTCCAGGTGTTTCTTGACTTCCTACTTTTGCATTCCAGTCCCCTAGAATGAAAAGGACATTTTTTTGAGTATTAGCTCTAAAAGGTCTTGTAGGGCTTCATAGAACCGTTCAACTTCAGCTTCTTCAGCATTACTGGTTGGGGCATAAACTTGGTTTACCATGATATTGAATGGTTTGCCTTGGAGATGAACAGAGATCATTCTGTTATTTTTGAGATTGCATCCAAGTACTGCATTTCAGACTCTTTTGTTGACCATGATGGCTAATCCATTTCTTCTGAGGTATTCTTGCCCGCAGTAGTAGATATAATGGTCATCTGAGTTAAATTCACCCTTTCCAGTCCATTTTAGTTAGCTGATTCCTAACTAGAATGTCGATGTAATCAATCATTAGCTCTGGGCTTAAAGTTAGTCTTAAGGATTGTTGTCAAAACAACTCAGAGTTTAAGAAAAAATGTTTCACGTGACTAAGACAAAGCAATATAGAAAAAAAAGTTGGTCCTTTTTTCCTCCTTGAGGGCCCTGGAGTCCTGATCAACCTACCTAAGAATTAATTATCTCACTGTCTATAGATCTATTTCCACTCCTACCTCTTCAAACTTCAGTTTTTAAGAGAAAATTGTGCTTCTAATGGTAAAAAATAAATAAAATTTGAAATTAAAGAACAAATATTGTATTTGTTCTCTCTAGTAGAATATATACCTGACTCTAACTAATGTTATCAATTTCTTTTCCTTATTATTAAAAGTTAATTAATTTACTTTATTAACTAATTAATTTCCATTTAATTTATTTCCTTATTGTATTGCTCAGCACATCAGAGACATGCTGGCACTTAATGNGCTGGGAGAGATTAGGGGCAGAAGGAGAAGGGGACGACCAAGGATGAGATGGCTGGATGGCATCATGGACTCAATGGACGTGAGTCTGAGTGAGCTCCGGGACATGGTGATGGACAGGGAGGCCTGGCGTGCTGTGATTCATGGGGTCGCAAAGAGTCGGACACAACTGAGTGACTGAACTGAACTGAACTGATTCACAATATTTATTTTATCTTTTAATTATTTAAAATATTTTCTTACAGATTTTTGTTGTGTAATTGTTATAGATAGTATAAATTTAAGGTGTATTGCCTAATGATCTGATTTACATACAACCTGAATGGTCACAGTAAGTTTAGTGAATTTCAACCATCTCATATAGATACAAGATCCATGTGTTCAACTGTGATCTGGAGATTTGTAAAATAATAAACTTGTATTGTTTCAAGTCACTAAGGGGTATCTTTCAGTAGTTTACTATGGGTCAATAGAAAACTGACACTTTGATAAATATGCTTAAAATTCTCAGTGTTCTTAGAAACCTCCCTCCAGTCACATCATACAGATATCACTTAGTACTTTATAGTGCGCTATGCATGTGAACGTTGTATTTGTTGTTATTGCTGTTGTTTCAGTTTTTTAACTTTTTTGCCCTTTTTATCTATCTTCCTATTTATTTATTTTGGCCACACCACGTGACATACTGGATCTTAGTTCCCAACCAGGGGTTGAACTCATGCCCTTACCAACAGAAACGTGGAATCCTAACTACTGGACAGCTAAGGAATATCCTAAACATTTCTTAATTACCTTTACTATATTACCTTCATCCTAAGGGTTTACAAAATTTTATATTTTCAGGCATATTATTCCCACAAGGCAAGGATAATTTTTTTAGAAGCATTATGCTTCCATTAGCATCTTCCCAGGTGTTTCAGTGGTAAAGAATTTTCTTGCCAATGGAGGAGATGCAGGAGACTTGGATTCAGTCTTTGAGTCTGGAAGATCCCTTAGAGGAGGAATTGACAACTAAAATCCAGTATTTTTGTCTGGAAAATCCCATGGAAGAGGAGTTTGGCAGGGTACAGTCCATGGGGGTCACAAAAGAGTCAGCCAGGATGTGACAACCAAGCATGCACACAGGCACCATGCTTCCATTGTACTCATTTTGTCCTCGTGCTCTACAACTCAATAGATTGGGGTGCTCACAAGTTAACTATTAAGTTTCCATATCTTGTTCTGAAAATTTCTGCTTCACCTACAAGAATGAACCACTTTCAAATTTCCCATGAGTTTCCCAAAGTGTTCAAGAAGGAAGCCAGCTGTCAATATTAGCTCACCCTGGTTTTGTTGTTGTTTAGTCTCTATGTTATGTCTGAATCTTTTATCATCCCATGGACTCTACCCTGCCAGGCTCCTCTGTCCATGGGATTTCCCAGGCCAGAATACTGGAGTAGGTTGCCATTTCCTACTCCAGAGGATTTTCCTAAACAAGGGAACAAACCCAAGTTTCCTGAATTAGCAGGTGGATTCTTTACTGCTAAGACACCAGCGAAGCCCTCACCCTGGTTTGGGGGTATGGAAATTCACTATATTGCTATAAATTTTAAACCAAACTAAATATCTTCTATCTTTATATAATAAATGCAAAGAAAGCAGAATAGGCATTCTAACAAAATTTCTACGAATGCTTTTTGCTTAATCATGCTTGTAATAATTTAAACAATTTTTTTTCTTGAAGAAAAAGCATATTTTAATAAAAGTTCTGGGTGAATGCTTCATACATTTAAGAGATATTTAAATTTTTATTTTAAAAGGTTATTGAAAAATATCACCACCATATCATTATGTAATTATAAAATAGAACATTTATTGGAAGTTTTCAAGTACTATTAAAAAGGAAGATTGGAATGAAGTTGTCTGGCATGGTCTGTTGTGGTGGCCTTAGTTTGATGGCCTTGGTTTACATGCTGTAGAGTATGTAGTTTACTCTGAGATTTTGCTTCTTAATGAAATAGATTCTGAAAACAGCCTCTCTGATGTTCAGACCATTATATACATTAACCCTCAGATAATAAGTGATTTTATCTGAATTTTAGTCATCCACATTTAAGAGTTAATGAGAGGAAATGATGGTTTTCATAAGATTGAGTTTTTTTTTTTAAAAAAAGTTTTATAGTAACATGTTGAAAAGACACTTGCAATATATAATCTTTTTCATTTATGAGACTCATAATCATTTTCCTACTGAGTAAAATTTTTTCAGTGTGTTTTTTGGTCTAAATTTGTTTGGTTGTGAAAACCCTGATACTTTTACTAAATGATAGAGTGGACATTAATCCTAGGTAAAGACAACTGCATACAGGCAAGTATACAAAAGGCTAGAAACACATCACTTAGACAACCACCATCCAATACAAGAAAAGTTTCTCTAATGATGAAAGTATGCTGTAATCTGTACTAACATGGTAGCTATTGAACACATATGGCTGTTGAGCACTTGGAGTGCTGCTAATTTAGCTGAGGAAAGAATTTGTAGTTAAATTTAATTCAATTTGAATTTATCAAATCACATTGCACATCAAAAGATTTAAACTAAAAAAAAATTAGTTTTAGCATTTAAATAATTTTTTGTTCACTGATATATGCCAATTGCTTAAAAAAGTATCTGGAACATTGTCAGTTCAGTTCAGTTGCTCAGTCGTGTCGGACTCTTTGCGACCCCATTAATCACAGCATGCCAGGCCTTCCTGTCCATCACCAACTCCCAGAGTTCACTCAGACTCACGTCCATCGAGTTCGTGATGCCAGCCAGCCCTCTCATCCTCAGTCGTCCCCTTCTCCTCCTGCCAACAATCCCTCCATCAGAGTCTTTTCCAATGAGTCAACACTTCACATGAGTTGGCCAAAGTACTGGAGCTTCAGCTTCAGCATCATTCCTTCCAAAGGAATCCCAGGGTTGATCTCCTTCAGAATGGACTGGTTGGATCTCCTTGCAGTCCAAGGGACTCTCAACAGTCTTCTCCAACACCACAGTTCAAAAGCATCAATTCTTCAGCCCTCAGCCTTCTTCACAGTCCAACTCTCACATCCATACATGACCATAGGAAAAATCATAGCCTTGACTAGACGAATCTAGGTTGGCAAAGTAACGTCTTTGCTTTTGAATATGCTATCTAGGTTGGTCATTCAGCTTCAGCATCATTCCTTCCAAAGGAATCCCAGGGTTGATCTCCTTCAGAATGGACTGGTTGGATCTCCTTGCAGTCCAAGGGACTCTCAACAGTCTTCTCCAACACCACAGTTCAAAAGCATCAATTCTTCAGCCCTCAGCCTTCTTCACAGTCCAACTCTCACATCCATACATGACCATAGGAAAAATCATAGCCTTGACTAGACGAATCTAGGTTGGCAAAGTAACGTCTTTGCTTTTGAATATGCTATCTAGGTTGGTCATAATTTTCTTCCAAGGGGTAAGTGTCTTTTAATTTCATGGCTGCAGTCACCATCTGCAGTGATTTTGGAACCCAAAAAAATAAAGTGTTATTTCCAAGGTTTCCCCATCTATTTCCCATGAAGTGATGGGACAAGATGCCATGATCTTCGTTTTCTGAATGTTGAGCTTTAACCAACTTTTTCACTCTCCTCTTTCACTTTCATCAAGAGGCNATTGCAGGACAGAAAGCAAGCTGTTTAACCGAGAGAGGACTTTGGTTCTGTTCCCTACTTTCCATCCCACCTCTGGATGGGACTTAGAGCCCATGTCTCATAGGAGGGCCAGGGAATAGCAGGTACAGAGTCCTCGAGCAGAGGGGATGAAGGAAGCCTGCTTAAGGTCTGGGTTGGGGCCTCCGGGCACCAGGCAGCGGTGGGTGGATGACTGCCGTCTCTTGTCAAATTCTGTTCAGGAGGTGCCCATGAAGACGGGCACAAGTCCCGCCCACTTGTCCTGACCTACGTGCGGCCCGGCGGCCCTGCTGACAGGTGAGTCTGAGCTGGGGGGAGCTTACAGCCTCGGCCTGCACTGCCCTCACCCAGCTCCCTGGACGAAGGCGGAGGGGACATCGGGCAGAGTCTGCTAGGAGCAAACTGAGGTCCAGACGGGGGACACCCTTGCCTGGCATCACTCAGCGGCTTGTTGGTGGAGCCGGCCCTAAATCTCAAATGAGGAGGGCTCCGAGCTCTTTCTTCCCCAAGAGCCTGCTGTCTGTGGGCTGGAGAGCTTCGGTGTGGTGGTGTTGCCTCTTCTCTGGCCTTCATTTTCCCATCTGTGGAATGGGCCCAATAGTGGAGCCCCGCAGAGCTGATGCAAGGGATGTGGGGCTTGGTGATGGGCATCACTGTGGCCCTCCGTGAAGCAGCCTCCCCAGTCCTGGCCGCACTGCCGGCTGGCCCTGCCCGGGGCCTGCTCAGAAGCTCCAGGAGAGACGGTGAGGGAGGAGCACGCCCAGCTCCCAGTTCCTGGCCCCCGGCCTCCCGTGGGAACCTGGTGGGCTACCGTCTATGGGGTCGCACAGAGTCGGACACGACTGAAGCGACTTAGCAGCAGCAGTGTTAATATCTGCCATTCAGCAAAGTGCCCAACCCCTACAGTCGCTCAGTTGTGTCTGACTTTGTTACACCACGGACTGCAGCACGCCAGGCATCCCTGTCCATCACCAACTCCCGGAGTCTACCCAAACCCATGTCCATTGAGTTGGTGATGCCATCCAACCATCTCATCCTCTGTCATCCCCTTCTCCCCTTCTCCTGCCCTCAATCTTTCCCAGCATCAGGGTCTTTTCAAAGGAGTCAGCTCTTCGCATCAGGTAGCCAAAGTATTGGAGTTTCAGCTTCAACATCAGCCCTTCCAATGAATATTCAGGACTGATTTCCTTTAGGGTGGGACTGGAAAAGGTCAGTTTTCATTCCAATTCCAAAGAAAGGCAATGCCAAAGAATGCTCAAACTCCCGCACAATTGCACTCATCTCACATGCTAGTAAAGTAATGCTCAAAATTCTCCAAGCCAGACTTCAGCAATACGTGAACCGTGAACTCCCTGATGTTCAAGCTGGTTTTAGAAAAGGCAGAGGAACCAGAGATCAAATTGCCAACATCCGCTGGATCATCGAAAAAGCAAAAGACTTCCAGAAAAACATCTATTTCTGCTTTCTTGACTATACCAAAGCCTTTGACTGTGTGGATCACCACAAACTGTGGAAAATTCTTCAAGAGATGAGAATACCAGACCACCTAACCTGCCTCTTAAGAAATCTGTATGCAGTTCAGGAAGCAACAGTTAGAACTGGACGTGGAACAACAGACCGGTTCCAAATAGGAAAAGGAGTACGTCAAGGCTGTATATTGTCACCCTGCTTATTTAACTCTATGCAGAGTACATCATGAGAAACGCTGGACTGGAAGAAACACAAGCTGGAATCAAGATTGCCGGGAGAAATATCAATAAACTCAGATATGCAGATGATGAAACCACATATTTTCCTTCACCATAGTCTGGTGCTGGTTAAGTTGGCTTTGCTGTGCGACATGAGAATCCAAGTTTAGTTCCACAAAAATTGTGGTGATTACTGAGGGAGAGCAAACCTGAGTGAGTATCTTACCTTGGCACATGGACTCCTTACTAGTTATGCCAGTTGGATCCTCTCCAGACAAGCCTGGACACGTTTGCTTCACAGACTGTCCTGAGCACTTGCCGCGAACCCGCATCTGCCTATGTGCTTTCCATTCCCACATTCCCTGATGAAGGAAACAAAAGATCCTGCTGTGTAAGACACTTCTGGTAAGAGGTGGGGTGACATCAATGTATTTTTTTGCTACTGAGGTTCCTTGATTGGAATTTTCCTGTTTGGGGGGTTGGTTGTGAGAAGAAAGACGTTTTTAAAATATATGTATTTTACTCATTTATTTTTGCGTCTTCACTGCTGCATGAGCTTCTTTTCTCTAGTCGCAGCAAGTGGGGGATGCTCTTTGTTGTGATGGGTGGGCGTCTCGTTGCAGTGGATTCTCTCTCGTTAAGGAGCCCAGGTTCTAAGTGGGTGGGCTTCAGCAGTTGTGGAGCTGACTCATTAGTTGTGGGTCATGGGCTTAGTTGGTCTCAGTCATCCTGGATCAGGGATTGAACCCACATCCCCTGCATTGGCAGGGGGTTCCTATCCAGTTTACCACTGAGGAAGTCCGGTCATCTGATTTTGAATAGAGGGCTGCTATTAAGGAAGGGGACATGGGTGCATGCTCAGTTGTGTTCAACTCTTTTGTGACTCCATGAACTGTAGGCTGCCAGGCTCCTCTGTCCATGAGGTTTTTCAGGCAAGAATACTGGAGTGAGTTGCCATTTCCTCCTCCAGGGGATCTTCCAGACCCAGTGATCCAACCCATGTCTCCTGAACTTGTCAAATAAAAAGATGCACAGCGTTGAGAGTTGTAACAAGTTTTGTTTAGGGCAAAGATGAGGACTGCAGCCCAAGAGACAGGACCTCAGATAGCTCTGAGAGACTGCTCCAAAGAGGCAGTGAGGATCAGTATATAAGATTTTGGTGAAGCGGGAGTTCAATGCAATTAAGTACTTCCTTTACAAAAGGTTTTCTACTAGTCATGAGGAGCTAATGTCACCCTGAAAGGATTTAGGGCTTTTCTAGATATGAGGAGATGCAAGGACTGAGATCATGAAATCAGTCCTTGAAGATATCTAACTATATAAAGACCTGTTCCACCAGTTTCCCTGGAGCACAGAGTGCCTTACTCTTCACCCTGAATTCCCCTTAGTGGGTGTGGCAGCTGCAGCAGCCCAGGGTTCAACCTCCACAGATTTTGCAGATGGTAAATGTCCTTTTTATCATTTTCCAGTTGTTGGCAAATGCTTTTGGCAAGTGCTCATTTGTAATTGACAATAGGCAGGTAGATTCTTTACTACTGAACCACCTGGGAAGCCCCACAGGAAGCGGGGACCCTTTCTGAAACCGGTAGGAAGGGGGCAGGGCACAAACTTTATCTGTTTTCTATTTTGGCTGCCCGGGGTTTGTGTTGCAGTGCATGGGCTTTCTCTAGCTGTTGCCCTTGCGCTCTGTAGTTGCAGCAGAGGACAACCATCACAGATCAAAACGTGGGTGCTGGCCCAATTTCTGTAAATGCCTGCCCATTTCTTAAAATAGTTTGAATAATCCTCCCACTAATTAGTCTATGAAACTACCAACCAGTAAAAACTAACCATGCCATATTTCGGGGCCGCTCTCACTTTCTGAGATGGCCCACACACTGTGGAGTGTGTTTCTCTCTAAATAATTCTACTTCTTACCTATCACTTTACCTCTCACTGATTTCTTTCTGCAAGGAGACATCAAGAACCTGAGCTTCATTAAGTCCTGAGACCAGGTGTGTGATCTGAGTTAAAAGACTGTGGGTTCAAGTCGATACCAAGTAGCATGGTTTCATCATTTAAACTGGATTTTTACTTCTGGGTTGAGGAGTTCCTTGGCCATCTGGCACCACTTAAGTGGCAATTGGGAAACTCCCTGCTAGATTGAGGCCTGTTTGCACTTTTGCCTGGAATGGCAGGTAGGAAAGTTTTCCATCCTAGTGCTAGGGAACTTGCTACCCTTAGAAGTTACCAGACAGGGATCTGCCAGTCTGTCTCTAGTAATATTGGCTATGACTAGAAACAATTCCACCTTGTAGTCCTCTAGCAAGTATTTTGCAAAGCTGGGGGATCTTCAGCTATATTCCCATGAAATTAAAAAAAAAAATTGTATTGATCATAATACTGCTTAGCTTCAGTACTCCTTGGGATCTGGAGAACAACAGCCCTTTATACTTTAATGACTCTTTATAATACTGTCTTTCAACTAGAAATGTCTTGTAAAAGGGAAATAAAGTGGGATGAAATTCCATATGCATAGGCTT
Organism: Aepyceros melampus; assembly: GCA_006408695.1. Taxonomy (NCBI): domain Eukaryota; kingdom Metazoa; phylum Chordata; class Mammalia; order Artiodactyla; family Bovidae; genus Aepyceros; species Aepyceros melampus. The sequence continues at coordinate 240,124 of SJXQ01010692.1, read as the reverse complement.
CTTTGGCTATTACATCAAAGTGAAAGTGTAGTTGCTCATTTCTGACCCCATGGATGGTAGCCCACCAGGCTCCTCTGTCCATGGGATTCTCCAGGCAAGAATGCTGGAGTGGGTTGCTATGCCCTCCTCCAGGGGATCTTCCCAATCCAGGGACCGAACCCAGGTTTCCTGCATTGCAGCCAGATTCTTTACCATCTGAGCCACCAGAGAAGCCCTATATCAAAATGAGCCTTTGGGAATCGGTTTGGCTTTCACCTTGGATGTTTGAGTATTTCTGTACTTGAGTCAGAATCTTAGTTTTTCTTGGTTTTTACTCTCATTAGGGGGTCCTGGTTTGGGGGAAGATTCCACTGGTGAGAAAAAAAGGAACTGAGAAAATTAGGCATTCTCAGAGACACTCCTGGTACTGAGGAGGACACTCCTTAGAGGATCCTGATAACTTGTCAGGCTGTTGAATGTTCTCCTAGGCTCATCTGCGAACTTTTTTCTATAATCCAATTTGATAATTTCACCGAAACCTCCCGCCTTCCAGATTGATCACAGAGTCCTAACCACTGGACCAGCAAGCAACTCTCAAGAATTCTTTTGCTTAAATTTTTCTTGAATACGAAAAGGAATTTTATTTCATGAAGCATCATGGAATAGTCTTCTTTATGGCCGCACAATAAGGGATACCGCGACACCTTGCGGCAGAACTGCAGCGCCACACTGGAGTCTAGCATATTGATTGTTTTGGAATTCGGAGTCTGGTGATGGAGGAGATGGCACCCCACTCCAGTACTCTTGCCTTGAAAATCCCCTGGAAAGAGGAGCCTGGTGGGCTGCAGTCCCTGGGGTCGCTAAGAGTCGGACACGACTGAGCGACTTCCCTTTCACTTTTCACTTTCATGCATTGGAGAAGGCAACAGCAACCCACTCCAGTGTTCTTGCCTGGAGAATCCCAGGGACGGGGGAGCCTGGTGGGCTACCGTCTATGGGGTCGCACAGAGCCGGACACGACTAAAGCAACTTGGCAGCAGCAGCAGCAGTCTGGTGAAGCTGTGGGCCGTGGTTCCCTAACTGATACTGTTAAGTCCCCTTTAAGTTGTGAACTCTGGATACGAATGTGCGTCGGTACGTTCAGTCATGTATATGTTAAGGTGTGCACCCTCTCCAGCTGGTTTTGCTTCTGTGCACTTGTACAGTACAGTGACGTATAGGATACAGCAGTGCAGCATCTTTATTACCAGCCCAGAATATCCAGAAGCAAGATGGTAGAGAGAATTGAATCAACATCAGGCATGAGTGAAATTATAGCATGGCTCAGACGGGGAAAGAAATCTGCCTGCAGTGCAGGAGACTGACTTGGGTTTGATGCCAGGGTTGGGAAGATCCCCCGGAGAAGGGAATGGCAATCCACTCCAGTATTCTTACCTGGAGAATCCTATGGACAGAGGAGCCTGGCGGGCTACAGTCCATGGAGACACAACTGAGTAACACTTTAACTAGTGATACTTCAGCTCTACCATCCCGCAGGATAGGGGTTCGGGCATTTCTCTTTTTAATATTTATGTATTGTTTATTTTTGGTAGCATCGGTCTTAGCCGCGGCACTGGGAAACTTTTGTTGCCGCATTCTTTTTTTTTTTTTTTTTTTAATATGTATTTCTTGGCTACCTTGGGTCTTAGTTGCTGCACTCAATGTCTTTAAGTTGCAGCTCATGGGCTCCTCATTTGGGGCACTGACTCTAGAATGTGCAGGTTCAGTAGTTGTGGCTCAGGCTTAGTTGCCGCTAAGCAGATGGAATCTTAATTTCCCAACTGAACCTATGTCTTCTGTATTGGAAGGTGGCTTCTTAACTATTGCGCCAACAAGGAATCTCCTCTGGGTACTTCCGTATGGGGTTCCTGCATGTGGCTCAGAACTGGTCTACACAGTCTGACGCTTTGACACATTCCGTACCAGAGATCCCCAACCTTTTTGGCACCACGGACCGGTTTCATGGAAGACAGTTTGTCCATGAACGACAGCGTGGGCATGATGGTTCAGAGAGTAATGCGAGGGAGGGAGCAGCAGCTGAAGCTTCCCTTGTTTGCCGGCAGCTCACCTCTTGCTGTGAGGCCCGGTTCCTAACTGGCTGCTGCTACTGCTAAGTCACTTCAGTCGTGTCCGATTCTGTGTGATCCCATAGACGGCAGCCCACCAGGCTCCCCCGTCCCTGGGATTCTCCAGGCAAGAACACTGGAGTGGGTTGCCATTTCCTTCTCCAATGCATGAAAGTGAAAAGTCAAAGAGAAGTCGCCCAGTCGTATTCGACTCTTCACGACCCCATGGACCGCAGCCTACCAGGCTCCTCTTTCCAGGGGATTTTCCAGGCAAGAGTACTGGAGTGGACTGGAGTCATCGAGCCTTGGCTGCGGACCAGCAAAAGGCCACTTTGAGCCGTTCCCTACATGGCTGCTGGCCATCCTCTTTAGGAAAGGAGATTTCCTATTGAACTCTCCTTTGACAGCGTCAGTCCGTGCTCTTTCTTTGGATCCTTGACTTTATCAGCCACCAGCTCTGGATTTCTTGCAGAAACCTACAGTGGCAGTACTTTTGATGGAGTGCGTGCGTGTGTGCGCACGTGCCTGTGGGTGCTCAGCTGCTTAGTTGTGTCTGACTCTTTGCAACCCCATGGACTGCAGCCCACCAGGCTCCTCTGTCCATGGGATTTCTGTGGTAAAATAAATGCCAAACTTTCTTTCATTGAAGCCTGGAGTTCACAGAGGGGCTGGGCAGGGTCCCCCGACCCGAATGCCAAACATGCCTCCACAGCAGCCAAAACCCCACAGACGGGCCCTGTGGGGTGCCCCAAGTAGTAAGTGCTGCATGCTACTCTCCAACAGCCAGGGGGGCAAATAGGGGGTCTGCAGACTCCCCTCAAAGTGCCAGAGAGGTGGGTTCCTCCACAGCGCCAGAAGCCTGCAGCGGGGCTCAGGAGGCTCCCTCCCTGAGCTCCCTCCCTCCCAGCACTGCCTGGTCCTCCATGGCAGTAATTAGTCTGCAGACAGCTCGGCAGGCCCTGCGGAAACCTGACTAGTTCCACATTGTCCTCCTCAGGCACCAGGAGCCCACAGAGGAACTCGGCAGGATCCCCCGTCCATGTGCCTAGTACTCCATGGTCTCCTTCGCCAGCCAGTTTATGGAGAAGGGCTCAGCCAGGTCCCACTCCCAAATGGCCTGTGCCCGAGGGTTATCCACAGCCACAGGGAACACAGAGGGGTTCAGAGGGCTCCGCCCACGACTGCCCAGTGTCCCACCGTTTTGCACAGTGGCCAGGAGTGCACAGAGGGGTTCAAGGGTTCTGCCCACACCTGCCCAATGCTGCAGGCAGAGGGGCTCAATGGGCTCCCCCTAAACCTAGCCAGTGCTGGAGGTTTTTCCAAAAGCAGCCAGGAGCACAGCTGCCAAGCTCTACAGAGTTTTCTACAGAGGCTAGGGGCAGACAGAGCAGTTCAGAGGGCTCCCACTACACCCGCCCAGGGCAGGAGCATTTCCCACAGTGTTCAGGGGCATGTAGGGACGTTCAAGAGCTACCCCCAACACCTGCCCAGTACACCAGCATTTTCCACAGCATTCAGGGTACACACGGGTTCAAGAGCTGCCACTAACCTGACCAATGATACAGGTTTTCTGCAATGGCCAGGAGCGCCCAGAGGGCTTCAGGGGGCACCTCCGCACCCACCCCCCCACAGCTGCCCAATGCTGCAGAATCTCCCACAGCGGCCAAGGGAGAGCAGAAGCTTCAGCAGGTTCCTCCCACCCCTGCCCAGTGCCATAGGGTTCCCACAGCGGCCGGGGCGCACACAGGCCTTCAGCAGGCTGCTCCCACCCCTGCCCAGTGCCATAGGGTTCCCCACAACGGCCGGGGCGCACACAGGCCTTCAGCAGGCTCCCTCTATACCTTTCCAGAGACACTGTTTTCCACAGCGTTCAGGTGTGTGCGGAGGGGTTCAGCGGGCTCCCCTACGTCTGCCCAGTTCCCCTGGGTTTTCCATAGTGGCCAGGAGCCGCCACGGGGGTTCGGAGGGCTCTACCAACGTCTGCTAATTGCCGCAGGATATTCCTCACGGCCGCTACAGGGAAGCGCAGCTGCCGCTCCTTGCCGCCGCACCGCCGCAGCTGCCGCACCGCGCAGCCGCCGCCCTGGTCATAGCAAACAACTCTTCCAACAACACAGGAGAAGACTCTACACATGGACGTCACCAGATCGTCAATACCGAAATATTCTTTGCAACCAAAGATGGAGAAGCTCTACACAGTCCGCAAAAACAAGACTGGGAGCAAACTGTATCTCAGATTAGGAACTCCTTATTGCCAAATTCAGACTTAAATTGAAGAAAGTAGGGGGAACCACTAGACTATTCAGTTATGACATAAATCAAATCCTTTATGATTATACAATGGAAGTGAGAAATAAATTTAAGGGATCAGATCTGACAGAGTGCCTGATGAACGACGGTTGGAGGTTCATGACATTGTACAGGAGACAGGGACTAAGACCACCCCCCAAGAAAAAGAAATGCAATAAAGCAAAATGGCTGTCTGATGAGGCCTTACAAAAAGCTGTGTAAAGAAGAGCAGCAAAAAGCAAAGGAGAATGGGAAGATAAACCCATTTGAACACAGAGTTTGAAAGAATAGAAAGGAGAGATAAGAAAGCCTTCCTCAGTGATCAGTGCAAAGAAATAGAGGAAAACAATAGAATGGGAAAGACTAGAGATCTCTTCAAGAAAATTAGAGATACCAAGGGAATATTTCATTCAAAGATGGGCACAATAAAGGACAGAAATTGTATGGACCTAACAGAAGCAGAAGATAATAAGAGGTGGCAAGAATACACAGAAGAACTGTACAAAAAAGATCTTGACGACCCAGATAATCAGGATGGTATGATCACTCACCTAGAGCCAGACATCCTGGAATACTAAGTCAAGTGGGCCTTAGGAAGCATCACTACCAACAAAGCTAGTGGAGGTAATGGAATTCCAGCTGAGCTATTTAAAATCTTAAAAGATGATGCTGTGAAAGTGCTGCATTCAATATGCCAGCAAATTTGGAAAACACAGCAGTGGCCACAGGACTGGAAAAGGTAAGTTTTCTTTTCAATCCCAAAGAAAGGCAATGCCAAAGAATGCTCAAACTACCGCACAGTTGCACTCATGTCACACGCTAGTAAAGTAATGCTCAAAATTCTCCAAGCCAGACTTCAGCATTACGTGAACTGTGAACTTCCAGATGTTTAAGCTGGTTTTAGAAAAGGCAGAGGAACCAGAGATCAAATTGCCGACATCTGTTGGATCATCAAAAAAGCAAGAGAGTTCCAGAAAAACATCTATTTCTGCTTTATTGACTATGCCAAAGCCTTTGACTGTGTGGATCACCACAAACTGTGGAAAATTCTGAAAGAGATGGGAATACCAGACCACCTAACCTGCCTCTTGAGAAATCTGTATGCAGGTCAGGAAGCAACAGTTAGAAGTGGTCGTGGAACAACAGACTGGTTCCAAATAGGAAAAGGAGTACATCAAGGCTGTATATCGTCACTCTGCTTATTTAACTTCTGTGCAGAGTAAAATGCTGAGCTGGATGAAGCACAAGCTGGAATCAAGATTGCTGGGAGAATATTAATAACAGATATGCAGATGACACCACCCTTCTGGTAGAAAGCAAAGAAGAACTAAAGAGCCTCTTGGTGAAAGTGAAAGAGGAGAGTGAAAAAGCTCAACATTCAGAAAACTAAGATCATGGCATCTGGTCCCATCACTTCATGGGAAATAGATGGGGAAACAGTGGAAACAGTGTCAGACTTTATTTTCTTGGACTCCAAAATCACTACAGATAGTGATTGCAGCCATAAAATCAAAAGATGCTTGCTCCTTGGAAGTAAAGTTATGACCAACCTAGATAGCATATTCAAAAGCAGAGACATTACTTTGCCAACAAAGGTCCATCTAGTCAAGGCTATGGTTTTTCCAGTGGTCATGTATGGATGTGAGAGTCTGACTATAAAGAAAGCTGAGCACCAAAGAACCGATGCTTTTGAACTGTGGTGTTGGAGAAGACTCTTGAGAGTCTCTTGGACTGCAAGGAGATCCAACCAGTCCATCCTAAAGGAAATCAGTCCTGATTATTCATTGGAAGGACTGATGTTGAAGCTGAAACTCCAGTACTTTGGCCACCTGATTCGAAGAACTGACTAACTGGAAAAGACCCTGATGCTGGGAAAGATTGAAGGCAAGAGGAGAAGGGGATGACACAGGATGAGATGTTTGAATGCAATCACTGACTTGATGGACATGAGTTTGAATAAACTCCAGGAGTTGGTGATGGACAAGGTGGCCTGACGTGCTGCAGTCCATGGGGTGGCAACGAGTTGGACATGATTGAGCAACTGAACTGAACTGATTCCACAGCTGCCAGGGTAAGCAGAGAAGTTCAAACCCTCACACCTTCCCAGTGTTGCTGGGTTTTCCACAGCCTTAGGCCTGGTTTTCCACGGTGGCCAAAAGCCTGAAGAGGACCCTGGCAGGCTTCCCCTTCATCTGCCCACTTCTCCATGGTACTTCATGACAGCCAGGAGCCCAAAGTGGGACCAGGCCCCAGAAAAAGGGCCCGGGGGTTACCCCACCACCTGCCCAGTTCCACAGATCTCTCATAGCAGAGGCCCCACAGTGGCTCAGTGGTCTTAACCCCTTATCACAACTTGCCCAGTTCCCCCACTGTCTTCCACATTGGCCATAAACCCACAGAGGGGCTCAGAGGTCTTCTCCCCTTCACCTGCCCAGGGCTACCCAGTCCACCATAGTGGCTTGGAGCCCAAAGAGGGGTCAGTGGGTTTCCCTCAAGTGTCCTGTGCCAGCGTGTCCTCCACATTAGCCAATACAATATCATGTTTGTTTCAGATGTTTCTAATAGTGATTCAGTATTTTTACAGATTATACTCCTTTCTTCTACGTAATCTTTTAAAGCAAAGGAGAAAAGGAAAGATATAAGCATCTGAATGCAGAGTTCCAAAGAACAGCGATCAATGCAAAGAAATAGAGGAAAACAACAGAATGGGAAAGACTAGAGATCTCTTCAAGAAAACTAGAGATACCAAGGGAACATTTCATGCAAAGATGGGCTCGATAAAGGACAGAAATGGTCTGGACCTAACAGAAGCAGAAGATATTAAGAAGAAGTGGCAAGAATACACAGAAGAACTGTACAAAAAAGATCTTCACGACCCAGATAATCATGATGATGTGATGACTAATCTAGAGCCAGACATCTTGGAATGTGAAGTCAAGTGGGCCTTAGAAAGCATCACTATGAACAAAGCTAGTGGAGGTGATGGAATTCCAGTTGAGCTGTTTCAAATCCTGAAAGATGATGCTGTGAAAGTGCTGCACTCAATATGCCAGCAAATTTGGAAAACTCAGCAGTGGCCACAGGACTGGAAAAGGTAAGTTTTCATTCCAATTCCAAAGAAAGGCAATGCCAAAGAATGCTCAAACTATCACACAATTGCACTCATCTCACATGCTAGTAAAGTAATGCTCAAAATTCTCCAAGCCAGACTTCAGCAATACGTGAACCGTGAACTCCCTGATGTTCAAGCTGGTTTTAGAAAAGGCAGAGGAACCAGAGATCAAATTGCCAACATCCGCTGGATCATGGAAAAAGCAAGAGAGTTCCAGAAAAACATCTATTTCTGCTTTCTTGACTATGCCAAAGCCTTTGACTGTGTGGATCACAATAAACTGTGGAAAATTCTGAAAGAGATGGGAATACCAGACCACCTGACCTGCCTCTTGAGAAATCTGTATGCAGGTCAGGAAGCAACAGTTAGAACTGGACATGGAACAACAGACTGGTTCCAAATAGGAAAAGGAGTACGTCAAGGCTGTATATTGTCACCCTGCTTATTTAACTTCTATGCAGAGTACATCATGAGAAACGCTGGACTGGAAGAAACACAAGCTGGAATCAAGATTGCCGGGAGAAATATCAATAACCTCAGATATGCAGATGACACCACCCTTATGGCAGAAAGTGAAGAGGAGCTAAAAAGCCTCTTGATGAAAGTGAAAGAGGAGAGTGAAAAAGTTGGCTTAAAGCTCAACATTCAGAAAACGAAGATCATGGCATCTGGTCCCATCACTTCATGGGAAATAGATGGGGAAACAGTGGAAACAGTGTCAGACTTTATTTTTTTGGGCTCCAAAATCACTGCAGATGGTGACTGCAGCCATGAAATTAAAAGACGCTTACTCCTTGGAAGAAAAATTATGACCAACCTAGATAGTATATTCAAAAGTGGAGACATTACTTTGCCGACTAAGGTCTGTCTAGTCAAGGCTATGGTTTTTCCTGTGGTCATGTATGGATGTGAGAGTTGGACTGTGAAGAAGGCTGAGCGCCGAAGAATTGATGCTTTTGAACTGTGGTGTTGGAGAAGACTCTTGAGAGACTCTTGGACTGCAAGGAGATCCAACCAGTCCATTCTGAAGGAGATCAGCCCTGGGATTTCTTTGGAAGGAATGATGCTAAAGCTGAAACTCCAGTACTTTGGCCACCTCATGCGAAGAGTTGACTCACTAGAAAAGGCTCTGATGCTGGGAGGGATTGAGGGCAGGAGGAGAAGGGGACGACCAAGGATGAGATGGCTGGATGGCATCACGGACTCAATGGACGAGAGTCTGAGTGAACTCCAGGGGTTGGTGATGGACAGGGAGGCCTGGCGTGCTGCGCTTCATGGGGTCGCAAAGAGTCGGACACGACTGAGCGACTGAACTGAACTGAAAGTCTCCAAAGATGCAATCCCTAAATCTCACTGAGTTGAGTGACAGTCACAATAGCAACAAGGCAGACAGCAAGTTTCACAGCATTTGTTCAGATCCCTGATGCTTAAAGTGGTGTTTGACGACTCTGTGTCGATGGGACCAAAAGTGATAGAGATTGAGTAGGATGATCAAATAGTTAGCTTAGAAACCCCATTAGGGAAGCTCCCATTGGAGATAGAGAGAGGGCTTTGGGGGATCCCAGAAGAATAATGATCACTTAAAGGTGTAATGGGAAAATTCTGTAACAATGTAGGCTTGCTTGACTCATAAAGCAGAACAAATTGCTGAGCATCAAAGCCAGATTGGCTTGCCTAATTAATCAAGCTAACTTGCTTAGAAACTGTCGACTAAAAATATAGTCACAACCTGAAAGTAGAGAGTTATTTTATTTGGTGGTAATGTTGAGGACGGAGAAGGCAGTGACACCTCACTCCAGTACTCTTACCTGGAAAATCCCATGGACAGAGGAGCCTGTCGCTGAGGGTCGGACTCGACTGAGCGACTTCCCTTTCACTTTTCACTTTCATGCATTGGAGAAGGAAATGGCAACCCACTCCAGTGTTCTTGCCTGGAGAATCCCAGGGATGGGGGAGCCTGGTGGGCTGCCGTCTATGGGGGTTGCACAGAGTCGGACACGACTGAAGTGACTTAGCAGCAGCAGCAATGTTTAGGACTCAAGCGCAGGAGACAGTTATCTCCGTAGCTCTGAGAAAACTGCTCCAGGGAGATAGGAGGGGAAGTCAGGCTGTACGCAACAAAGGGAGCAGGCAATCAAAACATCAAAGGTCAGGTATTAAGGAATTTAGCATCCCTATGTATGGGAAGATTCAAGCCTCTGGGCTCACTGATTTCATTCCTTTCATATGCACCTCAGCTACCTGGTTGGGGGCGAATCCTATTTCCTTATTCACCTTGTTTCTTGAATTCCCTCTGCTCCTCAGCAGTCACTGTGGGAAGTGGCAGCATGCACTGGATTGCAGTTTTGGGAGCCCTCATTCACTTTTGGAGGCCAGAAATCACTGATGGCTGTGACATTTCTTGTTTATTAATATGGCAGGTGCCTGCTAAGTCACTTCAGTCACGTCTGACTCTTTTTGACCGGATGGACTATAGCCCTCTAGGCTTCTCTGTCCATGGGATTCTCTAAGCAAGAATACTGGAGTGGGTTTCCATGCCCTCCTCCAGGGGATCTTCCTGACCCAGGGACTGAACCTGTGTCTCTTAGTCTCCTGCATTGGCAGGAGGTTCTTTACCACTAATATTTTCATTTCACACAACCAAACTATGCACCAGAGTAGGAAAAATGCCCCCACACAATAAAAGGATGGTGGTGTGAGACCTACATCCTGTTCAGTGGCGTCGCCAAGTTAATGAACCCAAAAGCATGCTCTGCACACAGAAGAACAGTCATTTATGGAAAGGTGACTTTTAAAAATGAAAGACCCTTATTGTACAGACTGGAAAATATTTTTCCAAAGTGTTATCTATGACAGTCGTGACCTAACCATACAGGGACAAGTAAAATTTCCTGCCTTACCTGAAGGAGGGGCTGATAAGGAAACGTCATGTCTACTCGAAAAATACAAAAATGATCTTCTCTCCCTCCCCTCCCTTCTTTTGACTATAAAAACGTAACCCACTGATAACTTGGGAAGTGCAAAGCTTGTTTGCATTCTTGTGAACCCTACAGAGGTGCTATTCTAATAAATCATTTTTTATCTATCACTTTGTCTCTTGCTGAATTCCTTTCTGCGTGGAGATATAAAGGACGGTGGTACCATGAAAACTACACCAAATGGTTTCAGGTGGCGACCGCAGCAGGACCGTGGTAAGATAAAAAGGTTGGAGTCAGGTCCTAGAAGGGTTGTGGGTCGCCACAGGCCAGGAATATCAAGGAAGATGCTCTGCCACAGCCGACTGCAATTTTCAGCCTCAAATGCTTTGGGGCTCTGATTGGATACAGACAGGCCAGAGGAGTGATGATATGCATATGGATATTTAAGACCAGAAATTGGAAGAATTGTGGCAGTCAGCATGGATTGCCATAGAATGGTGGTGTGGAGATGTGGAAGGGATCTTACCGCTGGTTCAGGAGATGAGGGAGAAGGCATCTGAAAAGGAAGGAATTTCACTCGCCGGGTTGCTTTGGGCAGGTTCAAGTCCTGGCAGCACACAAACATGAAAAGACTTTGCAAAAGGATGCTGTGCATACCCAACCGCCAAGTCTGGAATAAAGTCAGATGCTAATGATGTTACAGGATTTAGCAATCTATACTCTTCTCTTTTGCTCTGAGATTTTCCTGCTATGCTTTATAGCTGTTTCTGTTTCATTTCTTTTCTTTTAACTCCAAAAGACCCGTATGATCACTGAAATATAATAATTCATCCTTCTCTGTCAATTTACGTGGAATGCCCAACAGAGGACCTACCAGGTCATGAAGTCAGTCTTTTTCCTCCCTCTGGCTCTTGGAAATGTTAACCCTTTTATTATTTCTGACTTGCCGCTAGACTGGTTCCAGGTTGTCTTCTGAGGACCACTGGGGACCTCTTCCGTACTACACCCTTGTGGCAATTTCTTGGCCACTAACATCTGGTTGGGAGACTGCTTTGGAAGCGATACCATCTACCACTTACGTACTTGTAAGTGCAAATCTTGATCATTTGCTCCACAAAACTTGTGGAGACTCAGAATCAGAGACGTTTCCTCGGGTGATGGGTCAAACTCAAGTTGATACCCCTCTGGGATGCATACTCCAGGACTGGAAAAAACCTGAACAACAAGATTCGAAGGAAATAAAAAGCATATTAGGCTACATAACCAGGTTTGGCTGCAACATAAGTTAGAGAGCCAAGAAAAGTGGCCACTGAATGGGTCTCTAAGTTATAATACTGTGTTGCAATTGGACTTATACCATAGAAGGGAATCAAAATGGAGTGAAATATCCTGTGTTCAAGTTTTTATGACCTTGTTTCTGTAAAATATAGCTGGAAGAGAATCTAGTACATGTGTAACCCAGATAGCTAATTTAAGGAAGGAATCAGAGGACATTTTAGCTGACCCAGTGTATGAGCTGTGCAAAGACCAGATCCCCAACAAGAAGAAGCTGCTGCTCCTACCAAAGCTGCCTCCCCAGTGGGAGCTGTTCCCCACCCTCCTGGAGGAGATATTGTGCCAGCAGAGGCTCCTTGCTTCTGCAAGAGCTGCTGCTCCAGTTGAGGCCAAAATCCCAGGGGAAATTGTACCCAAGGCTGAGGAGATGTCACCACCTATTCTGGAACTCCTGAGTTACACAAGGGACCCCAATCTCAGCCCAGCTAGCACCCATAGTGGCATAAGTCATCAGCCAACTACTTGTACACTCCGGCTTCTGAGGGGAGTTTTGATGAGAATCAAGAACAGTAAGAGTTCACGTGCCCTTTCCACTATCTAAGTCTGGCATAGGAGACATTGGGAAGTTTTTCTGAGGACCCTAAACATTTTACTAAGGAATTTGCCAGGTTAAATAAGATCTTTTGATTTTACCTGGGAAGATTTGCAGGTTTTCACTATCCCATTACTACACCCTAGAGGAAAAACAATGTATAATACTAGCAGCCAGAGCCTACCTGACCAAATGGCAAATGGAGCCTAACAGGGACATGCAGTCTTTCCGAGTGGGGAATGACACCATCTCTGAGGCTGATCCACAGTAGAATCACCAGAATCACTGATAGGGACAGATGGGACCATATGATTAACTGATAGAGGGCTTTCCAAGTAGCCCTGGTGGTAAAGAATCTGCCTGCCAATGCAGGAGAGGCAAGATACTTGTTTCAATGGATCCCTGGATCGGGAAGATCCCTTGGAAGAGTAAATGGCAACCCACTCCAGTATTCTTGCCTGGAAAATTCCATGGAGAGAGGAGTCTACACTCAGAAGGCATGCAGAAGGTTATAGTCAAGCTTGTTAATTACAAGAAAGTGAAAGAAGTCCAACAGGGACAAGGCAAAAATCCTGAAGCTTTCTGGAGGAGCTTAGTGGAAGCTTTTTAGAAAATATACAAATGTGGATCCCTCCTCCCCTGAGGGACAGGCCCTTTAGGCTATGCATTTCATAGCCCAGTCTGCCCTGAATATCAGGAACAAATTTCAAAAGGCAACTGCTGGTTGTCAGATCTCTACAGATTTAGTATGATAGGCTTACTCAGTTTTCAATAATTTGGATATACTTGAAAAAGCTGAATACATGCAGACAGATAAACAAAAGGCTCAAATGATTGCAATGGCTCAGTCCTCTCAGAGACCACCAAAGAGAGGCCAAGATTTCTGATAATGGTAGACCACAAGGCCCACGGATAGCCAGACTAAATCAGTGTGCCTAGTGTGGACAAATGGGAACTGGAAGAAAGATGGTGATTGATGTACCCTTTGTAAACAGCCAGGGTATTGGCAGAGCAGATGCTCCAGACACCAGTGAGCTACAGGGGCCCCTCAGCCATCTTGTCATTGAAGGTTTCACAATCAGAAGACTGACAGGGCCAAGACCAGAAGAGGCTCTGCCTAGAGATGTCATCTACATAACTAGTGCCAAGTCTCGAGTGATCATTGAAGTGGCAGGTCACTTAATAGAATTTCTTATAGACACTGGTGCCACCTTCTCTGTCTTAACCCAAAGAAATGGAAATCTTAGCAGTCATAAAGACTATGTAATGATCATATCAGGAAAAAGACCGGAGCATGCTTTCCTGGAACTCCTTATACGTAATATTAATGGCCAACTACTTTTACATTCCTTTTTGTTTATGTCTGATTGCCCTATCCCTTTAATGGGAAGAGATTTATTAACCAATTTGGGGGCACTCTGTTTCTCAAGGGACAAAAGGAACAGACTGAATCTGCAGTTGAGATAGAAGCCCTAGCAAACCCTGAAGTTTGTACATTGAGGTTTGGGCTTAGCCAAAGACATACAGCCAGTAGTTACCAGGCTAAGAGCTTGATGACAATATCTTTGTAAAAAACAATAGCTCTTAAAGCTGGAAGCCCAGAGAGGAATTTCTACTGTAGTGAAGAAGTATTTTTCATATGGATTATTGGTACCTGTCAGTTACCATGTAACAGTCTAATATTGTTGTTTAGTCACTTAGGTCGTGTCTGATGCTTCGTGACCCCATGAACTGCAGCATGCCAGGCTTCCCTATCCTTCACTATCTCCTGGAGTTTGCTCAAACTCATGTCTATTGAGTCAGTGATGCAATCCAACCATCTCATCCTCTGCCGCCATCTTATCCTTTTTTATTCAATCTTTCCCAACATCAGGGACTTTTCCAGTGAGTGGCTCTTCGCATCAGGTGGCCAAATTATTAGCACTTCACCTTCAGCATCAGTACTTCCAATGCATATTCAGGGTTGATTTCCTTTGGGATTGACTGGTTTGGTCTTACTGTCTAAGGACGCTCAAGAGTCTTCTCCAGGACCACAGTTTGAAAGTATCAATTCTTTGGCACTCAGTCTTCTTTCTGGCCCAACTCTCACATCCATCCATAACTACTGGTAAAACCACAGCTTTAAGTATATGTACCTTTGTCAGCAAAGTGATGTCTTTGCTTTTTAATATGCTATCTAGGTTTGTCATAGTTTTTCTTCCAAGGAAAGTCTTGTAATTTTAGTCACCATCTGCAGTGATTTTGGAGCCCAAGAAAATAAAATCTGTCACTGCACTCAGTTTTGCCCCATTTATTTGCCACAAAATGATGGGACCATATGCCATGATCTTAGTTTTTTGAACGCTGAGTTTTAAGCCAGCTTTTTCAATCTCTTCTTTTACCCTCATTAAGAGGCTCTTTGGTTCCCCTTCGATTTCTGCCATTAGATTGATATATGCATATCTGAGGTCGTTGATATTTCTCCCAACAATGTTGATTCCAGCTTGTGTTTCATCCAGCCCAGCATTTAGCATGATATATTCTGCATGGAAGTTAAATAAACAGGGTGACAATATATACACTTGCTGTACTCCTTTCCTAATTTTGAACCAGTCAGTTGTTCCAAGTACAGTTCTAATGGTGCTTCTTAACTCGAATACAGATTTATCAGGGGGCAGGTAAGGTGGTTTGGTATTCCCATCTCTTTAAGAATCTTCCACAGTTGTGATGCATAGTCAAAGACTTTTTGTAGTCAATGAAGCTGAAGTAGATGTTTTTCTGAAATTCCCTTGTTTTTTCTGTTCCAATAAATGTTGGCAATTTGATTTCTGGTTTCTCTGCCTTTTCTAAACAAGCTTGTACATCAGGAAGTTCTCAGTTCACATACTGTTGAAGTTTAGCTTGAAGAATTTTGAGCATAACCTTACTGACTGCATGTGATATAAGAGCAATTATACAGTAGTCTGAACATTTTTTGGCATTGCCTTTCTTTGGGATTGCAGTGAAAACTGATCTTTTCCAGTCCTGTGGCCACTGCTGAGTTTTCCAAATTTGCTGGCATATTGAGTACAACACTTTAACAGCATCATCTGTTAAGATTTAAAATAGCTTAACCTCCTCAGACACAAATGCCAGGAGTCTCACACCCAGTCCCACGGCGATTAGGGCAGGGGATAGGGTCCTAGATGTAGAGGTCTGATAAAAGAATCCACCTGGGTAGGGGGTATGCATAGGCTCTGAATTGGTTTGCTTGCATATCAAAGTTTTGCTGGCAGGCGTGTTGTTAGCAACACTGATTCAAAGGACTTGAGTTTGAGCAAACTCTGGAAGATAGTGGAGGACAAAGGAGCCTAGCGAGCTGCAGTCCATGGGGGTCACAGAATCGACTGAACAACAAAAAACAAAAGTTTTTTTTTGTCTCCGATTTAGTTGACCCTGGAGAGTGGGTTCCCACTGTCCACAAATGGATCAGGGGTACATTAAATAAGATAATATACAGTTAATACAATTGACTCTGTTGTACTCAAGCATTTCTTAGAGTTTTGGCGGTAAGGATACAAAAAAATGAACAAGTTTTAGAGACCTCCTGGGCAACATTGTGCCTACAAATAAAAATGTAGTATTGTATACCGGTTAAGGGGCTTCCCTGCTGGTTCAAACTACTGCACAACTGCACTCGTCTCACACACTAGCAAAGTAATGCTCAAAATTCTCCACGCCAGGCTTCAACAGCATGTGACTCGTGAACTTCCAGATGTTCAAGCTGGATTTAGAGAAGACAGAGGAACCAGAGATCAAATTGCCAACATCTGTTGGATCATAGAAAAAGCAAGAGAGTTCCAGAAAAACATCTACTTCTGATTTATTGACTATGCCAAAGCCTTGGACTGTGTGGATCACAATAAACTGTGGAAATTTCTGGAAGAGATGGGAATACTAGACTGCCTGACCTGCCCCTGAGAAATCTGTATGCAGGTCAAGATCAAGAGGCAACAGTTAGAACTGGGCATGGAATAACACACTGGTTCCAAATTGGGAAAGGAGTACATCAAGGCTGTATATTGTCATCCTGCTTATTTAACTTCTATGCAGAGAGTGGGCTTCCGTTATAGCTCAGTCGGTAAAGAATCTGCCTGCAATGCAGGAGACCCAGGTTTGATTCCTAGAAGATGGTGCCTTTGGGCACCAGAGCGCCCCTTGTGTCAGCTTCCGTGACCCTCTGGTGTCTGAGGGAGGCCCTCGGCAGACCCTGAGTGCACCCTCAGCACAGCACCGCAGACCACGCAGTCCCCTGCCCAGGGGTCCCTCGAGTCACCGTCACCACCATCATTACCAAAACCATCACCACAACCGCTGCCACTTTGGCAGACGTCACCACCATCAGCGTGACTTGGGATGAGGGTCGGACTCAGGATCTCGCTCCAACTCACCCTCCAGTTCCAGTTCCGAGTTCTCAGAAGGAAATGGCAACCTACTCCAGTATTCTTGCCTGGAGAATCCTATGGACAGAGGAGCCTGGCAGGCTCATGGGGTTGCAAGAGTCAGACATGACTTAGCGACTTAACTACTACTACTACTACTACTATGCAGAAAGTATTATGTGAAATGCCAGGCTGGATGAAGCACAAGCTGGAATCAAGATTGCCAGGAGAAATATCAATAACCTCAGATATGCAGATGACACCACCCTTCTGGCAGAAAGCAAAGAAGAACTAAAGAGCCTCTTGATGAAAGTGAAAGAGGAGAGTGAAGAAGCTGGCTTACAACTCAACATTCATAAAAAGGAGAATCATGGCATCTGGTCCCATCACTTCATGACAAATACATGGGGAAACAATGGAAACAGTGAGAGACTTTATTTTCTTGGGCTCCAAAATCACTGCAGATGGTGACTGCAGCCATAAAATTAAAAGATGCTTGCTCCTTGGAAGAAAAGTTATGACCAACCTAGATAGCATATTAAAAAGCAGAGACATTCTTTGCCAACAAAGGTCATCTAGTCAAAGCTATGTCTTTTCCAGTAGTCATGAATGTATGCAAGAGTTGGACTATAAAGAAAGCTGAGCACAGAAGAATTGATGCTTTTGAAATGTGGTGTTGGAGAAGACTCTTGAGAGTCCCTTGGACCTCAAGAAGATCCAACCAGTCAACCCTAAAAGAAATCAATCCTGAATATTTATTAGAAGGACTGATGTTGAAGCTGAAACTCCAATACTTTGGCCACCTGATGTGAAGAACTGACTCCTTTGAAAAGGCCCTAATTCTGGGAAAGCTTGAAGGCAGGAGGAGAAGGGGAAGACAGAGGATGAGACGGTTGGATGGCATCACCGACTCAATGGACATCAGTTTGAATAAGCTCTGGGAGTTGGTGATGGACAAGGAAGCCTGGAGTTGGACACGAATGAGCAACTGAACTGAACGGAACTGAACGGAACTGATGCTGGGAAAGACTGAAGGCAGGAGGAGAAGGTGACGACAGAGGATGGTATGGTTGGATGGCATCATGGACCTGATGGACCTGAGTCTGGGTAAACTTCGGGAGTTGGTGATGGAAAGGGAAGCCTGGCGTGCTGCCATTCATGAGATCGCAAAGAGTCAGACACGACTGAGCGATTGAACTGACTGAACTGAACTGAGCGACTGAACGGACTGACTCGCACATAGTTCAGCTGGTAAAGAATCAGCTTGAAACAGAAATAATAATTAAAAAACCCCCTTATTTCTTCATTTTCTATTTTTACTTTTGCCGCGCTGCGCGGCAACAAGTTTAAATTTAGCTGATGTTTTATTTTTCTATTTATTAAAAATTTTTCTTTCTTTACTTTTGGCTGCATCGAGTCTTATGTTTCAGTGTTAGGAATCTTCCTGCAGCACCAGGGGTGGTGCGCAGGCTCTGTAGCTTGTGGTAAGAAGGCTTAGTTACCCAGAGGCCTGTGTGTGAATGCTCTGACACGAAGTGTCTTAACTCTTTGTGACTCCTTGGTCTGTAACCCGCCAAATTCTCTGTCCTTGGGATTTTCCAGGCAAGAATACTGAAGCAGGTTGCCATCTCCTCTTCTGAGGGATCTTCCCCATCGAAGGATTAAACTCCACCTCTTGCATCTCCTGCACTGGTGGGCAGATTCTTTACCTAGCTAATATTTAAAACAGAAAAAAATTCAGATGACTCACAAACCAGAACATAACAAGCACCAGCGAAACATTTCACTCTCTAAACATTCATTTTTCCTGTTTAAAACAACTTCAACTCTGCCACAGAGGATTCTATTCATATCCTGAGTTTCATTTGAGTGTCATTGTGCAAATACAATTACTGTATAACTTTTATTCCTAGTTCTTCGTTTCTAATTTAGACTTATTATAAGTTGCTTTTTTCTCTTACAATATTCTGCAGCTCTTTTTCAAATAATAGTCAAATGTTACCAAGAAAGTTTTAAAAAATAGGGCTTATGGAATTCACATTAGACTTTAAATTCTTCCTTATAGCAACTGTATTTCCTGGAGAAGGAAGTGGCAACCCACTCCAGTGTTCTTGCCTGGAGAATCCCAGGGATGGGGGAGCCTGGTGGGCTGCCGTCTATGGGGTCGCACAGAGTTGGATACGACTGAAGCGACTTAGCAGCAGCAGCAGCAGCAGCAAATGTATTCCAATGAAATACTTCTATATTGTTGCAAGGCAATCAATGAAAACACCTGGGAGCTTAAATAGAGGAAAAATCTGAAGAATATTGTTCTCATATTGATAACTTCATCAAATAAAAAGGCCATAGTAATTATCATTATATTTTTAATTAAAACACCAGAGAACATGAGCTTTGCAATGACATTTGAGTTAAAGGAAGGGACAAGTGTTAAGTAATGACATTTTCAGTCCTTATCAGTGCCTTAAGTTGAAAGCACTGTTTTTGAGGAGTACAACCTGTTTCTGTGCAAGAAAAAAGGAAGGAAAAGAAGAATGGGCAGGCAGAAGCAAAAGAGGGGAAGAAGAAAAGGAAAAAAGAGAAAGGAGTAGAATATGGTAAAATTAGGCAAGAATTATTGTGAACTATGCCAAACATGCTCCAAATTTGTCTTGGTATGAAGCCATGTTACAGGTGTTTCCGCAGGATGTAAAAGTGGAATAGAGTTGATCTGATTAGACTGAAGGAAGAAAATAGGACGGGAAGGCTATAACAGAAGTTAAACCTCACTGTATATAATTTTAAATTGCTTTAGAGGAAAACGTTATGATGTTAAAAGTGTAGTCATTTGCCCTGCTACTATGCCTTTGCCTACATCTACTCTTGAAGAGCAGAACAACCAGTAAAAAATGTTTTTGGTCCTCAGTTCTGAAGGATAATCTGTAAGTCTACTTAGAAATAGGTTTATATTGCTATTTGGTGATATGCCAACTTTAGACATTTTGCGGGGGTTAGAGGTACTGACTCCTCTCCTCCAGCAGTTCAAATCTGTGTTGTCTGAGGGTCAAATCTGAGGGTCAATTGTATATTAAATTCTTACATGATAAATGAAGATTTAACTCATCTGCACAATATCTCCCTGAGCTCTCCTCCTCAGGGTTTACACTGCGATTTTCCTAGGTCCACCATATACCTCTGCAACTTGAAGCTATACACTTTAACTTTCATTTCTTTTCTCAAATCTCTTTGTTCTTTCTTGTTCCAACAATCAGAAAGATGAAGACGTCAGCACTATTCTTCTTTCCTTAGCCCTCCTTCTTTTGGATGAAACTTTGTCAAATATGGGAAATATAAGAGGGGATCAAGAACAAGATGAAATGGAGGTGTTTTTTTTTTATCATTCTCATTAATTCTTAAATAATCATTTGGATGAGGCATGTGAGTGAATTCTTTTCCCTTAAAGATGACATTTAAGTTCATACCCTTTAAGTTCAGTCAGTTCAGTTCAGTCGCTCAGTCGTGTCCGACTCTTTGCAACCCCATGAATCACAGCACACCAGGCCTCCCTGTCCATCACCATCTCCCAGAGTTCACTCAGACTCACGTCCATCGAGTCCGTGATGCCATCCAGCCATCTCATCCTGGTCGTCCCCTTCTCCTCCTGCCCCCAATCCCTCCCAGCATCAGAGTCTTTTCCAATGAGTCAATTCTTCGCATGAGGTGGCCAAAGTACTGGAGCTTCAGCTTTAGCATCATTCCTTCCAAAGAAATCCCAGGGCTGATCTCCTTCAGAATGGACTGGTTGGATCTCCTTGCAGTCCAAGAGTCTCTCAAGAGTCTTCTCCAACACCACAGTTCAAAAGCATCAATTCTTCGGCGCTCAGCCTTCTTCACAGTCCAACTCTCACATCCATACATGACCACAGGAAAAACCATAGCCTTGACTAGACGGACCTTAGTCGGCAAAGTAATGTCTCTGCTTTTGAAAATGCTACCTAGGTTGGTCATAACTTTTCTTCCAAGGAGTAAGCGTCTTTTAATTTCATGGCTGCAGTCACCATCTGCAGTGATTTTGGAGCCCAGAAAAATAAAGTCTGACACTGTTTCTACTGTTTCCCCATCTATTTGCCATGAAGTGATGGGACCAGATGCCATGATCTTCGTTTTCTGAATGTTGAGCTTTAAGTCAACTTTTGCACTCTCCTCTTTCACTTTCATCGAGGCTTTTTAGCTCCTTTTCACTTTCTGCCATAAGGGTGGTGTCATCTGCATATCTGAGGTTATTGATATTTCTCCCGGCAATCTTGATTCCAGCTTGTGTTTCTTCCAGTCCAGCGTTTCTCATGATGTACTCTGCATAGAAGTTAAATAAGCAGGGTGACAATATACAGCCTTGACGTACTCCTTTTCCTATTTGGATCCAGTCTGTTGTTCCATGTCCAGTTCTAACTGTTGCTTCCTGACCTGCATACAGATTTCTTATACCCTTTAAAGAGGTAAAATGCAAAGCTAATGATTAAAAGCTTCATAATGATCTGAACTAACTGTGAATAGGTAGGTAGGCACAACAACAGAACGTGGGGGAAACGTAATTCAAACTCTAGATGAATGAAATCTAAATTCTTTTATGACTTAGGAATGAGATCTAGGTTTTCCCTGTAGCCACTCCCTTAAGACACTAGCCTAATGTTAGCTTACACAGCTTACAAAGTACAGGTATTTATGGACACAGAAGAACAGCTTTTTTGCTTCCTTTGAAGAAAGAAGATAATGAAATTATATATATATATATATAGTCATTTTCTCCCTGAGTAGGGAATGAAATACATACAATTGCTACAAGTATTTGCTGAATGTATGGGTTTATATCTATAATGGGTTAATAAAGGATTGGGAGGAAATTATTACTTCTGAGCTTAATCTTAAAAATAATTAAGTTTTACG
Organism: Aepyceros melampus; assembly: GCA_006408695.1. Lineage (NCBI taxonomy): Eukaryota > Metazoa > Chordata > Mammalia > Artiodactyla > Bovidae > Aepyceros > Aepyceros melampus. The sequence goes on along the minus strand of SJXQ01010692.1, from coordinate 218,531 downwards.
GAAAATGCACCCACTGCCACTAGACTGAATCTTGTCTGGAAGAACAGTTAGTAAATAAAATTGGTTATAGTGTTCCTCAATTTTCTTTACATTCCAACTTTTCTAAATCACTTTTTGAATCAGTTGTTGATGGCGGCAATTTTCCACACAGTACTGTTTGTGTGTGTGTGTGTGTGTGTGTGTGTGTGCAAAAGTGTTGGTGGTGTACATCCTTCCTCTTGGGTTTGTGAGTTTTATTAAACAATGCACTTAACTCAGTTGAAGTGAGGACAATGTGAATAGCTACATTCAAGTTTCTATGTATGGTGGGAATGACAACTTGGTTAATATAACCAGCTGGCCAATAATATTGAGATCAGTTTGTAAAATGCGCCCCAGTTTCAGAGATGTTATACAGTACATCATGTTATGGTGTCTGGGTTAATGTGTAAAGGGTTTTCTTTCATCGTTTCCAAGGTTAGGATTTGGAAAGAGTTTGCTTCAAAGGAGCACTTTTTGGTGTGTCAAAAAAATCTAAACGGGTTTTAAACTAACAGTTGCAATAATCCCAAGTTTAAAGCGGGAGAAATACATAGTGGGGGGAGGCAAGAGCTGAGAAATACAAAAAGAAACTATGGACGCCACTTCAATGGATACTTGAAAAAAATGGGAGGGGGGTGCAATGTCACAAGTTTACCAAAAAAGTGTACTGATAGTTATGCTGCTGCTGCTGCTGCTGCTAAGTCACTTCAGTCGTGTCCGACCTGTGCGACCCCAGAGATGGCAGCCCACCAGGCTCCCCCGTCCCTGGGATTCTCCAGGCAAGAACACTGGAGTGGGTTGCCATTTCCTTCTCCAATGCAGGAAAGTGAAAAGCGAAAGTGAATTCTCTCAGTCGTGTCCGACTTTTAGCGACCCCATGGACTTTTCCAGGCAAGAGTACTGGAGTGGGGTGCCCCTGCCTTATAGCAGCAAGAAAAGTTATGAGCAGCCTAGAGGGCATATTCAAAAGCAGAGACATTACTTTGCCGACTAAGGTCCGTCTAGTCAAGGCTATGGTTTTTCCTGTGGTCATGTATGGATGTGAGAGTTGGACTGTGAATAAGGCTGAGCGCTGAAGAATTGATGCTTTTGAACTGTGGTGTTGGAGAAGACTCTTGAGAGTCCCTTGGACTGCAAGGAGATCCAACGAGCCCATTCTGAAGGAGATCAGCCCTGGGATTTCTTTGGAAAGAATGATGCTAAAGCTGAAGCTCCAGTACTTTGGCCACCTCATGCAAAGAGTTGACTCATTGGAAAAGACTCTGATGCTGGGAGGGATTGGGGGCAGGAGGAGAAGGGGACGGCCGAGGGTGAGATGCCTGGATGGCATCACGGACTCAATGGACGTGAGTCTGAGTGAACTCCAGGAGATGGTGATGGACAGGGAGGCCTGGCGTGCTGCGATTCATGGGGTTGCAAAGAGTCGGACACGACTGCGCGACTGAACTGAACTGAAAGAGAAGAGCAGCTCATGCTAAGGTTATTTTTATATAAGACACGCTCTCCACCTAGAGACGCTTTCCATTTTTGGTGTGATGATTTTCCTCCTCACAAATTATGATATATTCAATACTGTGGTTGACTTAGGCTTGTATCTCTCATACACAAGACTATAGTGTTTTTTCCACTCCACCATATTCGTAGTAACAGTGCCATATGACTAAGTGCATTCTGGTTAATTTTCATAGCCTTTTCCTGTGCAGTGTAGGTCTCCAAATGTCTAACTTCTTTAAATCTCACTTTTCTTATTTGACAACTGGAAGTTGCTCAGTCCTGTCGGACTCTTTGCGATCCCATGGGCCGCAGCCCACGCTCCTCTGTCCATGGGATTCTCCAGGCAATAATACTGGAGTGGGTTGCCATTTCCTTCTCATTTGTCAAAGGAGGTATTAATAGGATTCGTCCTAAGATCCTATAAAGGGGTGCCTTGAGTATACATTGCAAGAATACACAAATAAACCTTGAACAGCTCCATTTTCTTTTCCACAGTTGCTCTGCGGCTTTGAATAGGCAAGCAATTTCTATGTGGGTCCTCATAAGCTAACACCTTGAAGTCCATCTTGCGCTGGGAGTCTAGTCGCTCGGTTTAGAACAGGTTTGATCTCACAAGCTCCGGACTGGGGCGCTGACCCTGGAGGAAGTGTTGCTTCGGGAGACGTGGGGAGGGGACACTGGGGCGGGAGGAAGGGGCACTCCAGCGCCAGGGACGAGGAGTGGGCAGGGGGCGGTCCCGCGGCTCTTGCGTCAGTGGTGCCCCTGTTCTCGCACCTTCCTTGACGTCAAACCTTAGTGAGAGCCGCGAGGCTGTACTCCCCGGGATGTCTGCGTGGGCTGAGTCGTGATGCGGGACAGGGGACCTGCGAGTTACGCTCCCGCTCTGCTTATCCTCCCGCACAGGCGGGAGAGAGGGGCTCCGGTTTCTGGCTCCGCGGGCGGCGGGCAGCGGCTGCTGTCTGGCCGTC
>SJXQ01010692.1:71554-215924 GCA_006408695.1 Aepyceros melampus | reverse complement strand
CCTTTTTCCTCCCGACGGACGCGCGGACGGCTCGTCAGTCTCCGGCGCCTACCGCGCAGGTGCTCGGCTTCCCCTCGCCCCGAGTCCCCTTCGGCTCCTGCTGCGGGGGCCGGGCCGGCACCTCCGGGCCGCGATCCTGGGGGCCTGGGTGGTGGGTGGAGGTGGCGAACTGGCTGCCTCGCGCTTCTGTCGGGGGCCCTGGATCAGAGGGGCTCCCGGACGAGGCCCGAGAGTGGGGCTGGGGAGAGGGCTACCTGTGGAGGTCGGATTTCGGGCTTTGTCCCCGCGCGGACGTGCAGAGGCACCTGTGGAGCCGAGGCCCGGAGCCCCCTGTCCACAGATCCCAGTGTCCGCTCTCCCTCAGCGTCCCGCGTTGTGGCCAACTGAACCCAAATCTAGGCCTTCAGCGGCCTCTGGCGATCAGAATTTGCTTTGAAAACGTTAGATTTTTGTGTTAATGATCGTTTTACTATTATCGTGCAACGGTTGTGTAAATCTGGTCCCATCACGCCGTCATTTTCACGTGCTCCTAAGGCCCTTTCCAGTTCCTAACATGATTCTGGCAGCGCGTGGAAGAGATCCCGGCTCTCACGGAACGAAAACACTTTTTTCTGCCCCCTCAAATTGAAATTTTGTCTACTTTTTTTTCTTTTTGCAGGAATTATGTACTATCAGGGAGGGAAAAACGTTGAAAAAAGCTATAAAACCCTTATCCTCAAGAGAGAGTCACTATTAACTGAGACACAAAACATATATTCGTGTTATATAAATGGGTTGCTAATATGATCTGTTTTTTTAATATAAGAAAGACTTTTCCTATATTAATGTGTAAGCATCTTTCTACTGCCTTCCAAATTGCACTGATTTGGACCCAATTGTGCTGATTTTGGAACAGCAAAAATTTTCTTCTTCAGTCTTGACCATGACTAACCTTAGCAGAGAAACTATTAAAAAGCTTAATAAATGTCACTGCAGTGGCCAAGATGTTGGATGGAAATAAACTGAATTCAGAGTACCAGTCATTTTCTATAAAATATTGTTTGCTTTGTTTAATCACTCGAGACAGTGTTTTTTAAAATGGCAGCTTTCAAACCATTAGTGAATTGTGAAATTAATTTAGTGGACCATAGCTACTAAATTGATTTCATAAACCAGGATAACAGAAATAGCAGAGCTCATTACATGTAATGAAGGTGTTTCGTGAAGCTGTTCTAACGTGTGTGTGGTGTGTACTTGTGGGTTATGATATAAAATATATTGCTTCCCGTGTGCCATGCTAATTAAATTTGGAAATCACTAATCCCAGGTACTGTCAGCACTCATCTCTGAATGGGAGGGAAAAAAATGAAAAAAGAAAAAAGAATGGGTGCAATGATGCAATTAAGGTTAACAATAGTTTTACTCTTTTCTTTGGTCTATTCGACCTTGTTTTTTGTACACATTAGATTCTTAATTACGTGTTTTCACGTATTATTAAAACAATCAATTAGCATTCCTGAAAATACAGAGAGAAAGCCTTTGAAAGAAGTTCACAGATTAAGAGCATAAACTTCTCAGATTGACCGAGAGTCAGTTTGGAGCTATACTGGTGATTGGTGAGTGACTGGAATAAGATAGTGCTTCTCTCTGAATTTCCTGATTTGTAATGTGGGAGTTATTGGAACACCAACCTTTTAAGGGTGTTTGATATTCAGATGCAGTAATGCGTGTGAAACCGTTGATTTAGTGCTTGGAACATATTTGATTAAGTATTCACTAAAAGTTATCTATTAAGACTGAGCGAAGGTATCCAGGATAATTCTTGTCATCAGAGGTAAACCCCTATAAGGCAGATAATCCAAAAAAGTGGGAAATTGAAAATTAGTTAATAATGTTATAAAGAAGAGTGCCCTGAATTAAGATGGTCTTTTAATATCATTTGTCATTATTTTGTGATTGCTCCTCTTCATTTTCCTATTGCTAGAAAAATATTTTAGATTTTCTTATTCAGTAGACCAGATGCCCTTGATAGCTCAGTTGGTAAAGAATCCGCCCACAATGCAGGAGACCCCTGTTCAATTCCTGGGTCAGGAAGATCCCTGGAGAAGGGATAGGCTACCCACTCCAGTATTCTTGGACTTCCCTTGTGGCTCAGCTGGTAAAGAATCCGAAAGCTTGCGTGAGATCTGGGTCTGATCCCTGGGTTGGGAAGATCTCCTGGAGAAGGGAAAGGCTACCCACTCCAGTATTCTGGCCTGGAGAATTCCATGGAATCTGTGGTCCACAGGGTTGAAAAGAGTCGGTCTAGACTTTCACTTTCACTTATTAATTTATTTATTTTGGCCCCTCTGTAGGGCATGAGGATCTTACTTTCGTTACCAGGGATCAAACCTGTGCCTCCTGCATTGAGAACGCAGAGTCTTAACCACTGGACCATCAGAAAAAGTCCCAGTCTTTCCTTATTTGCTGTTGAGCTGATGTCTCTGTTGTCAGGCAATTGAAAATATTTCTCACAGGGATTCTGGGTTTAGTTCTTATTCAGTGTCACAGCTTGAGAAACTCACATGCTTCTAACGCAAGGCATTTCAGCAATGTGTTTATTTATCTCTGCAGTAGGTACAGATCTCAGATATGCAAGAAATAGTTCTGGGAGGGGTGGGGAAGCATAACTTTATTTCTGTTTTGAGTCAGTTCTGTTGAAGTTATCTCAAGCACTTCAGAGATCTCTATTCGCTGCCCCAGATTGGATTTTGCAGTTTTAAAAGTTACATAAACCAATGATAAAAGAGTGTAAGCACTGTCATTTTTTGTAGCATTGTTATTTTTATGAAGAATAAATGCTTTGAAAGCCTCAAAAAAAGGCTGTTGCAAACGTACTTAATTGGGTATCATAACTGTAAAAGGTTTGGGAAATTCTTAAGCATTAATCGTAATACTGCTTTTGGTTTTGAAAATGTCTTTAAGTTCTTATTCTGTTTTAGAGGAACCAAATGGAAATGTTACCGAACCGAACTTGGGTCTGCTCGCCTGCTGCACAGCAAAGCCAGTCTACTGACACCAGGTTGTAAAGGAAAGTACAGCGTTTATTTGCAGGGTGCCAAGCAAGGAAAAAAGGCAATTCGTGTTCAAAAGAACCAAACTCCCTGATGACTTTCAGGAAGTGTCTTTTAAGGACAACATTTGGGATGAGGGTTGATGGACTTTTTTCTGATTGGTTTGTGGTGAGATAATTGGGTGATGGCTCAGAACTCTCACTCATTAACCTTCTGGTTTCAGCCAGTCTACCTACTTTCAGCATGTACTCAGCTACACCCATCCCTGGCCTGGGTGTGGGAAGGGTCTTAGTTTCTGCAAAAAAAAAAGCTGGAACTTATGCTTCAGACTGTTTTATACACACACACACACACACACACACACACACACACACCCTACGATTGTTTTATCACTGAAATATTGTTTAAGCTATACTTTTCTTGACTAACTGCTTTTCCTTTGTTTCTGCATTCTCACTTCCCTCTTTGCTTTTTGGAACTAAGGGAACGTCCAGGAGACTAAAGCCTTTTTCTACAAACAAGAAATCGGAGACATGGAGGGGCTTTTGCACCTGGGAGGGCCCCTCAGGGTCCTGCTGGGTCTCAGTATCCCTCTTTTCTTTGATACTTAAACCTCAATCCTAAAGGGAGCAGGGGTGGGATAAGAAAGAGAATAAAGTTTTGGATAGAAAGGTTAATTATAAAAATCATCTGAGGAACTCAGTTTTAGGGGGACTTGGTTTCAGAAACTCCTTGAGGGTAAATCAAATGTGTTTATGAAAATCTGAAAAAAAATAAGACTCAGAACTCAAGCTGACTTGTCCACAAAGAGACCTCAATGAGGCAAAAAAGCCCATCTTGATCTTAAGTCAAACGTGTATTAATTTATATGTTTTAAGTTTGATAAAATATTAAGGTTATATGTCTAAATATTTTACAAATCATCTTATTGACTAATTTTTAAAAAGTTAACTCACCACTGCTGGGTCTTGTTAGGCAAGAGGACTTTTATCTTACACTGATGAAATAGTATGTAGTCTTTAAATATTCTATTTTGGAATTATATATATTATCATATAGAGGTATTCATTATATATGGTTAAGAGAGAGGAGACTATAAAATAGAATGAGTAGTATCATTCCATTTTCGTAAAACATGTTTAGAACAAGATTATATGGCAAATGTGAATGGTGGGTAGTGGGATTATGGCTGATTCCTATGCTCGCTCTTTCTTAATTTTTATAATTGTGCTATAATTTTGTTTTACTTTTTCATAGTAAAATAAGTCAATAAATTTCATAATAAAATGAATAAAAGTCATTTCTTAAAAAAGTTAATGTGTGTTTTCCTAATTTATAAGCATAAATGGGACTCAGTCTTTGCTCTAAGGGATGCTGACTCTTTGAACGTAAACGTTGGGGTATTAACTAATTCTTCAATATTCTAGGAAATGATGCTGAATAGTTTAAAGCTATATTCCTAATCCTGTGAAAAACATCTTTGAGTAGGGAAGAACTGTTGTTCTAGAATTTTCTTAAAGCACTCTCTGTCTGAATACACTGCTTTTCAAAAAATTTATATGCTGCTTAAAGATATGGTCTAAATTAGGGGTCCCCAAACTTTTTGGCACCTGGGACAGGTTTCGTGGAAGACAATTTTTCCACAGACAAAGAAGGGGGTGAGGGCGAAGGTTTGGGGATGATTCAAGCTCACTGCACTGATTGCTTTCTTTCATTATTGCATCAACTCCACCTCGCGTCATCAGGCATTAGATCCCAGAGTTTGGGGATCCCTGGTCTAAATCTTTGGTCTGCTTTTAAATCCTATTATGTCAAACTTCAGTCTACTTTTCTTGCTCTAATGCCCCTTAAATTCTTAAGTGAAAATGTAGCTCAAGCTGAACTTGTCAACTTACCATCGCTAAAGGTACCTCGTGCTTTCTTGCTTTTATACTTTTACCTCTGTGATACTTGGAATATCTTTTCCTGACAATTGTGTCGCAAATTCTGTGTGGTTCCCAATGTCCAGTTATAAAACCATATCTGCTGTGACATCCTGGTTCCTACAACTAAAACTGAATTTTGCAACTAAATCCATTTGCACGTATTATTTGTGCCTAGACATTTCTCAGATACCACCTCATATTTTTGTATTTATTTCCCAGTTCCATTTAAACTTACTGAGAGCAAGAAAGCTTGTCTTATATTTCTTTCTATCCCTTCATGCTCCTAGCATGGACCTTTGTCCAGGGTAGGAACCTGGTGTTTATTTCTTGATCAGACAGTGGTGTCAAGTGTTAAGTCCAAGTGTTGGAATTTTTTGCTAACCAGTGATTCTGGATAAGGGGGAAGGAGAGTCAACACTTAAGCTCACAACAATGTGGAGGAATAAAAAATTGATAATTTGGCTGAATTGTCAATTGATATAGATAGCTGATAGGGAATCGACAGTATTTTTTTTAAAACAAACTAACACAAGAGCTAAGTGTTGGCGTCGTTAGTATAAGACCCAAACCTAAATTTCACAGAAATATTTCTTGGAGAAGTTTCTCATGAAGTTCATTTTGGGTTTGATGGCCTCTTTGTTCTTAACCCTCTACCAGAGGCACAGGTGTGCCTTGCGTTCTTACAGCTACTGTTCCCAGAACCCAGGGATCTGAAGTATTTGACGGTGGGTTCAGTGAACCATCAGAGTTGCTCTGTTCCAGAACATCTTAAGAGGTCATGTGGGATTCAGTGAGTTATAGTATGTAAAGTGCTTTGTGTTCAAAAGTTAATTTTCTTCTGTTATTGGAAACATAACTGTCACTTTTCAAATTTAAATTGTGACTTGAGGGTGTTTGTTTAGTTAATGGTAGACACTTAGAGGGCTCATCTTTTTTTTTTTTTTTTTTTTGTTAAACAGTTTTATTTTGATTTATAGATGTTTGCCAGGACTAAATATAGCTGATGAAATATCTGATCTTTTCTGCTCAAGGTAAATGATTTGTTACTTTATAAAAATACCAGGTACCAATAGAATCAGAGTTTGTATAAAAAGAGCCATTTGGTCATTTAATGTCATCCCAGGCCCCAAAGAAATGGTACCTTCAAGGATTTTGTTACTACATGAAAAATGACGTTATTGGTTCAACCTGCATCAGAATAATCTTGGAATGTTTTAAATTTGTGTAATATGCATGTGCCTGCTTCCAACGAGGGGATTTTGGTTCCATGTTTTTGGGGTCCTAGCATGTGAATTTTTCAAAATGCCAATGGGTGCTTTTGGTTTATTGTAGGTCTGTTTCATTGTGGCATATATATGGCACTAGAGATGATGAAAATGGCAGGTAATAATGCCTTGGGAGTTACCATAAGAGTTAAAGAAAAAAAATTAAATTTTGCGCGCATGTGTGTGAGATGGTAGACTCATACTTTCATTTTGCCTTTTATTCAGTGAATGTTTTGATTATACTTTAAATAAAGCACTAAAAAGTTTATTTAACTATCTTCAGAGTTTAGGTTTAAACTCTAGAGTTATCTCAGCCTGAAAATTTCCATCTCTGTGAATGCAACTTAAAATTTCTTTCGTTTTGTTGCTTCAGGTTAATAAAGTAAATTAAAGGAAAAAAGATCAAATTTTAAGTAAATAATTTCTTTAATGTTCTTTATTTCAGAGGCTGATTTAATGATTTATTTTCCTTATAAGTGAGAAGTCAGACACCATCAAAGTTTCTCATAATAAAAAGTAATGGGTAAGTGAATGTTATGATAGAATTTTGATTTAATGAAGCTTTGTTATTCTCATTGGTTTTAAGGTTGTGATTTCAATGTTTGAACACTGATTTTAGTGAATAAACTTTTTCTGTTGCAGGCAATCTTATCAGAAATACTCAATATTACAGAATTGTTCTCTTTATATCTTTTGACAGTTAAGAGTGTTTAAAATAATTAGAATTAAAATCTTAATGAAATTATTTCTTAAAAATATTATTTTCACTTTCAAAAAACAGCAAAAAGCTACATTGTATTGGATTTATTACTTAAATTTGTCACATTTTATATAATGAGTATGTAAGGAAATTAAAAAAATTCTAAATTCTAGGCTCTATGCTAAGATTTACTAAATCAGAATTTTGGAGGATGATTTTTATATTCAGCCTGGCTTGGAAATCACTATATTATGAAGTGTTGATGGATTATAGTTTTGGGATTGAGGGTTGAAACTTGGAAACTATTCTTTATTTGTTTAATAAATAAACTGTTCCTGTTTAACCAATAAACTATTCCTTTGTCTCTTATTGTTTTTCATTAAGAGAAATTTTTGTTGGATTTCCACTAGTTGGAAAAAAAATCTTCATGTTTGGTTTATGTAATTGTCAGAAGAGAAATATCTTTTGCTTCAGAGGCTGTATTGGTTGCTATTTCGTTTTTTAACAACTTTGTTGGATAAGTTACTTTAAAATCTGCCTCTTTGTGGATTAAGCAGAAAATAAATGTGATATCTTTACTCTCATGATAGAGAATAAGGTGTTATATATGACCCCGAGTGTTCAAATGATCTGGGATTTTGTGTAGAAACATGATGGAAAAATTAACGAGCTTCATTAGATAGAGTATAGTAAGTATACTGTTAGTAAAATTTAGGAATAGTAATTTGTCTTTATAAATTGAGTACTGTATTCAATACTGAACCACTTCCTGATAATTCTTAACAACTTACCAGAAAATCAGTAGAAATGTAGTCATCAAGGCTTCAAATATTGGCAATACATTATTCTTTTAGAAGATGCATATGTCTCAGTGAAAGACAAATACTGTATAATATCATATATATCCACATATATGAGGAATCTAAAAAATAAACTAGTGAATATGGCAGAAAAGAAACAGACCAGCAGATACAGAGAAGAAACTAGTGGTTACCAGGGTGGAAAGGGAAGAAAAGAGGGGCAAGATAAGTGCAGAGAATTAAGAGGTACAAAGAATTATATATAAAATAGAGAAGCTACATGGATATGTAGTACAATAAACAGAATATAGCCAACATTTTATAATAATTATAAATGGAATATAGCCTTTAAAAATGTGAATTGTGCTATGTTGTACACCTGAAACTTATATTGTGGATCAAATATTCCTCAATTTAAAAAAAAGAAGATAGGTCTCAGTTAATTGCAGGCTCACTGATTGGTTCAGTATCACATGGTAGCCCTTTCTATTCTCATAATTATTAGAAATATTAGTGAGTAGGACTCAAAAATGAATTTCTGTTCTTTGGTGTTATCATAGCTATCTTTTTCATGGTAGTAAGGAATTACTGTGTTTTTGTCATTTTTCTTTTCTTCCAGTTTGAGTATTCAAGGACAATAGCCATCTGACTTTGGTTTTTCAACATGCAGAACAGATCAGGATATTGCAATTTTTGTTGTGTATTCTATAATCACCTGGAGCAGGTGAGAAGATCGTATTACTATGGTTACACCACAAAGGACCTACTCATAACTTTCCCTTCTTTTACACAATCAAATTCATTTAACAGACCATATTGAGAATCTACTGATGAGGAGATGTGGCTTGTAGGGATATGGCTATGAACAAAATCAGTTTCTTTTATTCATGAAGCTTACAGTTTGATGCACTAAGACAGAAAATAAGTGAAGTGAAGTCGCTCAGTCATGCCAACTCTTTGCGACCCCATAGACTGCAGCCTGCCAGGCTCCTCTGTCCATGGGATTTTCCAGGCCATAGTACTGGAGTGGATTGCCATTTCCTTCTCCAGGAGATCTTCCCACCCCAGGGCTCGAACCCGGGTCTCCTGCATTGTAGACAGACGCTTTACCTCTGAGCCACCAGGGAAGTGTCAGATTGTGATAAATGATATGAGGAAAGTAAAATAGGGAAGAAGGTGCGATTTTAGGTAGAGTGGCCAGGTGAGGTTACAGAAGTGACATCTGAGCTGAGGTTTGAATGAATTGTGGGGACCAGGCTTGCTTGTATCTTGCGGGGCAGAATTTCTAGGTTAGAGGGAGAGGATAGCAAGGATAGAGACCCTGAGGCAGAAGGGTAGGGTTACATCTTGATCATAATTTGAAAGTCTCTTAAGTTGTAATGCGTTTAACACACCTAACCTACTGAACATCACAGCTTACCTAGCCTACCCTAAAAGTACTTGGAATACTTACATCAGCCCACAGTTGAGCAAAATCATTTAATGCAAAGCCTATTTTATAATGATTGGGTAACATGTAATTTATTGAATACTGTACTGAAAGTGAAAAACAGAATGGTTGTATGGGTCATTTACCTTCCGTTAGAGACTGGTCTCCCTTTGCCTTTGAATCCCCTCCCCTGAGCACAGGTACAAACCACTTGTTTTTCTTCCCTTCGTACCCTTCCTGCCCTTCCTGTGTATCTTTCCTACAGCCGTGGTTGTGCAGGAGTCCTTTTACTCATTTCCAGTTAGTTTTTAGTGAGAATTGTTTCACGTGTAGATGTATTTTTGATATGTTCATGGGGAGAAGTGAGCTCCGTGTCCTCTAATATTCGGCATTGATTTGCACTCCCCTTAAAAGGTCCTCTGGAGAAGGAAATGGCAATCCACTCCAGTACTCTTGCCTGGAAAATCCCATGGATGGAGGAGCATGGTAGGCTATAGTCCATGGGGTCGCAAAGAGTCAGACATGCCTCAGTGTTGCCAGGGTCCAGCCCCCGCAGGATCCAGGGAAACCCGAAGGAGAAACGGCGTCGGCGATTGCGATTGATTTAGAGAGAGAGAGAGATAAGGAAAGAATGTTGTAGATAGGAAAACAGAGGAGAGAAGAAAAGAGGCTGATGTTCCTTGGTTTATACAGAAAATCAATAAAGTCTCAAGACAAGAGACTTGCACCGTCTACGTAAGGCCACAGGTGCCCTCCCCGTCTCCCGAGGAAGTGAAGACGCAGGGCGCCTTCCCGTTCAGGTCTTAGAAACCCAGGCAAATAAGTAGACACAGCGGACCTCTGTACTCCAGATGGGAACCAGCCTGAAAGAGAGAGTAAGAGGAGAAAATGATTGGCACGGGGGAGATCAAGCTGCTTCGATGAGTGAGATCTCAAAGCTTTATTTTTCAAAAGGTACTTATATACTTTTTGTACATTGAAAGTGAAAGTGAAGTCGCTTAGTCGTGTCCGACTCTTTGCGACCCCATGGACTGTAGCCTATCAGGCTCCTCCGTCCATGGGATTTTCCAGGCAAGAGTGCTGGAGTGGATTGCCATTTCCTTCTCCAACGGATCTTCCCGACCCAGGAATCGCACCCGGTCTTCCGCATTGCAGGCAGACGCTTTACCGTCTGAGCCATCAGGGAAGCCCCCAAAATAAAAAAAGTCGCTCAGTCGTGCCCGACTCTGCGACCCGTGGACTGTAGCCCACCAAGCTCCTCCGTCCATGGGATTTTCCAGGCAAGAATACTGGAGTGGGTTGCCATTTCCTTCTCCATTTTTGTACATTGAGGGAAATGAAGATGCAAGGTCATACAGAGTCAGCCCCAACATTCCAGCAGTTTTGCCCTTATCAAAACCAGGATTTTTCTGCATACCTTTTTCACAAAAGATGTTGTGTACAGTATCCTCTGGCCTTGGAGGCCTGTAAACATTTTATGACCCTCTTTTGATAAAGGCTGCTCAACCAGAAAACTTATTTTCCCTCAAAGTGTTTTTTCTTTATATTTCTAATCTATGTCAGCCTCAGAAAATGCCAAACAGAGTTACGTTTTTCACAGAGCAAAGGTGCAGTGAGTTACAAGAAAGAACCAATTAGCTCAAAAGTCTGATATGGTTAGATTCAAGGCTACACTTGTTTTTCTTACATTCTCACTATGTTAACTAATGCATTCCCAGGTGCACAGTGGATAAGAGATATGGGAACTTAGCAACAAGCATTGGCCCAATAATGAAATCCTACATCAGCACTACTCTAATAACTTTTAACTCTTTGAAAGGCTGTATGTTTTAGGATTTCCGTGCCTTTCACAGTTGGTGAAAGTCATGAAATAGTAAAACAGACAGATTCTGGTTTTGGGGTAGATGCTCAAGAAAGCCTAGGGAGCCCCTTGAGTTCTGAAGCCTTGCTTAACAGTTCTTTTCCACATGACTTTGTTATGGGTGGGATCTCCGTGGTGGCTCCCGGCAGAGCGTCTTCACTAAATGGTTTTCAGATGCATATTTTAGAATTGCTTTATATAAAGGGTATATCAATTTATACTTTTACTGGGAGTATGATGAATCTATATTGTGATGCTCTCACTACTAATGAGTATTAACCATTAGTATGTTTACCCATTAGAATATGTAGAAGCATTCATTTTCTTTTTACTTCCTAGCATGTATCCAGTGACTGTCACAGATCCTTGATCACACAGAAAAGACAATGGATGGGTGCTGCTAGTTTGATGAAACGTTTCTTGCAGGATGTACTGCAGCACCACCCGTGTCATTATCAAGAAAGCAGGTAGAGTAACTGAGTGAAATAATATTAGTATATTCATGTGTGTTGAGTTGCTTCATTTGTGTCCAACTCTGTGCGACCCTGTGGGCCGTAGCCCCACCAGCCTCTTCTGTCTGTGGGATTCTCCAGGCAAGAATACTGGAGAGGGTTGCCATGCCCTTCTCTAGGGAATATTAGTACGTAGTTATACATTACGGTAGATGTTTGTGTTAACGTCCTAATATTTCCTAAAGTGAATCTTTGAATCAGGGAATATAAAGTGAACCTTTATCTAGTAACTTATCTTTGCAGTTGTTTAAAAATTTTTCTTAGGTTAAGTAACAAAAATCTCACTCTAAAAGATATGGACTACACTATGCTTTTTCTAAAGAAAAGTCAGGCCAGTAAATATGTGTCATCAAGGATGGCACAGGATTAAGCAGGGTAAAAAGGTGGAAACAAACATAACTTTAACAAGATTAGTAACCAAAAGTTGGTGATAGTAGCTAAGTAGGGATAGTCAAGGTAAAAATTAATTGCACATTAATGGAACTATTTGCTCTCTATGCTACTCTGTAAAATAGAATTGATTATGTTTATAATTTGTCAGTATCTTGATAGCTTACTGTTTTATTAATATATTTTGATTGTTTTAATAAAAAGAAATGTTTTAATAACATTTTAAAAAGTTTATGTCCTATGTTGAAGAAAGCTTTGGTAGAAAATCAGATTATGTACTCTGATGAGTTTGCTGCTACAGTTGTATAAGATAAAGCAACATAGATCATTAGCACACCTGTACAGTATTAGTTGACTTTAGTCCTAGCAGCAGAATAAAGGATAAACTTCTTGCACACTTTGCAAGTCACCAACCTAAAACTTAGCAAGTGATGAAAAAGTTATGATGGGGAAAAGTTAGGAAAAAATATTTGTTTTCTTAGCTGGAAATTAACCTATTTTGGAATTAACCTATCTTGAGGTCAGTATAAATTACCAGTTTATAGTGTATATAAGCAATGCTTCAACAAACATATTTGTACATCCAACTCTTTCTGTGGAGTAGACTTCTAGACTGTGAACTTTTGGGCTAAAGTTTATGGACATTAAAATATTTTTTATTTTTTAACTTTGCCTTTTAGAATAATTTCAGACTTAAAAAATTTAGCTGCAGAATGTTTGTTGCGTAACGTTCACCTAGCTTCCCCAAATGTTAAATCTAAAATAACCACAGTGGACTTCCCTAGTGATAGTGGATAGGAATCTGCCTGCCAGTGCAAGGGTCACGGGTTTGATCCTTGGTCCGGGAAGATTCTGCATACCATGGAGCAACTAATCCTGTGTGCCACAACTAGGGCCTATGAGCCGCAGCTACTGAAGCCCACGGGTCTAGAATCTGTGCTCTACAACAAGAGAAGCCAGCGCAATGAGAAGCCCGTGCCCCTCAAGGAGAAGTAGCCCTGTTCCCTGAAACTAGAGAAAGGCTGCACACTAACCAGGAAGACCCAGTGCAGCCAAAACAAAACAAAACAAAACAAAACAAAACAAAAAAACAAACCACTCACTTGATCATGTTGTATGATCCATTAATGAAGTGTTGGATTTGATTTGCTAATATTTTGTTGAGTGCTTTTATGTCTGTGTATCAGTACATAAGTGACACTGACCTGTAATTTTTTCTTTGTGTGTGATCTTTGGTATAGCATTAGGGTGATGCTGATTTCATGTACAGTTTCTTTCAGTACAGTGATCAAATTCATGAAATCACCATGATACCATACTCTTCGTAGAACTCATTCAGATTTTGTCAGTTGTGTTTACTAATGTCCTTTTTTTGGGACCAACATTCCATCCAGGACCACTGAGTGCTTTGAATTGTCACATTTCTGTACTTTCCTGTAATCTTGAGTTGCTCCTTAGTCTGTCTCTGCTTCTAAGACCTTGACACTTTTTAGAAGAGTACTGGCCAGTTATTTTGTAGGATGTTTTCTAAATTTGGGTATGCTTGATGTCTTTTTATTTTGTTGATGATATCCTTTGTTGTGCAGAAGTTTTAAAGTTTAATTAGGTCCTGTTTGTTAATTTTTGCTTTTATTTCCATTGCTCTATGAGATGGATCCAAAAAAATATTGCTGTGATTTATGTCAGTGTTTTGCCTATATTTTCCTCTAGGAGTTTTATAGTCTAATCTGGTCTTACAGGGTTTTAATCCATTTTTAGTATATTTTTGTATATGGTGTTAAGAGAAAGTTTTAATTTCATTTTTTTGTGTAGCTAGCTATTCAGTTTTCCAAGCATCACTTATTAAAGAGGCTGTCTTTTCTCCATTTTATAATCTTGCTTCCTTTGTCATAGATTTGGGCTTCCCTGGTGGCTCAGATGGTAAAAAATCTACCTGCATTGCAGAAGACCCAGGTTCAATCCCTGTGTTGGGACGATCCCTTGGAGAAGGGAATGGCAACCCACTCCAATATTCTTGCCTGGAGAATTCCATGGACAGAGGAACCTGGCAGGCTACAGTCCATGGAGTCCCAAAGAGGCAGACACAACTGAATGACTTCCACTTGTCATAGATTGAGCATAAATGTGTAGTTTTATTTCTGAACACTGTTCTGTTTCATTGATCCATGTATCTATTTTTGTGCCAGTACCATACTGTGTAGATTACTGTAGCCTGAAGTCAGGAAGCATGATTCCTCTAGCTCTGTTCTTTCTCAAGATTGTTTTGGCTGTTGAGGGTCTTTTGTGTTTCCATACACTTTTAAAATTATTTGTTCTAGTTCTGTGAAGAAAACCCTTGGTGTTTAGATGGGGATTGCAGGGACTCTGTAGATTGCCTTGGGTAGTATGTTCATTTTAGCAACATTGATTCTTCCAGGAACACATGTATCTTTCCATCTGTTTGTACCTCTGTCAGTTTCTTTCATCAGTGTCTTATAGTTTTCTGAGTACAGATCTTTTGTTTTCTTAGGTAGGTGTACTCCTAGGTATTTCATTCTTTTTTGATGTGGTGGTAGATGGGATTGTTACTTTAATTTCTCTAATAGTTTGTTGTTAGTGTATGCAGTAGATTTCTGTTTATTAATTTGTATCCTGCAACTTTATCAATTCATCGATTAGTGCTAATTTTTTTTTGGTGGTATCTTTAAGATTTTCTGTGTATAGTATTATGTCATCTGCAAACAATGACAGTTTTACTTCTTCCCTTACATTTTGGATTCCTTTTGTTTCTTTTTCTTCTGTAGTTTCTGTGACTAAGACTTCTAAAACTGTTCAGTAAAAATGGTGACAGTGGGCATCCTTGTCCTGTTCATCCTTTTCTTGTCTTAGAGGAAATGTTTTAGACTTTTCACCATTGAGTATGATGTTAGCTGTGGATTTGTCATATATAGCCTATTTTGTTGAGATAACCCTTTATGCCCACTTGCTGGAGAGTTTTTTTGAAATCATAAATAGATGTTGAATTTTGTCAGAAGCTTTTTCTGCATCTATTGAGATAATCATACGGTTTTTATTCTTCAGTTTGTTAATGTGGTATACCACAGTGATTGATTTTGCAGATATTGAAAAATCTTTACATCCTTGGGGTAAATTCCACTTGATCATGGTGTATGATCCATTAATGAATTGTTGGATTTGATCTGCTAATATTTTATTGAGCATTTTTGTGTCTATGTATCAATACATAAGTGATACTGACCTATAATTTTTTCTTTGTGTGTGATATCTTTGTTTGGTATAGCATTAGGGTGATGCTGGTTTCATAGAATCCTTTGGGATTCCAACTTGTTTGATTTTATGATTCTACCTTCCTTTCTGTCCTTAGCCAAATGTTACAAAATTAATTTATTTTGAAACTCTCTGTTCTAGGAATCTGGCCCAGGGTAGAAAGAACATAGCATTTATTATGCATTGAAAAACCTTAAACGTATGTCAAAATATTTTAATGGAATTTCCCCCCCTTATTTTTTAGATCAATGCAAAATGAGAGACTTCATATGACTACTGTATCACCTTCAGAAGTGGTTCCTAATGATGATTTTAGTCCTGAAATAAAGACTGAGAATGCTGCTGGAGTCAGAGAAGAGATATCTACTAAGACATCTGAACCTGTTGAAAAGTTGTATTCTAGGTCTCAGGGATATATGCATAGTGTTTCAGATAGACCATCAGTTATTCAAAAACTAGAGAAAGGCCAACAGCATCCCTTGGAGTTCATTCATAAAATTGGGAGCACTATGAAAGAGTTTAACCCAGTTGGTATTGGTCACAGTACAAATAATAGACAAAGTGTAATATGTTCATCAGTGATTTCTAATGCTCCTGTTAGTTGTTTACCTGAACGTTCTCATGAAAGACCAGTTACAATTGACACTACTACTGGTTTATCACTTGGAGTCCATTTGGATTTAGTTAACAAATGTGACCCAAACAAAGCTGACAAATACCTTAAACAGCTAAACCAGGGCTCTAGAAACCCTCTGCTACCATCCCATCCAGAAACTTCTTCAGTTCCATATCAGAAACCTAAAGAGTTAAACAGAAAGTCTTTATGTACAAATTCAGATAAGTTGACCTTACAGGAAGATGTAAATTCTCAGACTAAAGCTTTGTCAACTGGCTTTAAAGTCCATGAATTTGTGCGTACTGAAAACTCTTTAAAATTGGAATCTCTTTCCAAATTTGCAGTAAATCCAGTAGTCAACCTAAGTAAAACTGACATGCCTTCTAATAAAGGAACCTTTGAAGATGACATTCCAAAGCACCATGAGAAATTCTCTCCTAATATGGATCACAACCAGAAGGAAAGCGTTTGGGTTTTAACAAGTCAGTCTTTTTGGAACAGAAGATCGCAGTGAGTTCTGAAATGAAGTTTGCTGGTGGCTCTCTTCAGTCAGCATCTGATCACTGTGAAGAGGCTGAACCAGACCTTTGGAAGGGGGAGCAAACTGACCAAGAAGATAAGAAGTGTGAATCAAGAGATTCTGCAGTAAGTTTTGATGGCAGTTCCTCTTTTTATCCACTGATGGACCAATCCAAAGTGACTGCTGAAGAAATAAACCTTTCAAAGGAAGTACATACTGATTTGCAATATAAGAATAATACATCTTATATTTCTGAAATAAGCTCTGATTGTGATGACTCCCTTCAGTTGACTACCAGCAGAACTCAAGTGAAAGATGGAAGTGTTCAGAAGGTAATGCATATTAGGCTGGTTGATGAAAGCTATGAATCCAGTGATTCTGAGATGAATTTTGATTGTGATGCCTCACTTCAGTCAATTGATGACTGCCGCCAAGAGGCTGAGAAAGAAGTAAACCTTCCTAAGGGGGTGCTTGTTGGCTTGGTTGATATGAACTATGGATCTAGTAGCTCTGAAATAAGTGCTGATTCTGTTTCCTTGCTTCAGTCAATGCCTGGCCAATTCCCAGTGACTGTCACAGAAACAGAACTTCAGAAGAAGGTTCACATTAGCTTGGTTGATGAGAACTATGGATCGAGTTGTTCTGAAACAAGTGTTGATTGTGATGTTTCTCTTCAGTCCATCTTCGACCATCCTCACATGGCTGTCAGTGAAAGAAACCTGGAGGATAGGCCCGTCTCTCTAAAAGACAGGAATTATAAACCCAGTAGTGCTAAAGCATATCTTGATTGTGATGTCTCTCTTGAGACCATGTCTGATGGACCTCAGAAGGATGTTGAAAATATTAATCTTCGGAAAGAAAAGAATGGCCTTGTGGATATGAACTGTGAATTCCATGGTCCTGAGATAAAGTTTCATCTGATGAAAACAGATCCTCAGTTAGTGCCTGGCCAATCCCAGCAGCAGTTAAAGAGGTAAATGCTCAGGAAGTAGCTGTTGACCTGGAGAACAAGAGTATTAAGTCTAGCATTTCTGATCTCAGTTTTGATTCTCACCCTATAGGTGCTTGTGGTGAAATAAATCTGAAAGCATTAAATGTTGACATGGAAGTTAAGGGCTATGGATGTTTCAGTTTTAAGTCCACTTTTGACTCTGATTCTTCTTTTCTGTCAGTTTCTGAGTATCCTGAGCTGGATGTTGAAGAAATAAGTAAGAAGCATGTTAACTTGGAAGATGAGAACTTTGAATCAATTAGTTCTGAAATAATTTTTAATTCTGATAGTCCTCTTCACCCAGTAGTTGGCCAATCTCAAGTAACTGTTTGTGAGGAGGGTCCTATTGATCTGGAAAATAAGAGTAGTGAATCTTGTGTTTCTGAAATAACTTTTGATTCTGATGTGCCTCTTCATTCAGGGACTTATCAACCTGAAGTAGTGGTTAAAGAAACATTCCTTCAGAAAGAAGTGTGTACACACTTAGGAGAGAAAGATGATGCGCCCACCGGTTCTGAAATAAGTTTGGCTTCTTATATCCCTTTTCACTCAGTGATTAAGCAGCCAGAAGAAGCTGTTAAAACCCCAAATCCTCAAAAAGAAGAGTGGGTATACTTAGAAAATAAGGAAAATGAATCTAGTGATTCTGAAATTTTTGATTATGATATTTTTCGTTCAATGACTGGACATTCTGAAGGTCCTATTAAAGAAAGAAACCTTCACAAAGGGGAGAATATACAGTTAGAAAATAAGGATAATGTACCTGTTGTTTCTGAAAGCAGTTTGAAATCTGGTATTACTTTTCATTTAGTGACTGGTCATCTTTCTATAGCTGTTAAAGAAATAAACCAAAAAGAAGAACACGTAAATTTAACAGATAAGAGTATTGAGTTAAAAGTTTCTGAAACAAGTTTGGATACTGATATCCCTGTTCAGTCAGTGACTCACAAACCGGAACTGATTGTGAAAGAACTAGGGCTTCAAAAAGAAAACATGCTAAGTTAAAAGGTCAAAATGCTGAATATAGTGGTTCTGAAATAAGTTTAGATTCTGATTATTCAGTGACTGAACCTCAAATAAGTGTTAAAGAAATAAGTGTTCAGAAAGAAGAACATGTTGTTTTAGAGAAGAAGAGTGATAAATATAGTAGTTCTGAAATAATTTTGGACTCTGATGTCCCTTTTCAGCTAATGAATGAAAAACCTCAAACAACTGTTTTGAAGGAAGACCATGTTGACCCAGAAGATGAAAGTACTGGACCCAGAGGCTTTGAAAAAAAATTGAATAATAACCTTCTTCATTTAGTCATTGACCAACCTCCACTAGCCCTATTGAAGGAAAAACATGTTCATTTGGAAGATACAAACAATGAATCTAGTGATGGTAAAATAGATTTTGATTCTGCTGACCCTCTTCAGCCATTGGCTGAACACTTCCAGGAAGTGGTTGAAGAAACAAACGTGCAGAAAGAAGAGGATATGAGCCTGAAGAATAAGGTTGATGAACCTAATGATTCTAAGTTAATACATAATTCTGATGTTTCTCTTCCATCTGTGTCCAGTCAACCTAAAGTGGCTGTTAAACGAACAGACCTCAAGAATAAAAATCATGTGTACTTGAAAGATAAGAACAGGCAAGATAGTGGTTTTGCGATGAGTTTGAATTCTGATCTCACGGATCGGTCAGTAGCTGATCATCCTCAGATAACTATTTTGGAGCAAAAGCATACTGAACCAGAAGATAAGCACAATCAATCTTGTGGTTCTGAAATGAATTTTAATTCTGATGACCCCCTTCAATCAGTGGCCAACCAGCTTAGACAAACTGTTAAAGAAATAAGCCCTTGGAGGGATGAAGTTGACATGGAAGATGAGAGAGAGGAACCTAAGCATTTTAAAATTGTATCTGACTCTGATGTCCGTGTTCAATCAGTGGCTGGCCAAACTGAAGTTGTTAAGGAGGTAAACCTTCTGAAGGAGCATGTTGACTTGGAAGATAAGGTTGTCAAACCAGGCATTCGAAAATAAACTTTGTTTCTGATGAAGCTTTTCAATCTGTGGCCAATGAAGTTCAAGAGGCTGTTACAGAAAGGAATCTTCTGAGGGAGGGACCTGTTTGTCTGAGTGCTAAGAGCTATGAACCTAATGATTCTGAAATCTTTTTTGTTTCAAATACCCCTCTCCAATCAGTGGTTGAGCCACACCACGATTTGGAAGAGCAACAAGCCAATTTGGAAGATAAAAGCAATGATCCTTGTGGTCCTAAGATAAATGTTGTTTCTGAATATCCTCTTCAGTCAGTGACTGGCCAGCTTCAAAGAAAAGCTGCTAAAGAAATAGGTCTTTGGGAGGAAGACCATATTTACCTGGAAGATAAGAGATACAAACTAGGTGATTTTGAAGTAAGTTATGATTCTGATGTTGACTTTGTAGCTGGTCATTCTGCTCTGTCTGTCAAAGAAAGAAACTTGCAAGAGGAGGATCAGAATGACCTAGAAAATAAGAACTGTAAACTTAGTATTTCTGAAATAAAATGTGATTCTGGTGTTCATCGTCAGTTAGGAGTTGCCCAACTTCAGGTGGTTTGCAAACAAAGGAACCTTCAGATGGAAAAGTACCTTGGCATGGAGGAAGAGGTTAGTGAACCTAGGAATTCTGAAATAATGTGTGATTCTGATGTTCCTCTTCAAATAGTGATAAACGAACTTGAAGAGTCAGACAGAGAAACAGATAAGATGCTGTTTGTGGACCTGACAGCAAGTGATGACTGTGAAGTGATTTCAGATTCTGATGTCCCTTTTCAGCCAGTGATTGATTCACCTCAAAGGACTGTCAAAGAAATCAGCTGTATAAATGCAGAAAGTTTTGACCTAGATGAGAACTGTGACTCTTGTGATTCTGACCTAAGATATGTTTGTGAAGCCTCTCCTCAATCAGTGACAAACCATTCCAAAAAGGTCTTCAAAGTAGTAAAGCAGAAGCAAGACTATATTATTCTGGAAGAGACAAGCTGTGAGCCTTATGTTTCTGAACTAGTTTTCAAATTGATTCCTCTCATCAGTCCATGACTTACCAGTCGCAAGAATCTGAAAAAAAAAAGGCAAAATGTAGTGACCACAAAGATAAGAGCTGTCAATCTAGTGGTCCTAAAAGAAACTTTGAACGGGAGGAGGCTTCTCAGCCAGCAACTCAGCAACAGCAGAAGGTTGGCAAAGGAGTCAGCCTTTGGAAAGTTGTAGAAAATATTGGCCTAAAAGATAAGAACTGTGAATCTGGTGTTTCCGCAACGGATTGTAATGCATCTCCTGGGTTGGTGATCCATCAGATGCCTGATCAAGAAAACCTTTTGAAGTTAAAACATACTGATCTAGAAAGTCTGAGCTGGAAACCTTGTGGTTCTGGGGTGAATTTTCAATGTGATCCTTCTCTCCAGTCTGGCAATGACTGGCCTCAAGAAGCTGTTAATAAGACCAACCTATTTAAGAAGATGTCTTTTGACCAGAGAGAAAGAAACCATAAAAATTCCCATTCAGACTCTGTTCCCATGGTTGATTCTATAAGGAACTTGGAAAAAGCAAAGGAGGTCATAGAAGATGACCTTCATAAACTACTTCCTGAAGACTTGCCTCCCGTTCCTCCTTTATTTGTGGGGAAAACACAGTCTCAGATAATGAAAGAAGATGATGTGCAAATGAGTGCTCTTGTGAAGGAATTTAAGAAAGATCATTTCTACTGTTACTTTGTTAGTGACTGTGAGATGAGAAAAATGAAAAAAAAATTTTTGAATGAAAAAAAAAAGGTGACCTGGGCTGACCTCAATCAGGACACCACATCAATTCAAGTTCTCTCAGATTGTGGTGATAATGCAGGTGGTATTTCAGATATTGGTGATTTTTCAGTGGCTTTAGATAAACCTAACCATTATCCTTCAACAGGAAGGAATCATGAACAAATACGGCAAGTGGCCTCTCAAGGCCAGGCTATAAAAGTTAGCCATAGAACTCAAACCAATCTCACAAGTCAACCAGGGACAAAAAGAAGAATTAGTGGGCAAGAAAAGACTCTCCAGCAAAGAAGTGTTTACTTCTACAAAACAACAGGATAACAAGAGAGAAAGGTAAAAAAAATGAATTTCCTGAATCATGTATTAGTGTTTTGAAGCCTTTGCAAGGAAATACCTTAATTTATATTCTTTATTCAAATATTAAGTTGAAGAAAGGTGAATCCAACAGCTTCTCTAAAAGGAGGCACTGTAGAAGAAATAATTGGGATATTAACATACAGTACAAATTTAACCAGAGTTCCTTTAATTGTTATGACCCATTGAATAAGAAAATTGTAATTGATCCTCCTCTGAACATAGAAGTACCAGGGTCTGACAGGAGTAATTGTGTTGAAATGCATGTTAGCCCCTTAAATTCTAATGCAGAAGATAATGATCCTTATGTACAAAGCTCTGCTTCAGTACCTTTTATGACAGTGTCAATAGGACATGAACTAAAGTCACGTCAGGAGGCCAGTGAATCTTCTGTGTTTCCAGAAAAATCCAAGATTTTTAGTCCTAGTGAAATTTCAAAGGAAAGTAATTTCCAGTCAACTTTTTCAAGTCGTGATATTGCCAAAACTTCATCAAAATCATTTAGAAAAAAGTTTTTGAAAAGTAAAAGCAAAAATCAGAGAAGGAAGGTATCAACAAATAATAAGCCAGATTCTCCCAAAAAAGGTTGTAGATCAGTTATTCCCCAGCAAAATGTCAGAATTGATTCAGAAAAATGGTCGATTTGGATTCAGAGCAAACTAAATGATATAATTAAAAAGTATATTCCAAAATACTTTGTTTTTTTTTGTGTCACAAATATCCGCCCAGGAGCACTTTTGTTAGGATGCATATTAAGAAGAAAAAAAACCTAGTGTTAGTAGGTTAAAGAAGGTGAAGAAACCAGCTAATATGCTCCCAAACTCCTCAGTTCTGTCAGCAGGAGCTGAAGAGCAGTCACGAGCTAGAGCAGGCTCTTCTAAGCAACGTGTGCAGACATCTTCCAGCGTTGCACGAAGTAAGAAGAATGGCAATAAACAACCCCTAGAAGACAACGGAGAAAGCCGCGTAGACCTATTAGAACATATGATTTGAGAAGTTTGTTTTCTGGTGTACTGTATTCGGATAGAGTGAAGACTCGTTTCTCTAACAAATTATGAGGTAATGAAGTAAACTGGAGGTGTTTCTGTTAAGGGCTGGTTGAAGATTCAGTGCTTCAGTTGGAAATACATTTGGTACCTAGTGTACTACCTAGTATACATAGCTTTCCTAACTTTGGTGGAAAAAATGAACCTTCAACTATTTTGCTATAGCCTTATTTTTCAGGGCTTTTAATATTCATTTAAAATCAGTGTTAGGGTCTTTTTTTTTTTAATGCCTTTTGTCCCTTTGTTGTGGAAGAGCTTCATCTTAATTTATATTACATAATTTAGCAAAATATATATACCATTTTCTACCTTCAATCATGTCCCATTTATTTCTTATGATTGTGTCTCATGTCAGCAGCTTAAAATATTGCAAGAATGAATGTGGCAAACATAAATGCTATCTTATTATTTACTTTTTAAAAATTGGAACAGATGAATATGTAGTTATTTTCTCTGTTTCAAAGTAGTGTTGTCAATATCATATTCTAACTGGGTAGTTAAAAAGAAGAAGTTCTAATAGATTATCTCAGCTTTTGAGTGGGATTAACGTAAATAATCACACACAAAATACAATTTATCTTTCAAAAGCGTTACAGAGAATGAGATTTCATTTTTAATCCAGTTTTAAAGAAACTGCCTGGTAATTTAAATACATAACAGACTCCTCCTGTTTCACTTAAACTGTATCTGCAGACCTTCAACTTTCTTCACTGAGACATGCATATTGTATATATACAATATCTGTAGGTTTTTCTTTAGCATCACTAGATCTTAAGGGGAAAATGATCTTGCCAGTGTGATTATGCTTTTCTACCAGCTTCCCTGGTGGCTCAGGTGGTAAAGAATCTGCCTGCAATGCAGGAGACCCAGGCTCGATCCCTGGGTGGGGAAGAGTCCTCGGAGAAGAAAATGGCAACCACTCCAGTATTCTTTCCTGGAGAATTCCATGGACAAAGAAGCCTGGCGGGCTGTAGTCCATGGGGTCGCAAGAATTGAACACAACTTAGCAACTAAACCACCACCACCAATAAAATTGATAACCTAAGTGGAGCCCCATTTTGCTAGTGAAAAGCTGTATTTGTACATTGGTTTGGCCTTCCTTCAACTTGCTAACTGATTAATGAAAGATGTCAAGATATGCAGTTTAGGTCTGACGTACTCAAAAAATCTTCAGATCTTTTTTTCAGGGACACTGATGGTGCTGGTACAGGTTCATTCCGTCATACGTCAAGGAAACTGGATCCTTTTCTGTCATTGATGCTAAAAGGGAAACGAATTTCAGCTTCTATATTGTATAAACCATATTTAATTGAAACTTGATCAGTGTAGTCTGTTTTCAGAAATAAAAATGTGTTACTTCAGAATTAAGTACAGTGTAACAGTTGGTTTCTAAATGTAGCTTTATTTCAGGTGCCATTATTTAGCCTGTGGGTATGTTATGGTGTTACGTTGTATTGTATTAATAATTACTTTTAGTTCTGTTCAGTTGCTCAGATGTGTCTGACTCTTTGCGACCCTAGTACGCCAGGCTTTCCTGTCCATCACCAACAAACAGAGCTTACTCAAGCTCATGTCCATCGAGTTGATGATGCTATCCAACCATCTCATCCTTTGTCCTCCCCTTCACCTCCTGTCTTCAATCTTTCCCAGCATCAGGATGTTTTCCAATAAGTCAGTTCTTCGAATTAGGTGGCCAGTGTATTCTAGTTTCAGCTTCAGCAACAGTCCTTCCAATGAATATTCATGACTGATTTCTTTTAGGATGGACTGGTTGGATCTCCTTGCTGTCCAAGGGACTCATGAGAATCTTCTCCAACACCACAGTTCAAAAGCATCAATTCTTCGGCACTCATCTTTCTTTATAGTCCAGTTCTCACATCCATGCATGACTGCTGGAAAAACCTTTGACTAGACGGACCTTTTTCGGCAGAGTAATGTTCTGCTTTTTAATATGCTGTCTAGGTTGGTCATAGCTTTTCTTCCAAGGAGCAACCATCTTTTAATTTCATGGCTGCAGTCACCATCTGCAGTGATTTTGGAGCCCCCTAAAATAGTCTCTCACTGTTTACATTGTTTTCCTATCTATTTGCCATAAAGTGATGGGACCATATGCCATGATCTTAGTTTTCTGAATGTTGAGCTTTAAGCCAACTTTTTCACTCTCATCTTTCATTTTCATCAAGAGGCTCTTTAGTTCTTCTTTGCTTTCTGCCAGAAGGGTGGTGTCATCTGCATATCTGAGGTTATTGATATTTCTCCCAGCAATCTTGATTCCAGCTTGTGCTTCATCCAGCCTGGCATTTCTCATGATGTACTCTGCATATTAGTTAAATAAGCAAGGTGACAATATAGAACCTTAACATATTCTTTTCCTGATTTGGAACCCATCTGTTGTTCCATGTCCAGTTCTAACTGTTGCTTCTTGACCTGCATACAGATTTCTCAAGAAGCAGGTCAGGTGGTCTGGTATTCCCATCTCTCTCAGAATTTTCCACAGTTTATTGTGATCCACACAGTCAAAGGCTTTGGCATAGTCAATAAAGTAGAAATAGATGTTTTTCTGGAACTCTCTTGCTTTTTCGATGATCCAATGGATGTTGGCAATTTGATTTCTGGTTCCTCTGCCTTTTCTCAGAGAAGGCGATGGCACCCCACTCCAGTACTCCTGCCTGGAAAATCCCATGGACGGAGGAGCCTGGAAGGCTCCAGTCCATGGGGTCGCTGAGGGTCGGACACGACTCAGCGACTTCACTTTCACTTTTCACTTTCATGCATTGGAGAAGGAAATGGCAACCCACTCCAGTGCTCTTGCCTGGAGAATCCCAGGGACAGGGGAGCCTGTTGGCTGCCGTCTATGGGGTCACACAGAGTCGGACACGACTGAAGTGACTTAGCAGCAGCAGCAGCAGCTGCCTTTTCTAAATCCAACTTGAACGTCTGGAAGTTCACTACTCATGTACGTTGAAGTGTGGCTTGGAGAATTTTGATCATTATTTTGCTAGCATGTGAGATGAGTGCAATTGTGTGGTAGTTGTACATTCTGGCATTGCCTTTCTTAGAGAGTGGAATGAAAACTGACCTTTTCCAGTCCTGTGGCCACAGGTGAGTTTTTCAAATAATTTCTTTACTTCTAAATTTAAAGCAGTAATTAGGTTTTAAAATGGACAAATGTTTATATTTTTAGTTGCAGAGCAACTTCAACTTATCCTATATTCAAATATTTTAATTTCTTAAAATATCACTATCAGCTGCTAATTTGGAATAATCTTCCAATTTTAATTTAGAAAGAAAACTGTTCTACTGATTAGGAAGTAAATAAGCAATTAATTCATAAAAATATTCTACTTGTGGTTATTGGTGTCTTTTTTCCCTATGAAGTAGACATGTAATTCTCTTCAGTACTATAAATAAGCATTCTGCAAACTTTTAGTGTCAGTTTAAAAGCAAGAGATCATATGGAGAAAAATGTACCATGTAATTGTGATGTATCATATCCCCTGTGATTACATCATGCAGAGAGGAAAGTTCTTATAATTCAACTAACTGATCAAAAACTTGAAGAAAATTTACTACCATGTTCACATTGGAAATTCTAAGTTCCCCCCCTTTTTTTTTCTTAAGAAAAGGTTTATATCTAAAGTTTAAAGTATAAAATAGTCCTGATGATTTTAAAAAGCATTTTGAAATGTTTACTAAGTTCTTGTAGTCATTGTTATTTTAGACAGGCTTGAAATCTTGAAATTGTAAATGTTATAATTTAAACTAAATAAGTAGTGAATAACTTTCAGAGTTTGGTAGGATACAAGAGTGTCCCTTTGTCAAAATTTGTTTGGGCTTAATTTATATATTGGATAAAAATTGGATTTTTTCTGTGTGTGTATTCAAGTATGCATTAAATTCTTTTAATAGTAAAAAGTCAAATGATAGCCATAGTGAGTGTTTTATTAATCTTGTCCTTGCTCAGTATCTTGAATAAATGTTTTTATAATTATTCCAAATTTTGTAGTATGTAGACAGTGTGTAAAGTGTGTTTTGGACTTGTGTGTTTAAATTTTTGTGTAACTCAGGCTCTGAGTGACATGATTTTGCTAAAGAGAAACTATATTTAAGTACTCAAATGATTATATATTTCCATGTAAAATGAATGTGAAGAGTAATGTATTTTTTATAATGCAATTTAAAGAGTAAATTTGTTTTCAAAGTTACTATGATAAAATTTATCAAATATTGAAATTTGCCTCTATTTTCTCTTCACGTTAGGAACTTTATCTGGGAATACTTAAGGAATGATAGAATAAGGAAAACAGAAGTTCATTTTATAAATAGTCATACAGATAATATAGAGGAATATAAATGTTGATGCCGGTGAGAAAATAATTTAACCAAAGATACGTAGGCTATATTCGATGAAGTAGTTATTTCAAAGGATTAAAATTAAACAACTTTTTCTTTGTCTGGTGGAGTGGTGGGTTAGCAGTTTTTCACTTTGTATACCTGTATAGAAAGAGTCCATGAACAGATTGAGTTCAGGAGGCAGTACCTGTATCATTATTTGACAACTACTGGAAGAGAACTTGGTGCCTCCAATACCATAGTGCATGTTTTAAAGAGTGAGAAAACATGGAAGAGTGTACGTATCTTTGTCAGTGCCTTTGGCCTCACCAGTATTGGCTTTTAGAGTTTTGGTCCAGGATTATATTGGATTATGTAAGGAGAAGTCTCTCTTATATATGTCTCTTAAATAAGAGACTTCTCCTTATATAAAAATGTTAATAAAGTTAAAATGTTAGTTGATTTTCAAGAAAGGACTTTTATGTATAGAAAAAATGTGGAAAACTGTGAAAAATCATGTAATTAAAAAAATCAGGAAATTACCCATCAAAATGTCAAGAAGATGAAAGGCTGAGGAGGAGTCTCAACATTTCCTTATACTTCATTGAGACCGCAAATATTAGGGAAATAACAGTATATTTAATAATTTTCATGTGTTCTTATACTTGATTGACATATTTAAAAAGTTCTCCTGAAGTCTTTTAAATTATTTACCTTGATTAGGATGAACTGTACTTAATACTGAATCTTTAAAGTATGAACTTGTACTTTTCTCTATGTTTACCATTTATTACATGCATATTTTTAAATTAATTTATTTATTTTAATTGGAGACTAATTGCTTTACAATATTGTAGTGGGCTTTGCCATACCTTGACATGAATCAGCCATGGATGTATGTGTGTCCCCCATTCTGAACCTCCTGCCCACCTCCCTCCCCATCCCATCCCTCAGGGTTATCCCAGTGCACCAGCCTTGAATGCTATGTTTCATGCATTGAACTTGGACTGGTGATCTGTTTCACATATGGTAATATACATGTTTCAATGCTATTCTCTCAAGTCATCCCACCCTCGCCTTCTCCCACAGAGTCCAAAAGCTTGTTCTTTATATCTGGGTCTCTTTTGCTGTCTTACATATAAGGTCATTGTTAACATCTTTCTAAATTCCATGTATATGTGTTTATATACTGCGTTGGTGTTTTTCTTTCTGACTTACTTCATTCTGTGTGATAGTCTCCAGTTTCATCCACCTCATTAGAACTGATTCAAATGCCTTCTTTTTAATAGCTGAGTAATATTCCATCATGTATAACGTACCACAGTTGTCTTATCAATTTATCTGCTGATGGACATCTAGGTTGCTTCCATTCCTAGCTATTGTAGACAGTGCTGTGATGAACATTGAGGTACATACATGTGTCTCTTTCAGTTCTGGTTTCCTTGGTGTGTATGCCCAGCAGTGGGATTGTTGGGTTGTATGGCAGTTCTGTTTCCAGTTTTTTAAGGAGTCTCCACACTGTTCTCCATAGTGGCTGTACTAGTTTGCAGCATATTTTTTTACATGCATTTTATCTTCTGAATTTTTAAGCTGGACATGTGTATGTATGTCAGCCCTATGCACCAGACATTGTTCTAGACTTTTGACCTGTGTTGTCTCATTTGATCTTCAAAGGGCCTTTTTGAGTTAGGAACATAATTGTGACTAAATAGCCAATGAGAAAATTAGGGCATTGAGCTTCAGTTTGGAGATTAGAGATGAGCTGTTTTCTATGATCAAATGAGGATTACAAATAATCCCCATTCCCTTCCTCATCCCCAATTTCTGGCCACCCCTAATCTATTGTCTGTCTTTATAGTTTAGCTTTTTCTGGACTTCTCATATAAATGGCACCATATAATATGTTGTGTTTTGTGTCTGACTTTTTTTCATTTCCTGTAATGTTTTTGAGGGTTATTCAATAGCATGTAACAGTATTTGTTCTTTTTAAAATTGCTGAGTATTAATTTTTTATAAAAATGGTAACAGAACACCGATCTTCTGATGACAAATATGATAAAAGCTATTAGGTGTGAGGTTAGATGTTTATGCGTCGTATACCTGTTATCCTCGATCACTACCCCAGATCCACAACTGGATATCTGCCTTTGTGAGTGCTCTTATTCCATACTTGAATGCTTTATACTTCCTCTGGTTTTGACTCTTATTTTCTTTACTGCCGTTCTTGGCATTCTTTTCATTGTGCTTTGTGAATTCTCATTTTCAGTGTCAACACATTACTTCCATTATGAATTGCTTGCAAGTAACTAAACTGAGAATCATATCCAAGTTGCCCATTTTCCTAATCTTACATGTACAATAAAGCCAGGAAGTGTTGATAATGGTACTGGTCATAGTGAAAGTTCTTGTTTAAAATAACTGTCCTATGGGGACTTCCTTGCTGGTCTGATGGTTAAGACTTCATCCTTCCACTAGAGGGGGTCTGGGTTTGATTCCCTAGTCAGGGAACTAAGATTCTGCATGTTGCTTGGTGCAGCCAAAAAAAAAAAATTACTCTCCTACATAACCACAGTGTACCTCATCAAAATCAGGAAACCAACATTGATATGATTATTACCCTCTACTCGACCAGTCTCACTTGGATTTTACAGACTGCTCCAACACATCCTCTATAGGTCCAGGGTTTAATTCAGGATCACACATTGTCATGATTCTATTTCCTTCAATATGGACCAGTTCCTCAGCCTTTCTTTGTATTTTATAACTTGACATTTTGATGTGTACAAACAAGTTTCATTGTGGAATGTCTCTTAGTTTGAGTTTGTGTGGTGTTTCTTTATAATGCTTTTTCTGTGGGTGGTGGGGTGGGGCAGAAAATCTGTAGACTTCTCAGTGTATTAGAACAAAAGTCATGTGATGTCAATATGAATAAATGTGATGATTGAAAATATCTAATTTTTGTTTTTATTTTAGAGTAAAAGCGTTTAATAATCTGCAATGGGGGCTTTCATATAAAGTAAATTATCAACAAATAGTTAATTTTTTTTCACAGCTCAGGTTAGAGACAACTGTGACTGTGAATATTTTATCTGTTACATTTATCATCTAACTGATCATAGATAAGGCAGTTAATTATTCATGTATTTAACAAATATTACTTAGACCCCTACTAGATGGGGAAACAGTGGAAATAGTGTCAGACTTTATTTTGGGGGGCTCCAAAATAACTGCAGATGGTGACTGCAGCCATGAAATTATGCTTGCTCCTTGGAAGAAAAGTTATGACCAACCTAGATAGCATATCGAAAAGCAGAGACATTACTTTGCCAACAAAGGTCCGTCTAGTCAAGGCTATGGTTTTTCCAGTAGTCATGTATGGATGTGAGAGTTGGACTGTGAAGAAAGCTGAGTGCTGAAGAATTGATGCTTTTGAACTGTGGTGTTGGAGAAGACTCTTGAGAGTCCCTTGGACTGCTAGAAGATCCAACCAGTCCATTCTAAAGGAGATCAGACCTGGGTGTTCTTTGGAACGAATGATGCTAAAGCTGAAACTCCAGTACTTTGGCCACCTCATGCGAAGTGTTGACTTATTGGAAAAGACTGATGCTGGGAGGGATTGGGGGCAGGTGGAGAAGGGGATGACAGAGGATGAGATGGCTGGATGGCATCACCGACTCAATGGATGTGAGTCTGAGTGAACTCTGGGAGTTGGTGATGGACAGGGAGGCCTGGCGTGCTCGATTCATGGGGTAACAAAGAGTCGGACATGACTGAGCGACTGAACTGAACTGAACTGATGTGCCTAGCCCTATGGTGGGTGCCCAGGATCCAAACATCAATTAAACAGGTCTCTAGTTGATCACTTTCATTACTGATATGAATGAAAGACAATTTCTGTAGTGGTAAGTCTGTGGAATTGCAACATAATTCTTAGGCTTTCAAAAGATCATTAAAAAACCTTGTGTTAGATCAAGATAGTGCTCTTTGGCATTAAAGAAGTCCCCAACTTTCTACATTGAGGCCCATTGCAAAGCATTTCTCATGATTATCTTGGAATGATTGTTTTTCTATGTTTGCATTATTATGAATAGTCTCTCTTGTGTTGGTTTGATGCCCCAGGATGAAGTGTTATTTATGTAGATTCACTTAGTTACCCATTTTATCACCACACAAAAATGACTTCTTAAGGAAAAGTTTGTATTTTCATCAGATGTTTATTTGAAAGATTCTAATTGAGGTATAAGATGATTTATGATATTATGTTAGTTCAGTTCAGTTCAGTTCAGTCGCTCAGTCGTGTCCGACTTTTTGCTACCCTATGGACCACAGCATGCCAGGCCTCCCTGTCCATCACCAACTTCCAGAGTCCACCCAAATCTATGTCCATTGAGACAGTGATGCCATCCATCCATCTTATCCTCTGTTGTTCCCTTCTCCTGCCCTCAATCTTTCCAAGCATCGGGGTCTTTTCAAATGAGTCAGCTCTTTGCATCAGGTGGCCAAAGTATTGGAGTTTCACCTTCAACATCAGTCCTTCCAATGAACACTCAGGACTGATCTCCTTTAGGATGGACTGGTTGAATCTCCTTGCAGTCCAAGGGACTCTCAAGAGTCTTCTCCAACACCACAGTTCAAAAACATCAATTCTTCCATGCTCAGCTTTCTTTATAGTCCAACTCTCACATCCATACATGACCACTGGAAAAATCATAGCCTTGACTAGATGGACCTTTGTTGGCAAAGTGATATCTCTGCTTTTTATATGCTGTCTAGGTTGGTCATAACTTTCCTTCCAAGGAGTAAGTGTCTTTTAATTTCATGGCAACTAGATGGGGAAAGTGGAAACAGTGGCTGACTTTATTTTTCTGAACTCCAAAATCACTGCAGATGGTGATTGCAGCCATGAAATTAAAATTAAAATATTGTGTTAATCTATAGCATATTGATTCAGTATTTTTGCAGATTATATTTCATTATAGGTTGTTAATGATTATAATTCCCTGTGCTACATGGTATATCCCTGCAGCCTATCTGTTTTATTGTATAGAAGTTTATATTTGTTAATCCCATACACCTAATTTATTCCTCCCCATTTTCCTTTCCACTTTGGTAACCATAAGCTTTTTTTGAAAAAAATCTGAGTTTGTTTCTCTTTTGATACATACATTTGTATTATTTTTTAGATTCCACATATATGATATCATATAGTATTTGTTGTTTCAGGCTCTGTTTATTTCTCCTCCGATATTTATGATTTCTTTCCTTCTACTAACTTTGGGTTTTATTTGTTCTTTTTTTCCCCTAGTTCTTTTAGGTTTAAGGTTGGTTGTTTGGTGGGAGTCTTCTCAGCCCAGGTGGGTGGCATGTTTCTCTCTCACCTGGCCATCCTGTGCCTCCTCTGCAGGACTCAACCCATATACTTTGAAATCTAGATCTTGTTTATTTCTCCCAGTTACCTTTTAATTTTCAAAACTTTGGTGTGGTGTATGAATCTTTTTTTTTTTCCAAATTTTGAAATTTAAGTAGAAGATCCTGAGAATGAAGAGGGGTGAATTCACTGAGGGATTACACTTGAAGTGGTAGCGTCCCTTTTTTTTCTTTACAATTTGTTTGAAAAAAAATTATACGTTTATAACAATATATAAATTATATATTAAAATTCAAACACATAGCATTGGGATTCTGGAAGAGATATCTCTTGTCACTTTCCGAGCAATTTTTGACTTAATATGAATAAGAGGTTCTTTTCCTCCCTTGAATTTTGTTACAAAGTCCTCTCTAAAACTTGCCATTGACGGATCCTATGAGTGTGTGTGTGTGCGTGCATGTGTGTGTGTTCATATGTGTGTTTTTTCTTAACTAGGACTGGTAGGAGAGAGGGCAAACCTCATATGGGAGAAGATTGTGACATAGGTTAGATCTGTTATAATCAATAATCAATGAATGTTGAAGGAGCATTGTATTCCTCAAGCAGCTAAGTGCCTGTTCTACATTCTGACTAGAAGCTTCTGGGGACACTGGTGTTTGGGTAGTAGTTTTCCATTAGGCTAGTTATTTGGCGTCACAGGACACTTTCACCTCTTACAGCTAAAATGCTATGAGGGAAAGAGCTGTGGCTATCAAAATATTTATCTCTAGGAGATCAACTATCTAGAAGTCATTTGTCACATTTACTTATTGATGTTCAAGTCAGAGATGTTGAGTAACTTTCTTTACAAAAAACAAAAGTGAAAGCAAAACTTTTAGAAATTTAAGATAAGAGAACAATAAGTTTCCTTGTTGTAGAAAAACTTGAAGCTATGGACAAAGTTAAAATCATCCAGAAATAACAGTTTTGGTATTTTGGTGTATATTTTTCCAGATACATTTTAATGAAATGATCCTGTAAATAGTGTACGGAGGATTGTTTTGTGACTAGTTTCCTCACCACTGGATACATTGTAATCATCTTTTCTTGCCAGTTTTGAATAAGGTACTTTTTTTTTTTTTTTTAGGCCTCGCTGGGCAGCATGCAGGATCTTAGTCCCCTGGTGGGGACTGAACCTGTGCCCTTTCATTAGAAGCGTGGAGTCTTAACCACTAGACCACCAGGGAAGTCCCTGAACAACATTCTTTTTAATGGTCTTGCTGTACTCCCTGGCATGCATAGTCACATGGTCATTTAAATAATTCTAGATATATTAGATGGTTTTCAGTTTATTTTTTGCAAGTATGTAAAAACTCTGCAACTACTATTCCTGAGGATAAAGCTTGTGAATATTCATGATTATTTTGTTGAGATAAATTCCTAGAAATAAAACTGTTGAACACAATAAAACTGTTGGAACACAGCCTACGTGGATTTTTAATAAGTGCTTTTCCTAATGTAGACAAACTGGTTTTATAATTAGTTGCTCTACCAAAAAGTGCAGCAGAGATTTAACATATGGCTTTTTCTTAAATTGTTCCAGAATAAAAAGCTGAGGCTAATTTTTGTGCTATCATATTGTGAAAGGCAATTCTATTGAGGATAAGAGAGCAATATAGTACAGATAGGCTTATTTCTGGCAGTCTGTCTATTATTCTGTCTCTCTAACCTCATAGAATGTAAGTTCCATGAAGAGAAGGATTTTTTTCTGGTTTCTTTAATACTGTATTTTCAATGGCTGTATCTAACACAGAGTAGGCATTCAATAAATAATTGTTGAAAAAATAAATTAATAACTCTGGACTTTTTGGGCTTCCCTGATAGCTCAGTTGGTAAAGAATCTGCTTGCAATGCAGGAGACCCCGGTTTAGTTCCTGGATTGAGAAGATCCACTGGAGAAGGGACAGGCTACCCACGCCAGTATTCTTGGGCTTCCCTTGTGGCTCAGCTGGTAAAGAATCCGCCTGCAATGTGGGAGACGTAGGTTCAATCCCTGGGTTGGGAAGATCCCCTGGAGAAGGGAAAGGCTATCCACTCCAGTATTCTGGCCTGGAGAATTCCATGGACTGTATAGTCCATGGGGTCATAAAAAGTCAGACATGACTGACTTTACTCACTGGACTTTTTATAGGTACATATTGAAGTCATTAACAAGTGCTTAAACTGCATGGTGTTAAGTAGAAGCCCATTGGCAGGGTAATAGTGAGGTAGGAAATGTAATTGATAATATTTAATTATTGCATATATTCCAAGAAAAAACATAGAGTTAGAAATGAAACTAGAGACTTATTGTGAAACATTCCTGTCAAGTAAAAATGCCTGTGAAATATAAAGAGGGAGGGAGCGAGAGTAGGCAGAAAAGTTCTTCAAATGTAGTACATGTCTGATAGCTATGAAAGAAGGGGGAAAGAAAGAGGGTGGGTAGGGAGAGATGCAGACTTGTGCGGTCTGATAAAGTCTTGGCCAGCCAGAAGGGAGCTCCAGTGACCCATAGAAAAATTCCACATTGGGTAGCAATGGCTCGGTGGTTGGCTGAGGGTTGTCCGAGAGACTCATGGGCTCAGCTCAAATACTTAGTGGATCCTGAAGATTCTGCAACTAGAGATGATAAATTAACTGCACTCCTGGTTGCTGACCAGTGAATTCCTCTTAGAGCCAGGAGTTATATCTTCTTGGTTACCACAGTCCTTACCTTGAGCTGTGCAAATCCTCCTCTTCCTGCACATTTTTGAGGACACCTTCATCAAGGTTTGTTATGGACGATTGCCTTTAAGCTTACACCTTAATAAGCCATGTCACTGCTGTTTCAGACTCACTGCTGTTTGGATGGTACTGTGTGTATTATGACCAGTGAATCCCATGGTCATGAGCTCATTACTGTACTTCCTTTGCTGTGAGGTAGGTTGGATGCTATGTTGTGTGTAATTTTATGGTTGCAAATTAGTCCCTCTAAGCCCTCAGATCAGGAATGTTGGCAGGAAAAATAGAGGCAGAAAAGACATTGCCTTTACTTGAAACAAGTATCTGTTCTTGAGAGAACGAATCACTGGCTTTTCGAGGACATAGGGGGTCCAGAGTAGTCAACTAGCCACCAAGTGGTTGTTAATAGTTGGTTTCATTAAGAAATAGTGCCCAATCATGGGTTCAACATTGGTCTCTATTGTTGGCAGTTTAGACATTCAGAGATAGCAGTACCTCAATTGGCCTTGGTAAGTAAAAGTTCTTGCTCTTGGGACCATGTGCAGCCTCTATCCCTGATGTGGTGGTTACTCTATTTGTATGTCCATCTTTCCCGTTCTGAAGTGATTAATGATGAAAGCTATCTAATGTCACCATTCTATCTGTGCTGTTGTTTATTGCCTCCATGCTTTCTGGTGGACATTAACATTTGACATAAAAGTTTTTACACTTTGTACCCATCGCCATCTGTCCATCCACTTGCTCTTCTCCAGAACTCTTTTCTCCAGGCACTCAGAATTTTCCTCTTAACCCCTTGACCAGCCTATCAGGCCATTCTTTTTTGTTTGTTTGTTTGAATTATTTATTTGGCTGTGCCAGACTTTCACTGTGATATGCAAACTCTTATTTTTGGCATGTGAGATCTATTTCCCTGACTAGGGATGGAACCTAAGCCCCCTGCGCTGGGAGCTTGGAGTCTCAGCTACTGGACTACCAGGGAAGTCCCTATCAGGCCATTCTTTACTGGTTATGATTTTGTATATATTCTCACCTTGGACCGTTTCTCCTTCCACACAAGTGAGTGATCAGGTGTGCCAGGTGAGGCTTCTGTCATTGTAAAGATTTTTTTTCTAACCACTGTCTTTCAAAGTCACCCCTGGATGGGAAGTAATGCAGCTTCCATTTATGTTCAGCTTTCACCAATATTCAGAGCCAATCCATCTGTCAGATTTTCTCCTCTTGATTCAACTGTTCATGTGGGACCCTCCATATCACCATGACGTATAAGCTAAAGGAGGAACATTGGTGCAACCAAGGAAGGCAAATCGGAGTCTGGACTACTTCCCCATGCAGCTCACATATGCTTCCTTGTCTTGCATAAGCTTGATCTCAGGCCTATCTTTTCAATCTTCTGCTCTTGCTGGGCAGTTATGTGCCTGGTCTTTACCATTTCAGGGACCCATTATCGCCACTGCTGTCTCTGAGCCTCTCTGACTGGCTCTCCTATGGTCAGCTCTAATCTGCAGAGATGGACCACACTGAGCTTCCTAGGGACACCGGTGCATTTCCTCGCCCTACTGCATTTCCTTTTGTTGTATTTCTTTTTCTTAGGTCTTATGGCTTAACTTCTACATTATTATGGAAGTACAAACTAAATAATTTTTTTTACATACATTGAAAACTCTACCTTTATGCACCCCACCAAGAGATATCTAACAAAATCACAGACATGGGGCTCAGATTCAAGACAGACGAAGCTAAGTCACAATACTAAAGAGAAACAGGAGTCAGAGGAATCTAGGAAAGGTCAGAATCCACAGGCAAGCAAGCACTTGACCATAAGTCAGGGAGCACTGTTACCTCTGTAAGCGCCCCAGCACTCAGAGAGCAGAAATAGGTCAGGGGGCTCCTGTGTAGGGTCAGAAGGTTTACTTAAAATCCTGGCTCAGTTAGGAATGCCTACATAGCTAGGGGCAAGTAATTAAATCTTTCTCAGCCTCATATTTCTCATATTAAGTGGGATAATAGCACACCTTTGCAGGTCTTTGTGAAGATTAAGTGAGTAAATGAGTTCTAAGTGCTCCCTACTGAATTTCTGATGGCCTTTGTGAACAGTGTGTCCTCCCGGTTCTCCTGTGGAGTATTATTCTCTGGTTGTCTTCTGGCCCCACATGTATATGCATTCCAGCATGTTCAATTCCCTGAGACTTTAAATGACTTTTGCCACTGCTTTTCAGGGCAACTCATGCATTTAAACTTACTTAGGATGGCTCATTGCTTTCTCCAGGTGTTTAAAGTCACCCTACCAGTACGTTTCTATCATCTCTTTGGGTCCTTGCCAGGGTGCTAAATCGTGTATTCTGAGACAGTGTCTCTTAAGTCAGTAAACTCTTGCTTGTATGGGAATTGATCAAGCACACTCAAAAATCCATTCCTTTGACTTCTAACTGTATATCTTAGCTAATCCTTGCTGGTCCTTTAGGGTGTAATCTCTTCTTCCCTTATTATTTCCAACATGTTTCCAGGGATTTCATCCTAGTTATTGATCAGACAGTTGAGGAGGTGGAAACAGCTTGTGAGATGGGGTGTTGGTTGACACGCAAAGGGAGACATCTCCATAGTGTCTTTCTCATAGGGGAAGTGCACACTCAGAAGGGAGCCTCATGGAGGAAATGTTGTCTTCATAGGGAGGGATAGGTAGTTTGTGAGGGCTTAGTCTACAGAGCCAAAGTCTTATGGGAGACTTCATTCTTATCCCATATTTTAAAGTCCTATATTTTCTAGCCAGAGCCTTGATCTTAGTAAACAGACTTGCCTTGGCTGAGTATTCAATAGTCTTTGAAGACTGGCCATCCTATACTGGCTCCACAGCTGTCTGTTCTCTACTTGTGGGAGATACATCTCTTTGGAAGCTGTTTTTTGTCTCACATGCTCAGTTGTAAAATAAGTGGCTTCAGTTTCTCATTGCCCCTTTATAGCCCACGGTAATAACCAGCCAGCCCCACTGTTCTTGTGTGTATGGTTCACCCGCAAATACCTGAGT
This sequence comes from Aepyceros melampus, assembly GCA_006408695.1. NCBI lineage: Eukaryota > Metazoa > Chordata > Mammalia > Artiodactyla > Bovidae > Aepyceros > Aepyceros melampus. The sequence continues at coordinate 177,972 of SJXQ01010692.1, read as the reverse complement.
TAAGGCACTGGCAGAGAAATCTCCTGCATCAGAACCCACTCCTGGGTCACCGCTGGTGAACGTTTAGTGAACAGCGCCATTTTTTGCTGGGACTATCCATGCCACTGGGGCATAGGGTCCTCATTTGCAGCTGGGCAGTGAGTAACCTAATCCTGAACGTCCCTTTTGCTATTCACTGTTTTGGACCACTCTCAGGAGCAACTGACTGAGTTTGAATCCTCTGGGAAAAAGAGGTCAAGTCCAAGTTGGTAGTGAAAGTGATGGGAGTGACCCTGTGAGATATAAACAGAAATAGGAACAGGCAGGTAAAAAGAGGGAGATGAATTAAGTAGGAAAGAGCCAACCCTCACTCAGCTCAATGGAGGGCTCTGGCATAAGGACTGTGGACAGAGGGGTCCCATGTTGGGAGAGGACCAGTCCCTTGCATACCTGCCATGCACAGTCATTGGCTTGGGGTTGCCAGACAGAGTGTGGCAAATCCTGAAGGTGGTGTAGTTGGAGGCTGTCAGCTAACTTGAGTTGAGCTTGAGCTGACTGACAAATCCATATGGCACACATCTACAGCTGCTGTATTACATCAGTTATTTACACATAAACCCAGGTGTGGTAGATTGATAATAACTCACAAGTGTCCTTATTAGGAAAGAGGAAGATCACACACACATATATAGTAAAGTGATATGAAGATAGAGGCAGAGTTGGAGTAATATGACCAAGGAACACCAGCAGTCATCAAAGCTAGAAGAGACAAGGATGAATTCTCCCCAGAAATCCCAGAGGGGCCAAGCCCTACTGACACCTTGATTTCAGACTTTGGGCCCCTAGAATTGTGAGAATAAATTTCTGATGCTTTAAGTTACAATTCTGTGGTTGTTACAGAAGCCCTAGGAAACTCATGTACCAGGTTCATAATTTCTTTTTTAATGTCATTTTTAGTTGAGATTTAATTCACATACCATAAAATTTCCCTTTTAGAAATATATAATCTAGTGATTTTCTAGTATAATCACAAAGTTGTACAACTTTTACCACTCTCTAATTTTAGAACATTTTCACCATCCCCAAAAGAAATCCATACTTGTTAGCAGCAACTTCCCAATTTCCTTCACCCTATTCCTTAGCAGTTACTCATCTATTTCATGAATCTAATAGATTTGCTTTTCCTGAACCTTTAGTATAAATGGAATCTTGCCATGTGTGGCCTCTGATCTGGCTTCTTTCGTTTGGCTTAATGTTTTCAAGGTTCATCCTTATTGTAGCAATCATCAGTACTTCATTCCTTTTTATGGCCAAATAACATATCTCTTTCAGGACTCAATCTGTGGCTTTGGTTGAACTATGAAAAAAAAAAATGGCCTTAAATCGATGTCAAGTGGAATAAACAAGAAGTATTTTAAAAGTCTTGTCAGGTAATTGTGGAAGTTTGTCTTTGAAATTACATTGAAACTTGACAAGTGGTAGCTTCTTAAAGGATAGTTGCAATGTGAAATCTAAAATCATACCAGTGATCATTTTATACTTTGTTACTTTAAGGTCCATTGGTTTATTTTGCATTTTGAATGAATCTTTAACCCTTGCATGACTTTGTAACTTACTATGCATTGATCATTTGGGAAAATGCCATTTCAGCAAGATATGCAGATCTTCCAAATGTTGACACATATTACACAATATCAAAAAATTATTTATATTACTGCTAATTTTATCAGAAACTTCCTAAAGTATTGGCAAACTATTAAGCTCACAGTGTTGGATACAGTTTTCTAAAATTCCAATTTTCAAGTGAAAAAGCTTGCATTTTATCATTGTAACAATACTGTCAGTTGTTTTCCTTGAAGTTAAAGGTTCATTTGTTTATTTTCAATAAAGTGTCTGCCAAATGTATAAATCTGAATAAGCATACCTTGCTCTTTTTTGTTTTTTCAAGAAAAATGAGGTTACAGGAAAAAGTCTAGTTCACAAATGAACTGTGAAAATTCTCTTCCTGGAGACTATTTTAGTTTAGCGCACAATAGTTCTTTTTAATTTTATTTGATTTATTTTTTTATTGAGTTATATTTGGTTTACAATATTACAGAAGTTTCAGGTAATACTCAGGAGATTTTTGTGTACTTACCATTTCATTTTATGGAATATTTAAAAGACATGTACCTAACCACTCAGATAGACTATAACTAATAATTTTTACTGATTCATCAAAGGCATTCTTAAATGAACCTGTTTTTTCCCCTCAATAAGCACATTTTGGTAAAGACTGTAATAACCATTGGTACAGCACCACTATTTTTTATGTACTTACGTTCCAGCACTTTCAATCACTATCGTTTTGTGCTATCAATAGAAATGTTAACTTGGTGAGGCAAGCCCTTCTCAAATGATGTCTTAGTAATATTATAAAATTATTTTTTTATCTTATGACCCCCTGAAAGGATGGGCTTCCTGGGTGGCTCAGATGCTAAAGAATCCGCCTGCAATATGGGAGACCTGGGTTCAGTCCTTGAGTTGGAAAGATCTCCTGGAGAAGAGAACGTCTACCTACCCCAGTATTCTGGCCTGGAGAATTCCATGGACAGAGGAGCCTGGCAGGCTGCAGTCCATGGGACAGCAAAGAGTTGGACATGATTGAGTGACTTTCACTTTCCTGGAAGAGTATCCCTGATCCCCAGCGGTCCACGGGTCATGCTGTGAGAACAGCTGCTTTAGATCATCTTGTGTTCCGAGTGCAATGCTGCTAGGAGCTTTAAGCACCCCATTATCTCAGCTAAGAAGCCTTGATAATGGAAGTAGGAGGCTGCAAACTTCATAATTTAGCAGTGAAGATAGGCGTGAACAAAGAAGCTTTGACTTGTTTAATCTACAAACTGTTTATCGTCTGGCTTGTTTGCTTATTTATTTATATCACTTGGTTCATATAGTTTTTATTATAAGCTGCAGCAGTGAACTCATCAATGCAATTTTATAAATATTTATATGGTATTAAATAGGTTGATGAGATAAAATAAACTCTCAGCTTGACAAATGAAGCTGTTCAGTTTCTATAGAGCTCTAAGTCATCCAAAGATAAAAGTCACTTATAAGAGCAGAGAACAGAGACAGAAATCGATTCTGGTATCTCAAGTGGGCAAAATCCATTTTCATGTTCCAAAATGATCGTTACACCAGGATCTAAAAGATGTCATTTTCAATATGAATCCTGTTTCTGTGAGTAGTTCAAAACGGATACCATTTACTGGTTAGTAATTTCACAGAACAAGGAAGTTTCTGTATTTTTTTTTTTAGCATATGTTTCAATTCAGGTCAGCTTCAGGGTAAAGCATCAACAAGAGCAAAAAGCAGTTATGTGGGCAGGAGTTATAAACATTTTTATTATGGTCGTGGAGATATACAAAAGGAGAATTTCAAGGTGTCTTCAAGTGCTACGAAAAGGCTTGCTTTATTTTAGTAGTAGCCAGTTAGAAAAAACTAGAAATGTGTAGATAATGATACTTTAAGGGAACTAAGACGTGATATGCAGTTGCCTTGAGAGAGAAATCAGAAGGTCTAACCAAATATCTGCTAGGATTTCTTCTAGATAGAGTGCTCCTTGTCAGGGAACTTGTTTGAAATAGTAAACCTAAAAAGAGTGATACAGCTCATTCATTCAGACAACACTTATTTATTATGTTTTTTTAAATGGGCTGACTATATTCCAGGCACAATGTATTTGATCTGATAGAAAATTATGAATGTGTGTCAAATCTGAGTGTTGGAGTAAGCATAAGTTTGACAGTAGTTCAGTAATATAGTGATATGATACAGGAAAGTGGAAGCATGCTGCAAGCTCGAATGCCCACTTAGTCTTCCACTCCCTATTATCTACTTTCACTCTGAGTGACTTGCACTTACACTCTTTTAGTCTTCCGCCCTCTGAGTAGATCCCAGGTGTTACACATCTCCTTCCATCCCACTTCACTCATTTATCCAACAAATATTTATTAGTCACTGCTTGTGCGCCAGGTGCTCTGCTAAGCGCTGAGGATGCAGCCATGAACAGGGCCCATGGGCCCATGTGGTACACGCAGTCTGTTTGAGGAGACAAAATTAGACACGCAGTTGGATAACTAACAAGCACAGTTGTGATAAGCAAGAGAACTGACCTAGACATGTGACTTGGGACTTACTTACCCTCTGTCTTGTGTACAGTCAGGCAGCCAGAATCACCAGGATGATGATCAATTGTGCAAATCCAAGGACCGAGGGGTATATGGAGCCATGTTATGGTGACCAGATTTGCCTGGGACTTGACATTTCTGGCACATGGGTCTGTTAGTGTAAACCCAGGTAATAAACCACGATCATCCCAAGCTACCCCTATCCTAGAACATTTTCTATCAAGTGGAAGATCAGAGGCTCCTTTGGAATTGATGGACCTTAAAGACAGTGCCTGGTAGTGACACAGAATTTCCCCTTCTTGCCACTTAAAGAGGGGAGAGGGTGGGTGGGATGCAAAGGGTTAGACTGGAAAATGTATAAGCTTGGTCACAGCACGTGAGTCCCGAGGGCAGGTCTCCTCTGCCAGTGCAGAACATTGTTTAGTGTGACTGGAAATTTCCAGTGGTTCCGAGCTCAGTAAATATTTTTCAGTTACAGAAGGAAATGTGATTAAGTGATTTTACTATGGTTACAGAGCTAGTTGAGAGTATAGGTGATGCAAGTCTGGTTTCCATGGAAACAGCTCTGAGATGATGATTCTGTTGCCAATGATTTATTAGAGCTTGCTCTTCAGAGCAAGGAAAGCAGGACTGGGGAGAGAGAGGTTGAATTGTGATGTGTTTAGCCAGGAAACTCTGAAGTGGGGATGGGCCTTCAGAGATGTATGGATTGAGGCGAGAGGCTGGGCCCATGAGTCATTGTATGTAGATTGACCCTGGGAAGAAGTATAACCTTTTGACTGAGAGTACTTTCTTTCATTCAGCTGGGGCAGTGGGTACTTAGTTCTAAACACTAGACTGAGTGGCACATATTCTAGATACCAGGTCTTTGAGTTTCTGTTCAATGTTCCCATGATACCATGTGTCAGCACTTAATCAAGAATCGCCTGTTTCTTTCGACTGTTGACTTAGTATGTAATAAAAAGATTTCCTGTCTTCAGAAAGATGCTGATTGATATGTAAAATCATAAAGTTGTTAATAATGAATGAATCTGTAGATGCAAATGGGATACAATTACTGTGTTGTGCTTTCACTGAAAATAGAGTGATTATTTCAGGTGGAAGCTGACTTTTAAAATATAAACTGTGATATACTCATGAACAAATAATCAGATTTTTTTTTTTTTTACAATTCCAGCATCTGCCAAAACAACATGTGAGGTGACATTTTCCTACCAGCTTAGAAAGTATTCTGTGGACATCTAAGAAATTTCAACAGTAATTTAACAGAAGAAATTGGGGAAATGTGTCTAAAAACTTAATTTTTTTAAGATTTTTTTTTTGATGAGAGCAATTTTTGAAGTCTATTGAATTTGTCACAATATTGCTTCTGTTTTATGTTTTGGACTTATTTTTTGGTTGCAAGGCATGTGCGATCTTAGCTCCCTGGCCAAGGATGGAATCCATGCCCTTACACTGGAAGGCAAAGTCTTAACCACTGGACCAACAAGGAAGTCCCTAAAAATTTAATTTTAAAAGATTACATCAATTCTTTTCTTAAGTAATAAGTCTCTAAGTCAAGTTTTCAGACTTTATTCAATTTCTTGCTATATGTCAATATAGCATAATGTAAAAAAAAGATCACCATGTTTCATTATATAAAATCAGTCCATTTAGAGTTGAGTTAATCATGAACAAAAAAGATAGATAATTGTTTTCTTGCCTCTAAATCTGCTATGGTGAAAGTGTAGAATGGCAGCCTTTAACACAGCTACATATTAGAACCACCAGGGGAGTATCAAAAAATGCTCAGACTCCACCCCAGACATAATGCATTAGAATCTTGATGTTGCCCTATATATAGCTTGTATTTTGGCCAAGCTCTGAAAGCAACTCAAAATTTACAGTTAACTGGGCACTAGGCCAGTGCCCTGCTTTACTTTGGGGAAGTTCTGCGTGAGACTACAGTTTCAGTTGTGGGTTGTATTTTGTTGTAGCTGGCTTTTTTTTTTTTATTGTGGTAAAACATATATAACATAAGATTTACCACTTGAACCAATTTTAAGTGTTCAGTTCAGGAGCATTAAGTAAATTCACATGGTTGTGGAGGTACCACCACAATCCATCTGCAGAAAATATTCAACTTCCTCAACTGAAACATGATATCCATTAAACAATAACTTCCAGTTCTCTTCTATCCCCAGCCTCCTAGCAACCACAGTTCTATTTTCTGTCTCTGTGGATTTGACTGTTCTAGGAACCTCATACCACTGGAATCATACAGTATCCTTTTGTAACTGGCTTAGTGTTTTCAAGGTTCATCCATCTTATAGCACGTGTCAAAATTTCCCTTCTTTTAAAGGCTAAGTAATATTTTATTGAATGTATATACAGCCTCGTAGATGGATACTTGGATTGCTTCCACCTTTTGCTATTGTTAATCATGCTGCTTGAAAATGGGGCAATCTCATCATTTTAGCCAGAAAAGGGCCAGTTTTTCCTTTTTATCACTAAAACCTGTTATTTTCTTTAAAAATAACCATCCTAATGGGTGTATAGTGATATCTCAATTTGATTTACTTTTCCCTACATGGCATCCGGTCCCATCACTTCATGGGAAATAGATGGGGAAACAGTGTCAGACTTTATTTTTTTGGGCTCCAAAATCACTGCAGACGGTGATTGCAGCCATGAAATTAAAAGATGCTTACTCCTTGGAAGAAAAGTTATGACCAACCTAGATAGCATATTTAAAAGCAGAGACATTACTTTGCCGACTAAGGTCTGTTAGATGGGGAAACAGTAGAAACAGTGTCAGACTTTGTTTTTTTGGGCTCCAAAATCACTGCAGATGGTGACTGCAGCCATGAAATTAAAAGGCGCTTACTCCTTGGAAGAAAAGTTATGACCAACCTAGATAGTATATTCAAAAGCAGAGACATTACTTTGCCGACTAAGGTCCGTCTAGTCAAGGCTATGGTTTTTCCTGTGGTCATGTATGGATGTGAGAGTTGGACTGTGAAGAAGGCTGAGTGCCGAAGAATTGATGCTTTTGAACTGTGGTCTTGGAGAAGACTCTTGAGAGTCCCTGGGACTGCAAGGAGATCCAACCAGTCCATTCTGAAGGAGATCAGCCCCGGGATTTCTTTGGAAGGAATGATGCTAAAGCTGAAACTCCAGTACTTTGGCCACCTCATGTGAAGAGTTGACTTATTGGAAAAAACTGATGCTGGGAGGGATTGGGGGCAGGAGGAGAAGGGGACGATTGAGGATGAGATGGCTGGATGGCATCACTGACTCAGACGTGAGTCTGAGTGAACTCTGGGAGTTGGTGATGGACAGGGAGGCCTGGCGTGCTGCAATTCATGGGGTCGCAAAGAGTCGGACACGACTGAGCGACTGAACTGAACTGAACTGAACTGAACATGATTTCTATATATTTGTGATGTAGAGCATTTTTTAAGTGCTTATTAGTCATTTCTCTTTGGAGAAATGTCTATTCCAATCAGTTTATATTTCAATAAATCCCCTACATTTTTATATGTCAATTTATTGAAATATAACTGACATATAAAAATGTGCATATAACACAATGTTTTAAAACATGTATACATTGTGAAATGATTACCATAATCAATCTAATTGACATATCCATCATTTCTCATAGTTCTCACTATGTATGTTGGTGAGAACACTGGAAGTTTACTCTCAGCAAATGTCAAGTAGAGATCCTCCTTGACTTACAATGAAGTTAAGTCCTGATGGTGAGTGGAATATTAGTATATGCAGTATTTACAGTATATGTCAGTATCTCTTAAACAGCCACATATATAACAATACACATACTCTCTTGGTTTAGTCATTTGTCAGAATCTACAGGCCTAGTTACAGAATTAGCCCAGGCAATTTTGGAAAACTCCAGTCTTGATTGATAAAAGTTATCTAGGCAGGAAGGTAACAAGATGGCTTGGCAGTAGGTACCAGACACAGGGGCTTCCTGTAAAGAATGACTCAACAGGCAAAGAATCTGCTTCCAATGCAAGAGACACAGGAGATGTTAGTTTGATCCCTGGGTCAGAAAGATTCCCTGGAGAAGAAAATGGCAACCCACTCCAGGATTCCTGCCTGAAAAGTCCCATGGACATAGGAGCTTGGCCTGGTGGGCTACAGCCCAAAGGGTCACAAAGAGTCAGAGATGAGCAACTAAGCATGCAGCAGATATTAAGTACAAATACTTATATTTTCCCAGGGACCTTCCAGAGAATGATTTCATTTAGTGGAAGCTTATAATAGTGAGGATTTCAGGTCCCATGTCAAGCCAGAATTGCAAAAATTTAGGGGCAAATGGACTTGTCTCTCAAATCACACTATCTAGTAGGTGTACATATATAACAATACACATACTCTCTTGGTTTAGTCATTTGTCAGAATCTACAGGCCTAGTTACAGAATTAGCCCAGGCAATTTTGGAAAACTCCAGTCTCGATTGATAAAAGTTATCTAGGCAGGAAGGTAACAAGATGGCTTGGCAGTAGGTACCAGACACAGGGGCTTCCTGTAAAGAATGACTCAACAGGCAAAGAATCTGCTTCCAATGCAAGAGACACAGGAGATGTTAGTTTGATCCCTGGGTCAGAAAGATTCCCTGGGGAAGAAAATGGCAACCCACTCCAGGATTCCTGCCTGAAAAGTCCCATGGACATAGGAGCTTGGCCTGGTGGGCTACAGCCCAAAGGGTCACAAAGAGTCAGAGATGAGCAACTAAGCATGCAGCAGATATTAAGTACAAATACTTATATTTTCCCAGGGACCTTCCAGAGAATGATTTCATTTAGTGGAAGCTTATAATAGTGAGGATTTCAGGTCCCATGTCAAGCCAGAATTGCAAAAATTTAGGGGCAAATGGACTTGTCTCTCAAATCACACTATCTAGTAGGTGATTGCTAGTTTTGATTTTGTGAATAATTAGTCCCAAATCTGAACAACCAATGTCTTCCAGGAAGTTAGACTACTTATTTCTTTATGAGGTACTTTGAATTGAAGAGTTCATTGGGCTGAAGTAAAGCCAGTGAATTGGCAGGTGAATACAATTCTGCTTTACATTCAAGCTCCATTTTCTCTTACTAATCTCCCCACCCTCCCTGTTCTCTCCACTCCATTTCTCACTTGTTCTCACATCTGCTGGACCTGTTTTCAGAATTCACAATTTGGGCAACGTATTTTGACATAACTGGCAGGTTGACTCATGTGAACAGTTAAATTAATCATGGGTTAAAAGTTTGTCATTATGGTAGCACATTAGAGCTATCATAACTCCAATGTTGTCTTTACATGAATTTTCCTTCCTTATCCTCAGCTGAACATCTCATTTTCAATTTAAATGAGAGGTTCCTGAATCTGTCTTTTCTGTCTTGCTCACTGTTCTGGTTTAATTCACTATCTTCATTGCTAAGCTAATTGGAGTTGGAATGTTATTTCCTTTGTTTTAGAAGAGATAGAAAGTGGCTAGACTATGATTCAGAATTAAATAAGATAGTTTCTGTATCTATTTTACAGTAAACACAATTATAATCTTTGGGGCATATTAAGTGTTCTGTTTCTGGGGTGGGGGTGTTAGATTCAGAGTTTAAGGAGCTCAGTTGTGATTTGTTGAGACCAACCTATAATAATTTGTCACACTGAAGAGCTTCTTAGTAGTGAATTGGATGCTATCCTCTTCTTTGGGAATAAAACAAATTGAGAGGACTTCCCTGGTGGTCCACTGGTTAAGAATCTACTTTTCAATACAAGGCATGCAGGTTCGATCCTCGGTTGGGGAACTAAGATCCCACATGCTGCAGGGCAGCTAAAGCCCTTCAACTGGAGAGCTGGTGCACCACAAGGAAGATCCAGAACAGCCAAAAAACCCAAACAACCCTGCCCCTCAAACAAACAAAAGCAAATTGAAAATCTGATGGATATATGAGATGAAATATATAAAATGGACATATAAGTGGGACTTAGTTTATTCATCTTTGAATGCCTACTATGTAAGTACTCATGAAATATTTGGCTGATTTTAAGGTGTTTCCCTTGTTTACCTCCATTTCTTTATCAGTCATCTACATAAATGGCATGATTTATGAGATACTGAAAGGTCCACTTGCTTTCCAGTTTTTGCCATGCTAGTTTGACATGGTATCTGAAATCTTTATTGTAATAATAATTCCCTGGAAGTTTCTGAGAATATGCAACTATTAGCATTTTCTGTTAGTTCTTTCTGCCATTTACCTCCCTAGTAAAATTGCTCACTATTATTTNTTGTTGACCTTAGCCCCTTTGAGAATTTAGTGAAAGCTTTACACCCTCTCTCCACAAAAGCGTATATTCATATGGTTTTGGGAAAAGGAGATTGTAACAGGGAAGTAACATGGCCTCATTGAAAACAAGCCACGAGAATCAAACCTCAGATTTATTGTGGTGGCTGTGAGGGTTTCTGCTTGGTCATGTTCTCAGCATACACCTCATTATTCCTTACCATGTGAAAATAAGTTTGGATAAAGCTGAGCGTGTAGGGAGTTGGTGATGGACAGGGAAGCCTGGCGTGCTGCAGTCCATGGGGTTGCAAAGAGTCAGACATGACTAAGCGCCTGAACTGAACTGAACTGAGCATGTAGGCAAAGAGATAGGCAAGAAAGGGTTGGATAGAGGCTATGGTTATAAGTACTTCTGTTTTGTTGATGTAACTAATCTGTAGAAAATTATTTCCTCTTCCTAACCTTTGCTTTTTTGTAATTCCTGTCACTTGCCATTCTTGCCAGCTTTCCCTTCTTTGGGTTGTAGTTAAGGACACTCTTACAAGATTGTATCCTTCAAGCTCTAGACCCCATGGACTGTAGTCCACCAGGCTCCTCTGTCCCTGGAATTCTCCAGGCAAGAATACTGGAATGGGCTGCCATGCATTCCTCCAGGGAATCTTTCCAACCCAGGGATCAAACCCAGGTCTCCTGTGTTGCAGGCATATTCTTTGCCATTGGAGCCACCAGGGAGCCCCCTTTCTTCTGAGGTCATCTTTAATGTGAATTTTCTAATCCACTTGTCCTGACCTTTGAAGGTAAAGGAGTGGATCACCCCAGTAAGCAATAGATGGCGCATGAGAAAGGTGTGGGCGGTGTTGAAATTGAGTCCAGCCCCGTCACTTGCGTGTGCAGTGTGCCCAATCAGTGTTTTGTGTAGGGGGCATGCTGCTGCTCAGTCTCCTTCCCATTTCCACTCCTGTTCTCAGTGTAGTTTGTAAAGTCACCTGTTGCGGGGTAGGGGAGGAAGCTGATTTCCTTCCTTCCTTCCTTAGAGTTACAAATGGAATCAGGAGATAGAAACTTATATAGTACAATGCAATTATATTGTTATATACACAGTAATAATAGAACACCCAAGATTACCTTTTCTCGAAATCTAATTTCTGTAGCTTGTCTCTTTCTTTATTGAATCTGTTTTTTATTGTACTGAATATAATTAACTTACAGTTTTAGTATCTAAGAAGTATTTTTTTCCTTTTGTAATCCTTTTTCATGGTAGGTTGTTTTCTGATCATATTCATATTTGCACATGTGAGTTCTTTTTCATGAAGTTGATGTTACAAGTTCATGGACTTTCTTGTCACATATACTACCTCTGATTCTCTTCCCCAGTTTCCTGATTTCTCTGTCCTCCCAAATGCAGATGAAAATGGGGAATTTACTCAGTACTTGAGGACCAACCAAACCCAATTCTCAAAAACTTTCGACTCAGATAAGTTCCATAGGCTCTAGATTATAAATAGCATTTCTGAATAATAGGTGACGGTGCAAACTTGTTGAACTCTTCTTGAGGATATTCAGTAATCCTCAGAAGGCCTTTGCTTTGTTGCGAAGGCTTTCATTTAATCCTCTTTATGACTTCACGAGGTTGATACTGATTTATTCTCATTTTACAAGAGCAGACACCTTGGCTGAGATAATTTGTCATAGATCGCACAACTAATGTGTGTTAAATTTAGACAGTGTCTTATTGGGCTTGGGCTGCCATGACAGAATACTGTAGACTGGATGGTTTGAACAGCAGGAATTTATTTTCCAGTTTCAGCTTTGAAGATCAAGATGCTGTCAGGGTTGGTGTCTAGTGAACACTGTCTCCTTGGGTTGTAGCCAGCTTCTCACTGTGCTTCACACAGCCTCATTACTCAGTACTGCCCATGGATGGAGAGAAAGGAAAGAAGCTCTAAGGTATCTCTTCTGATAAGGGCACTTGTTCCCTTATTGTGAAGGCTTCACTCTGATGACCTCAGCTAAAACCAGTTCCTTCCCAAAGGCCCTGTCCCCACATACCATCACATTGCAACCTTTAACCTACAAATTTGGGTGGCCACAGTTCAGTCCATAGCAGACAATATTCAGACCAGCTTGGCCACTTCAGATTCTGAATAATCTTGTGCCGAATTCTCTGCTCCCACAGTTTAGGAGCCTTGGTATCAAGATTATTTGGTGACTCTGTTAAATGTAGTAAGTTGGCCAGCAAAAGAAAACTCTATTGAGACATGTATATGTACTCCTTTAATATGGCCCAAGTGGCGTAGTGGTAGAGAATCCGCCTGCCAAGCAGGAAACATGGGTTTGACCCCTGGGTCAGGAAGATGCCCTGGAAAAGGAAATGGCAACCCACTCCAGTATTCTTGCCTGAGAAGTCCCATGGACAGAGGAGCCTGGTGGGCTACAGTCCATGGGGTTGCAGAGAGTCGAACACAACTGAGTGACTAAACAGCAGCAGCAACTCCTTTAATATCATATGTATTTTACACTTCTTCTGCTAAAAACCAAGGAAAATAAAGGTAAGAATAAATAAGAAAACAGAAATCATCTATGATCCCACACCCTGGAGAACTGTTGACATTACCATTTCAGCGTATTTCTTTTCCATTTCAGCATATTTCTTTCTAGTATTTCTCTTTAGGAGGAGGGAGCAACTTTCACATGTTGTGCTTTTTAAAATTTTTTCTTCTTGGCCTCTCATAAGCAGTTTCCCAGTGAAAGTTCTAGAAAACTTCTAAGTGATTTTTGCCTTGAAGAAAACAGATTTGAGAGCTACTGAGTAAGTAGAGTATTACATGAGCTGAATATGGGAGAAGGTGGTCAAGGCTGATGACTCAGGACCTCTCAGGGAGGGAGAAAACAGAATTAGTAGGTGTGGTGGAGGGTGGGATTGATAAAAGTCAATACATGCCTTTATAGAGTGCATCACCTATGGAACTCCCCCTTGAAAATGCTCGTTACAAGCAAGCAGTTGTCCAGACTGGAGGTATGTTTTTAAAACTGCCATCATCAGATGGTTGGAAGTTGAAACCACTGTTTTCTAGATTAGGAAATTAAGGTTCAGAGAGATAAATGTGTTACTTAACCAACAGGTCGTATTGAAGGAAGGACTGTCTTTAAAGATCGTGTCACCATAACTTCCATCAGGCTCCCAGCACAGGTGATGCTTAGTAAATGGTTTCAGAATGAACAGTTTTGCTCCTACACTGCAAACAGTACTTCCAAAAAGGATCATTTGTCCTTTATTTAAAGTATTTAGTGCTTACTCCTGATGCATCCCAGTCTGTTTTTTTTAACAGTGGTTCAGTAGGTAGTTTGTTAGATAGTTTCTTATAGGATGAAACTGTTAATTCATTTCAGTAGCCGTTTCTTCTTTTCTTCCTCTGCTGCTGCTTGTTCTTCTTCTGTTGCTAAGTTGTACAAACTGTTATCTGTATTTTATGAAAAAATAATCATGAGACAGTCTCTCCTTGTTTTATTTTAAAAACCTAGATTTATTTTTTTAAAGGTAAATCAGTTGTAATTGTTTTATTAAGAAAATGTTTTTGCGTCTCAAAAAGCTTCATAATAGTTTTCCTTTAAAACCCCACGTGAAAATTTTATTTTAGGGTTAAGACGTAGAGTAAATCTACTTTGAGATCTTGGTTTTTTTACACCCTTTGGATAATACAAATCATCATGTTTTCCGTTTTGATTTAATTGCCAGTTGTTTGTCTAGTCACTCACTAAGTTGTGTCTGACTCTTTGCCCCCCCCCCATGGACTGTAGTCGGCGAGGCTTCCCTGTCTATGGGATTTCTCAGGCAAAAATACTGAAACAGATTGTCATTTCCTTCTCCATTGATGCCAGTGCTCAGAGCTAAATTTGTGTGTTTTAACCAAAATATCTGTGACTTGCTTACTTTGTTCAGGTCTCTGCCTCACCTTTAATTTCCACCTTCTTTAATTTTACTTTCCTTAGTGTGATTTCACTGATTACATTTTAATGCAAGCTACTTTCTGTGCTTCATGAACATGCTAAGATGGAGATATATCGATTTTTATCTGTCTGCCTTTCTGGGGCTTCCCTGGTGGCTCAATGGTAAAGAATCCGTTTGTCAATGCAGCAGACTCAGGTTTGATCCGGGGGTCAGGAAGATCCCCTAGAGAAGGAAATGACAACCCACTCCTGTATTCTTGCCTGGAAAATCACATGGACAGAGGAGCCTGGCGGGTTGCAGTGCATGAGGTCATGAAAGACTCAGACACGACTTAGTAAACAGCAGCATCTACCTATATATGTATAATTTCTTAATGATTGTGACCATTCCCTAGTGCATTAACAACATTCATAATTTTGAAATATTTCTGTTAGCACCTCACTTTGTGCCAACATTAAACAGGTACATGGTATATATATCTGTAAATATGTTGGAGTGTTATTTGTCCTCATGAAAAGAGCATGAAATATTTATTTTTCTAAATCCAGAGATTCTCATTTGGTCTTCTAACATTTGTGCTCTTCATTGTAACAAGTCATATTCATAACAGTATGAATTTATTGTGTCTATACATAGTATTTTCTGTGAAGAATCCTGTTTATTTCATAGGTGACTTCTTCCCAGGTGGCTCTAGGGATAAAGAACCTGCCAACTAATGCAGGAGGCATAACAGATGCAGGTTTGATCCCTGGGTTGGGAAGATCCCCTGGAGGAGGGCATGGCAATCCACTCTACTATTCTTGCCTGAAGAACCCCTATGGACAAATTCATAACTATATGAATTTGTTGCAGTATATACACAGTATTTTCTGTGAAGAATCCAGATTGTTTCATAGGATACTTCCTGAGTTACATTAAAACCTCTTAAAAAACCCTCTGGCTTCCAATAGTTTTCTAAGCTCTTGCTGGTTTTAAAAGGTAGAGTAGCACACACATCCCCTTCCCCCATTCCCAGATTGGCATACAGAAGTTGTTTCATGTCAGAATTCATAAATACTTTAAAGAAGAAATTAAACCACCCAGGACAAATGAACAATTTAAAGGATATTTCTGGTAAGATTAAGAAAGTATTTTTGTTATTTCATTTTAAATAGAATAGGTTCATGTCTAGAGTAGAATTTATATTGGACACTTGATTGCGAGAAACTGAGCTCTTACCATAATTCTTAAGCAATCCCAGAGTGACCTTAATAACAGGCATATTAACTGAGGGAGACAGATGAATACGCAAATGCAGACTTGGTGAAGAGTATGGAAGTTTTAAGAAGCGTGTACTCCACCCAAAGTAGCTGGTGCTGCCGCTGCCAAGTCGCTTCAGTCGTGTCCGACTCTGTGCAACCCCATAGATGGCAGCCCACCAGGCTCCCCTGTCCCTGGGATTCTCCAGGCTAGAACACTGGAGTGGGTTGCTATTTCCTTCTCCAGTGCATGAAAGTGAAAAGTGAAAGTGAAGTCGCACAGTCGTGTCTGACTCTTAGCGACCCCACTGACTGCAGCCCACCAGGCTCCTCTGTCTATGGGATTTTCCAGGCAAAAGAGTACTGGAGCGGGATGCCATTACCTTCTCCTACCCAAAGTAGACTCTTATTTAATTCTTTTTTTCAAATGCACATTCTGTTTGCTTAAATCTACATCTGCTCCTAGCTTTGAACACTGCCTGAAACGTATGTGTGGCTTGGCAGGAAATCTGATATGAAGGGGAAAGTACCGAGTAGTTGGGGTAGAGCCTCACAGTTGATAACCCGTCCGCCCTCGCTGCAACCTGTGGCGCTACTGGGAGGGAGGCTTGTGATAATTTTCTTATAAGCCCTCCTTAGGACAGCCCTAATGCCAGGACAGATAGGGAATTTTGATGTGTTCCATGTCCCTGTGAGGCTCGTGGTAATCACCGATTTGTTTCAGAGTTGTGGGGTTTTGCTTGTTTGCGTTTAAAGCTGTTTGCATCTCTTGCCTGAGCTCAGTTTTTCTCTGCTGCAAAGAGCATGTATACTACATCTGGTCTCTCTTTGTTCCTTTTCTTGATGTGTTTGTGCATCTTTGATCTGAGCCAGTGCTTGGTTACAAAGTAATCTTGGCAGAAGTTTCAAATACTAACATAGAATGCAGTGTCTTAGGAGGTTGATTATGCATTTGTGATAATTCTCAACTTTGACATTTAAAAATCCTTGACAGTTGTTTTATCACTTAAAATCTTTCTGATAGTGCTAAATTATTGGTTAGTTTAGTGATCAAACATGCACACGCTGTGGTTTCTGAAAACCTAGAAATTGTGTATTTCTACTCTATCTCTGTTATGCTTTATTGATTCAGAAATAATTTTCTCGACTTTACTAATAAGAAGAGATGAGATCCTGTAAATGGGTGGTTGCCTGGCTTCAGAGTCAGAAAGTCTGAAGTCCAGTTGAGTGCTGCCCCTTCACAAGCTGTAATACACAACTTTTTAAAAAAGATGTCAATAATCATGCTTGTCTCATTAGAGTCATCCTGAGGAATAAAGTCAAATGCCATGTGTAGACCTCTTAACAGGAAGGCTGACTTAGTAAGTGCTCACTAAGTGCTAGTTTCTTTGCTGTTGCTGAGCTCTATCCCTTTTTCTCCACTCTATGTCAGTGCATATGCACATTTTAAAATGTGGTTTTATTGTATTTTAAAAAATGATTTAGGTTTATTTGCTACAATGTTAAGTAGTCAAATAATAGATCTGTTGAATTGTTTTTAATTTTTAAAATTTAAATTAGATTATTCCTTAGTTCCTTAATTGTTCTCTAATAAGACGTGTGTAAGCTCTCCCCAGTACATCCCTGCCGCCCCGATCTGCCAGACAGATCGTTTTAGAGTACCTTTCAGTTTTCTTCTTTCAGCTCATCCCCATCTGGCCAACTGTGTTGATTCCTTGTTCCTGTTTTTTTGGTGATAAATTGCATTCATGAGGGCTCACTTAAAATAATAAAATAAAGATGGTTTTTAAAATGGTGAGAAATGGGAGTGAAAAAGATACTAATTGATTATTCTGCCAAACTGAAAATCTGCTAAGCCACCATCCTTCCCAGTGGTCTCAAGGAGAACTCAAAGTCTTACATGGTTGTTTGCCAGTGTGAGTCCCAGCATAGCATTTAAATAGAAGACTGCATATTATTTTCAGTGTTTTCATATTTGGAGATAAAAACGACGGAAAGCCCTACAAATGTGGTGGGTTTGTGAAAGGAATAGTTAACTATTGGGCAGCCTGCCTCAGTTAAGACAGTTTTAGCTCTAGGCAATTTAAAATGGCCTGTTTTGCAAAGAAGATATCTGGAAAAAGTGAATATGAATATCCTGGTGGCAAATGGAACAGTTATTCAGTATTGTAAACCATGCTGTCCTTTGCTTGGGAGAGGCTTAACCAGTTAAGGTGATTGTAGAGGTTGAAGAGATTTATAAAACTTCACCTCGTTTTTACAGCCTTCCAAGTTTTGTAGCACCTGAGGTTGCATCTGAGTGTAGTTTGTGTATTAGTAATTTGAGTTGGCTTAGCAGTAACTTCCAGTTTGTCTTTGAAATTCATTTGCTATGCACTGTTTCTCCTCAGTCGGGAGGGTGTGTTGGCTTTTTAAATGAACAATGTTTAAAATGTTCTTTCATAAACTTTTCACTACACAATTCGGAGCCTTTCTGTTGAGTATTATAATAAATTTTGAAGTATTTCCCTCTTCCAAAAGGTTTCTCCTTGCTATTCATCTTTGGGAAGTTCTCCAGAAATATTTAGCCATTAACTCAGAAGTGAGTGTCATTGGTTGAAGTTGCTGCCTGGGCTTCTGTTAAATCCGAGAACTTGAGAACAAAAATGAAAGTGTCTGTAACCCTGAACCAACTCGGCAAAGTTGCCAGTAAAGGCTTGTTTGTTATTTCATTAATCCGCGTTAACTCCACAGTAGGGAGCTGTGGTTCTTTATATCAGGGAGCTTCTGGGCTGCTTTTCCTTCTCCTGTGTTCCTTCTCGCTGACTCTCTTCCTCCGGGGGTGTGAGGCGTCCCTGGCTGGGAGTGAACCTATCTTCCTGCGTAGTCACATCTTTTCTACCCCTCTTTTAAAACTCCAGCAGGGGGTGAAGGAGTATTAAGTGAGGATGGCCAGGAATGAGAAGGAAATAGCAGCAATCCCCGTTCACCAAAGCCTGTGGGCTGGGACACCGTCCTCACAGTCCCTTCCAGGTAACATGAGCCCCTCTCATCCCAGTTCATCCAGTATCCTAGCTAAACTTGGTCTCTTGTTCATCCCTCACCTACCCACCTCCAGTATCTCTCCCTTTCACCTCCCACATAACTCCTGAGAGGGGTCAGCAAAGCCACTAAAGCAGTGGCATTTGCCTGGGAGATTAGACTCTGGAATGACCATCCCTTATTTCCTGTGTGAAGTTTGCTGCCGTGTCACTGTGTCAGGGGGATAAGTGCATGTCAGCTGGTGTGGCAGCTCAGCTATGTTGATTGGTGGGAGTGTTGGGAGCACAGTTTTGAGACAGTTTAGCTTTTGTAGGGTTTGATTTTGTACTTTTTGAGAACCTGGGTTGGAGGAGGAGGGGGAAAACTGAGAAAGGAGCCAACGGTCATATGTCTTATGTGAAAGTTAGAACAAGGACACAGACCTAAAAGACTGCAGAGATAAAAATTCACTTGGCTGTTTTTGAGTTGTCTCTTGCTTGGATATAATAGGATAAATATGACTTCTTTAAAATTTTTTAAAATTAAATCAAAGTAACCTCTTTAAGCTTTGCTTCCCTGGTACCTCAGTGGGAAAGAATGTATCTGCCAGTGCAGGAAACACATTGGTTTGATCAAACCCAAGGTTTGATCCTTGGCTCAGGAAGATTCCCTGGAAAAGGAATGGCAATCCACTCCAGTATTCTTGCCTGGGAAATCCCATGAATAGAGAACCTTGGCGGGCTACAATCCATGGGGTTGCAAAGAGTCAGACACGACTGAGTGACTGACCACCACTTCTTTAAACTGTGCATTTATTGGAGCCTCATGTGTGTAGTTCCAGCAAGGACTGGGCTCAGTGCACCCAGGTTCACTTTAGAGCTCTGACACCCCTAGCCTCACCTTTTCAAGGATCACTTACAGTCTTTTTAGATCCTTTCTTTCCCTGTGATACCTCCAAGAAGACATTCATTTTTTTAAAAATGTGTTTTATAATTTAAAAAGTGAATGGTTTAAAGTCTAAGCCAAGATGAAGAATGACCTGCAGCTTCACATATTTTTTGTGTAATAGTGAAATTTCAGTTCATTGTAGATTTTTCAAGAACAGTTTTATTAACTCCCCTGTCATTGTTCTTAACGCTAAATTTGTTTTTTCATCATATGAAAGCTCTTGTGACCTTAAAAATAAAGTTTTATTACAATGGCAAATCCATAAGGCAACAGGCTTTATTCATATCTCTTAGTCCCTTTTCTAGCTGAGAGAAATACTTCATTTTCCTTATCCTTATTCAGGGGTCTTTGAGGTAGGTAAGACTCTGTATGAAGAAGGAATCTGGATGTTTGCTACCAATTGTAAGATGTTTTACTTCATGCTTCCTGAAAATGCTATTATTAAATCTGTTGTATTCAGGCTGTTTAACTTAGTAAGATTAAAGAATATTTCTTAGAGATAAGCATTTTTATTTTAATTGTTAATGCCTGCTAGAGGCCCAGCTTTAGTTTATAGAAAAATCATTACTTATAAGTAGCATATCCATTGAGCAGTGTGGGGTCAGAGCATTTTGACTGGGATGAGCTCTCAGATCTTTTTGGAGACGGGAAAACTGAGCATCAGAGAAGGACAGCAAGATTCCCCATGAGAGAAATCCCTGCGCCAATACGAGAACCTAGACTGCAAGATTCCAAGTCTTTTCTTTATTACTATTGCAAGTTGGGAGAAATTTGTGCTTATTTTATAACTAAATTGTACATTAACAGATGTTTAAGAAGTTCCTGTTTTTAAAAAAAGCTCATCCTATACAGTCGTGTTTGCACTGTCGGTTGCTTGTAATTGGTTCCTATCTCCACTTTCCTATCCGTTTAAAATAAATACTAAATTATCTCTGGCTCCTGTTTTACTGTAATGTTAGAATTTTTCATTCATAAATTACATTTGATTAAATTTTACTAGCCAAATCAGTGATTTTACTTTAGAAGAGTTGTGAAATTTTAAAACAGAGATCACAGTAGTGGTTCTATCCCAGTTTTATGTGGTTGATAGAAATCTCTTAACTGGCTAGGAAGGGGATCTCTTATATGCTTGAGAGTGAAAAAATTAAGAGATAATTGATTGATACAGGATCACCGTATTAATTTTATACTGCTGCTTCTTGAGACCATCATGTTGTATATAAAAAGAAATTCAAAAAGCATTTAATTCTGAATAGTTGATGAGTTGGCTGCCATCTTTTATCATGAGAAATACAAGTTTCTTTGGAATAAGCAGATTTATAATTTCTTTATCTAGTAACAGGTGTTGAAAAGACCATGTCCATCTGAGGAAGTTTCTTTTATATTCTTTGATCCTGAATTTTGTTTGATTTGTAAAACCATAGCACTGTGACCAAAGAAATGACATTTAACCCACTTTTGCTGAAACCTGATTAAAAATTTAAAAAATGAAATGGTTGGATTTTGAGTTAAACAAGTATGTTTAAGAGCACTTATACAGAAATAGTTTGACTATTACACTGACTAAAATTTTCTCCTGTTTTACATATTTGCTACTCATTATTGGGCTATATTGCTTTTTTAAAATACATTATTCATTGTATTGTCAGTTTGCACTGATTTTCCTGGTAATACAGCTTTGAATTAATAATGTGCATTATAGTCATTAACAATAAAAGTTAGTTCAACTGTTCCGTTCCATACATGGTGATTAGCATATGACTTATCTAATAAATAATATTGATTACTTAACGTAAAGGAACTCCCAGACAAGAAAAAAAATCTTTTTAAAGTTTAGCACGTGCAGCAGGGGGCACCAGACGAAGGCAAAAATGAATTCTTATATTTTTAATCAGCTGCAGCTTGTGTCCCATTCATACTTAAATCATGTAGTAGTTAACTGTTTCCCATTAGTTTTCTTGATGGTTTTATCTTCTTAGTTCTAAAAGCTTTGTTGAAAACAGTGATAACTACTCTTAGCTTATTCTTTCAAACAAAACTTCTTACAGCCAACCAATTTAGTAATTCATAAATTTCTTCTTAAAAGAGACCACATAATTACTTGTTTACAATAAAGCATCATTATTATTACTTGTTAATATTAGTATTAATATTATTACTATTATACTATAATATACTATATTACTACTAATATACTATTATTACTATTAATATTATTTTTAATACTGTTTCTACAGAATGTTTTTTGGTTAATGAGAAAAGAAATGCCCTAAGGATTTGAAGGCTTAATTTGTTTTCTTTATGTGTAAATTGAATGAATTTAAAAATGTTCCCTTTAGATAAGAAATAGCTGTATAGAAATTTTTTTCCAAAAAGGCTTGTTTTTTCATATAGGTGATGTCATTAAACAGTTGTTCTTCTGCCCCTCTCATGCCCATCATCTAGTCCAGTATCAGATGGAGATGATGCGGAGCCTTCGCCATGTAAACATCGACCACCTCCACGTGGGCTGGTACCAGTCCACATACTACGGCTCGTTCGTCACCCGGGCCCTTCTGGATTCTCAGTTCAGTTACCAGCATGCCATTGAAGAATCTGTCGTTCTCATTTACGGTTAGTAGGAGTTTCCTTTATTATTCTTTTCTTCCCTTAATATTATTGCTACTACTATTTTTGCTTTCTGTCTTTTTGCCTCTAAGAGCAGCCTGGCAGGCCTTCCCAAGTAAATACCAACCCTGTTTCTGCAGCAGCCTCAGCAGCAGCTAAGTCTAGACAGGGTTTCCTTCTTTCTGTTTATTTTTCTTGCTATCAGAGCCCTGATGTGTACATTTTGGAATGCTGGAGTAGCTGCTTCATTTTCGTTCCTCCATCTCCCCTCCCTCATTTGAAGGGGCTGGTGGAACTAGACCAGATGTCTAACAAACCCCGATTGCTAGAGTGTCTGGCTCTGTACGTGACTGACCAATCATACACAGTGTGCCAAGTTTTTTTTTTTTTATACCTCTGACAGCAGCGTACAAAACCTGGACTGTTTCTTAGCACAAAGATTTTTTTCTTTTCGGCCTATTTAATGGTGTTTCCTCAAGCTCTCCAGACCAGATGTTCTGTGCTGTATCAGAACTGTAGGCAATTTAACAGCTTTATAGCCTTCCCCCTCCCCAAACACTCACAGTTTGCCATATCTGGCAGACTTGCATATAGTTTCCAGCTGAGAAGTAAATGTAACGTCCTGAGTATCTGTCAGAAAAAATACTAATGAATACGATCAATCTTATGAGCTGCCCCCAAATTGTTTCAGTATGTTAACAATTGGATTACAGTAAAGAACAAGTTGTTAAAGTGTACTTATATTGGCTGGAAACATTGCATCATCAGACCTTGATGAATTTTCCACTTGTTTCAATCTATTTTGGTTTTCATTTTATCACCTATTGCTAAAAGTTTCACTGTGTTAAGTTTCAGGCAACATGAATGTTAACACAGGTTTTAGGCGAATATTGGCATGCCGGAGCCGTTATCATGCAGCAAGTGCTAAGCTCCCTTACTCTTGGAGTGTTTAAGCAGTTAGTTTTGACAAAATTAGTTTCTCTAAAACTAAAAAGACACTTGTGATTGCACCTTGACTTTAATGGTTTTGTTTTTAGAATTTGCTTTAACTAAAAAAATGTGAACAGTGATACTAGGATGGATAAATTGTTTGCAGGGCCATTCATTTAAATTAGGGACAAAGGAAATACACAAGTGCATCCAGTGAGTTTTCATATTTAATATTAGCAATTTTCTTTTAATTATGTAAGATATATATAAGATGTATGGAACATATGCTGTATTTAATCTTTGTCAAGATTGCTGGTTCCAGCTGAGTAGATTTGAAAATAACTGTATTTTGTATCTTACATTTATACTTTCAGGAGGAAGTTATTCTGCCTAGTATAAGTAGGATGATAGTTTTTTGCCTTTTCACTTACCGTTTGCTATATTGCTTTGAATCTCTTCAGATTGTGCTCTGATTTTCATTTATTTTTATTTTATTCTTCATTTATGTTTATTTTGATCTTCATTTTGCCATTATTGTACAATAATTAACAGAATGTGCTCAGAACCAGTGTCATTTGAGCACTGATAGTGACAAAATTCTTAATAATTTCTTTCTCTTTTCTTTATTTGAGATCCCATAAAAACTGCCCAAGGGTCTCTCTCACTAAAGGCATACAGACTGACTCCTAAATTGATGGAAGTTTGTAAAGAGAAAGATTTTTCTCCCGAAGCGTAAGTGTTTGCGGGCCTATAAGGCATACGTTAAGGACTGGGTGTTTTTCTTTTAAGGTACTAGTTTGCCACATGTGTCGAGTCCTCTGCAGTGGTGCCGTGATGCTTCTGCCATGTGGACGGTAGAAGTGTCTGCATGGCTGAGTGCCCCTTGATCTCTCCCTTTCCATGTTTAAACTGTTCTTTATGGAATGTCTCATCTGTTGTTCTCACCATGGGTGAATGCAGTTAGAATGAGAATTAATTAGCTACTGGATTTGAAGAAATGCATGATTAAATAAAAGGAGATGGGATGAGTGTTCAGCGGCTGTCAGATTGTAAGCTCTGCGTCAGAACAGTTGTGAGCCATTTGTCTTGTTTTCTGACCTCCTGTTTCATTGTGGGGGACGGGGTGTGGAAAGATATAACGTTTTAAGGGTTTAGTAAGGAGTGTGGCTTTTGGGAAATTTCATCTATGACAGGAATGCAGAGAACTAATTATTAAAGCTGTTTTGTGATCCTGCATAATGGCACTGGGATATTTACATTAAAATTTTTTTTAAATTCAGAATTCTTTAATTTTCTGTTAAATTATAAGAATATGTATTTCTTAATAAATTAAAAGTTAGTGGCTTTGACTTCATTTGGGACAGGCAGTTCATGATTAATTTCCCATTTGGCTCCTAAAGAAATTAAGATACAAAGAATTTTAAAAGAAAAGCTAACTCATGAACATCTCCTGGGTATGGTAATTATAATTAAACTGGAGAAGTTGCATTCTTCCTGTGTTTTCAACCATTGTGTGTGGAATAGCCTGTGAGTATCCTCGTTGTTAATCTTTGAGTTCAGTTGGCTTTTAAAGTGAACTTTCCAAGAATGAGAGTATTTCTCTTTTCTAGCTGTTTATTTTAAATATTTTAGATATAGATTATATAGCATAATTTCTTATGACATTTGCATTTTTTAGTATGTGAAATTTCAGAGATAGCTGATTATGAAGAAAGAATTGTTTCTTTGGCTAAGAGTCTTATTTTCTGGCCTTACAGCTCCAACTCAGATCATTTTCCGAATTGTTCAAATCACTCAACTTGTGCTTGATTCTGTAGATCTCTAGTTTTTCTCCCTTTTTAAAAGATTGCTAATGAAACAAACAAAAACCTTGAAGAGGGCCTGTAATTAGGAATAAATGTAAAATGTATGAAAGAGTTACTGTAACACCTACTTCTGACCACCAGACTATAAAGTATTTTTAACATGCTTCGCAGATTGAAAAAGGGAAATATCACCTTTGAGCACATGTTTGAAGAAGTGCCGATTGTAATTAAAAATTCACATCTGATCAACGTTCTAATGTGGGAGCTAGAGAAGAAGTCAGCTGTAGCAGACAAACATGAATTGCTCAGTCTTGCTAGCAGGTAAGCAACCCTGTCTCATGAAAAGTCCCCCCCCCCCTTTTTTTTTTTAATCACTTTCTGCAAAAGATTTTTTAACTTAGACTTTACCTGTGAAACAAGTGGGAAAAAATGACTTAAGCATGTTGGGAGGTTCTTAAGACATAGTAACAGCACGTAGTACTTGTCCAGCTCTGCTCAAATCCCAGGAAGAACACCATGAAAATGAAAGTGTTAGTCTCTTAATTGTGTTGGGCTCTTGGTGACGCCATGGACTGTAGCTCCCATGCTCCTCAGTCCATGGGATTTTCCAGGCAAGAATACTGTAGTGGGTTGCCATGCCCTCCTCCAGGGGGTCTTCCCGACTCAGGGATTGAACCCAGGTCTCTGGCATTGCGGCATACTCTTTACTGTTTGAGCCATGAAGGAAGCCTGGAAGAGCACCATGGTTATTGATAAAGTGAGATGAGGTTTGAATACTAATTACCTCTTGTCATTGTAGCTGACAGCTGTCTTGCGGTGTCATTTTTGCTTTGAGATGGTAAATGCCCATGGAGGAGGGGTTTTTTTTGATGTGGCTCGGCCTTATTTATTGTATACCGACATTAGAGGCTATGGTGTTATGTCTGGATACTTAATAATGCTTAGGAGAAAACCAGAAATGCTCGTTTGTTTTACTGTAGCACTTACCCTTGTTCAGATGTAGACTCTGTTTAGCAGTAAACTTTCCACTTGAATTTTCAACCAAAATTAGAATTTTCTGAACCTGACACTGGTTTTTGCTCTCTTAGACAGTGGTGACATAATTTGCCCCATCCTGACTGCCTTAGCTATCTAGTTGCTAAGATACTATTTATTATATTGGTAAAATGCTGACTGAGGTGTGCCAAAACAGGGTATTTCCTTTATGGAATTAATATTTCATTTACCCTCATTTATTGCTTTTGAGCAGAGTCAAGTGTGTGTGTGTGTGTGTGTGTGTATATATATAGCTCCTCCTAAATGCTCTTTAAGCTTGATGCTAGTGACTGCTCTCTGTGGCGGGAGGAAGCGATCAGCAGGTAGATGCAGGTAAACTATGAATGGCTGAGAAAAGCAAGGTGTGTTTTCTTAAAGCAACCAGCTTGGAACAGAAGCTCAGGTACTCATCAATTTTTTAGTTATCCCAGATAGAAGCTTTACAAAAGAATATACAGGCTTTGTGCTTCCTCGGTGTAAGACAAGTGAGGGTAAACCCGGAAGCACAGTGTGCCCAGTGCTCCTGTCCACGCACCAAGACGGATGTGGCTGTGGTTGAAGAACCACCTTCCCATTGCATGAACTCATCACAGAGACCATTAGAAAGTCTTTACGGGGGAAGGAGATGGAAACTGGATGGTAAACGGAGTGCTAAGTAATACAGCCAGGTTGCAAGGCTCATTGGCACTAGAGAGTGTACTGTTGGACTGCAGACATACATTCATAATAGTCCTTTAATTTGTCTCTTTTAGAAGGTCATATTTTTCTTCATTGCTTTCACAAACACACTCGGCACACCTGTATTTAAAGCACTGAGCTAAGAACCTTTTTCAACATGCAAGGTTACAATTTGATGTATTAAGTATATAGTTATATAATAATTTTGAATTTACTATGTGAAAGCTTTTGCTTATATAATTTATGTCTTCACCTTTTCCCAAGCTTCCTTTATTGATCATACAAAACAAATACAGTCCTTCTCTGCTTTCCCATTACCAGTGAGCTGATCTGCAATGTCTGTCTGTCCAAAGTAGCATTTATAATAGCCAAGAAACTGTTCATAGTTCACCATAGCAACTAAGATCAGGACAAATATTTATTTTATTATAGTTTTTATCTTCTATATTTTATGTGAAATAGGAAAAAGCCTTTGCTTTCCATGTGAAGCTATTTAAAAGAGTAAATTGGTATTCCTTTGGGGAGAAAAAAAGAAGCAACCTTGAAGCTGTGCTTATATTAATGGACTGCTACATTGACCCGAATTAATCATACTATTTTAAAACACTGAAATAAATGTAACCTTCATGCCTCTCAAATTTTAATTTCTAACATTAGTAGCACAATGATGTTAATCATCATTTGCCATACAACTTTTTTCTAAGAAACTGCCTCAGAAATCATTCTGAAGTAGCTCCTTAAACTCTTTGCTTGGTCTTGCTTTTCACAACCCATATGTGTGTATCAGTTTTTTTATTTACCTGATAAATCTGCTCTATGCTATGAATAAAACATACTCCATTCCCTTTCATTGGAAAAATTCTGATTCTCAATTTTATTAGATGGAAGTTTTGGTATGGTTATTTCATAACAGCCTTTATTAATTTTTAAAAATGTGTTACACAAGCCTTCAGTTTTTCACACATGAAAAAAAAATCTGCTTTTATTTCCTCTTTAAAAATGTAAACTAAGTGTGGGCATCATACTGAAGGATAGTAAGGACAAACTCACACTGCAGCCAGAGCAGGCTTATCACTGTGCGTCCTGGCTCACATCTGTTTAAGTTATCTGTTTCCAGTTCTTTGTTTCCTGAGCAATAAAAGAAAAGACTGTATTATTGAGACTCTGAACAGTAACTCTGTTTCAGTATTCTGGTTGCACTGGTACTGAAAAGATCCCCATAAATTTGCTCTTGATAATGTACCTGATTCCCTGTGAAGGTTATCTGTGAAATAGTTCTGTGTTATTGTTAATTCCTTTTGCGCTCGAGACCCGAACTGTGCAGATTTTCAGGTATTTCTTGCTGGTTAGGTTTCTGAAGAGCATTGTGGTAATAGAGTGTTAGGAGATGTTTACCGTCCACATATCTGTGCTCGCGGTCTTCCACTATAACATGTACCTGTATAACACGTGATGTTAGTACTTCACATGAAAGACAGTTTTTGGTGGTGAGGGAAGGTCTATTCTGGTAGTACCTTTCTTGTTGCTGAAATCAGTGCAGTCAGACTCCCGGATAGAAGATCTGGAAACAAATACTCCATCTTTCTCGGCAGTGGCAGTAATTCTCCTCAGTGGCTCTTTCCTGTGTCTCTACTCTCTCTTCCATCACCCAGTCAAGGACTGAGGCTGACCTTTCCCTTCTCTGATTTTCTTTGCACTTCAGGATATAAATGTCTTATATAACAAATAATCCTGTAGTGAATTACAGTATTTCATATTTCTTTGGGCCTCAGTTCTTTCACTGGTGAACATGAGAGTTCAGGGTCTCTATGAGGTCTCATCCGGTCTGTCTTTTTCTGTACCTTTTTCCTGAGTATCTCCAGTTCCTCTCTGTACTGGTTCTTTTCTGTTACATTTGTTGACTGACTTTCCCCATTTAAAAAAAAAAATTTTTTTTTAAAAACACTCGACTCTTGAGAAAAATTGAAAGAATGATAAATCATACAATAAACATGCATAAACCTTTACTTGTATACCTTTGCACCTACTCTCTTTGTAGACATAAATGGTTCTTCCCTGAACCATTTGAAAGTAAATTACAGACCTGGTACTTAACCCCTAAATACTTGAACGTGCATCTCCTGAGAATAAGTAAGGACATTTAAACTTGTTTAAGCTTCTCTCATCTTAAAAGATGAAGTTCCAAAAAGAACACCTTTTGACCTTGTATCAGTTTATCCATTTCCTTTCACCATTTACCTCATTTTTTCCTTTACAAACTTTTTAATAGGATTTTCTACATGTCACTCTCTGTATTTACTCATTTCCCGCTTATCCGAAACACTCAGTGTTCCATCTATTCTGTGATAGAGTTTTTGCTCAAGCCATAAAAGATGACTTTATCACGATATTGCTGGATATGGTAGACTCTTAAGCATTTAATGTGTTGATAACAGCTTCTTCCTGAAATATTTTGAGTCTAGCATTCTGCTACTGGGTTACTTGTTTTTCTCCACAGTCAGCCTTCCTCTGCTCATCCCTAAATATGAGTTCCTTGGGGTCTGTCTTCGTGTAAGTGATTCCTGGGGTGATCTCATCTACATCCTTGTCTGTGGCTACCTTCGGTCAGGGCCTCATTATTTCTTTTCCTGATTACTTTCACAGTCTCTTAATTTCCTGCTTCTGACCTTTTCCCGTTTCATTGCAGTTATCTTGCTAAAACTAAAGTGTATGATCACATTACTCCTTTGCTTAGAATTTTGTCTGAGTCCCCTTTGTGCTTAGAATAGAATCCAGACTCTAGCCCTGGCTTCCAGGAGTCTCTGCTGTGTGCCTGCATGCCTCTTCAGTGCATGGCTCTCCTTCTGCCCACATCTCGCCCTTCTTCCGCGCTTCTGATGGACTGAGGTGATTGTGGTTCTGCAGATGTGTCACGCTTTCCATGCCACTGTCTCTGAACAGGCTTCCTACACACAGTATCTGAAGCGTCCCTCCCCCTGTTCCTTGTCTTCAACTCCCATCTCCAACTCCCTTAAAAACTCAGAATTCAGCTGTCACATAATCTGGAGGGTCTTCATCTGATCCTGTCAACTATCTTTTATGCTTCTCTTCTATTATAGAGTCTCCCACCACTGTGCTGCACTTCTCTCTTTGTGTTCCTTTCTTCTCAGTTGAATGTTTTGAGTGTGACTGGGAAAGTAAGTATATACTTAGTAATGTATGTTGAAAGAATGCATGCGAGAGGATACAGTGTTGTTAAATTTCAGAAGTTATTTGGAAAGCTGTGTAAATAATCAGTCGATCTGGACATTTGTTTAGATATTGGGAAAAAAATATTTTTAATCCTCATCTTGCACTATCAGCTCAAATTACAGATGAATTAAAATCAGACTATTAAGAAATTAAAAAAAAAAACACACACACAGTGAATACTTAATTTGATTTCCAAGAAAGAATGTCTGAAAGTTAAAGGTGATTCACAAAATTATAATAAGATAAGTATGAAGATTTAATTTGCAAAGCACTTGATTTTTAGGTTAAGTCATTAGGCCAAGCTACTATATCAAGGTAAGGCAGGTAGTGCCAGACCTAAAATTAAAAGATTAATTTACACACACCCACAGAGACCAAATCTATGTTCTTTCTATTTAAGATGAAGAGTCAAAGCTTTCTTTTTTTTTTTTTTTTAGGTTACAGATGGAATCATATAGAATTCATATTTTAGCTGAATTTAGTTTTACTCATTCCCAGGATTCCCATTCTGTTTCTTCCTGAGTCTCTTTTCTCTCTTAAGTACTGTGACCAACCATTCAGCTGCTCAGGCCAGGAAACAGGGAGTCAGCCTTGATGCCACTCTCAATTCTGCCCATTTTCCTCCATGCTAACTGCCACTGGGCTAGTCCATGCCACTACTGCTACTGTCTAATACCACAGAATATTTCGTGTGTGTGTATGCAGGTTTAAAAGTAGAGATAAAATTCACAGAAAATGAAGGCACCATTTTAACCATTTTTAAGGAATACATTTTTAATATATTGGCAGTATTGTGCAATCAATACCAATCCTCATCCCCCATCCCCTTGCAGTCACTTGTTACTTTCTGTCTCTGTGGATTGCCTCTTCTGGACATTTTTATATAAATAGAACCATATTATAAGTAGCCTTTTGTGTCTGGTTTCTTTCACTTAGTGTAATGCCTTTAAGTTTCATTTATGGATCAATACTTTATTCTCTTTGTGATGCAGTAGTATTCCATTATATGGAATATCACAGTTTATTTATCCTTTTCTTGTTCCCACTTTCTGGCTGTTTTGAATAGTGCAGGTGTTAACATACACGTACGAGTTTTTGTACGAGCATGATTTTTCAATTCTTTTGAGTGTATGTGTGTATATATATATATACACACACCTAGGAATAGAATTGCTGAGTCATGTGATAACTTTGTGTTTGACTCTTCAAGGTACCACCAAACTGATTTCCACCGTTTTACATTCTCACTACAAATGTATGAGCGTTCTAATTTTTCTTCATTCTTTCCAGCACTTCGATCACTTCAGTTCAGTTGCTCAGTCTTGTCCAACTCTCCATGACCTCATGGACTACAGCACACCAGTCCTCCCTATCCATCACCAACTCCCGGAGTTTACTCAAACTCATGTCCATTGAGTCAGTGATGCCATCCAACCATCTCATCCTCTCTTGTCCCCTTCTCCTCCCACCTTCAATCTTTCCCAGCATCAGAGTCTTTTCCAGTGAGTCAGTTCTTTGCATCCAGTGGCCAGAGTATTGGAGTTTTAGCTTCAGCATCAGTCCTTCCAATGAATATTCAGGACTGATTTCCTTTAGGATGGACTGGTTAGATCTCCTTGCAGTCCAAGAGACTCTCAAGAGTCTTCTCCAACACCATAGTTCAAAAGCATCAATTCTTCAGCGCTCAACTTTCTTTATAGTCCAACTCTCACATCCATACATGACTACCAGAAAAACCAAAGCTTTGACTAGATGGACCTTTGCTGGCAAAGTAATGTCTCTGCTTTTTAATATGCTCTCTATTGGTCATAGACAATGACAATAGGTTGGTCATAACTTTTCTTCCAAGGAGCAAGCATCTTTTAATTTCATTGCTGCAGTCCCATCTGCAGTGATTTTGGAACCCCCCAAAATAAAGTCTGTCACTGTTTTGTTTCCCCATCTATTTGCCATGAAGTGATGGGACCAGATGCCGTGATCTTAGTTTTCTGACTCTTTACCATCTTCTGGTTTCTACTCTCCAGTGTATTCTCTGTATAGCAGCCAGGGTGGTCATTTTAAAATTTAAGGCAAAACATGTCACCAGGGCACCATTCATGTTAGAGTCACACAGTCTCATTCGCACTAACTATGTTTTTGGAGTGTTGCATGGACAGCCAACAGTTCCTCATAACGTGCTTGTCTGACGTCCCTAACCTGTCTCTGTGTTCCTCCTATGCCAGGCCCTCATATTTTAAAATGTCTAGTTGTTGCCCATCTCAAGCCTTCAGCACTTGTGCTTTCTTCCACCTAGAATACTTTTTGCATGACTGATGCCTTCTAATCCTTTGCTTTCAACCTGTCATCTTTTAAAAGAAATATTCTGACCATACTATGTAACTGTCTATCTCATCTCTTCCCTTCTTCCTGTCAACTGTAAGCTAGTGAAGACCAAGACTAGGAACGTCTCATTCACTGTTGTCTCCTTATTTGTTAACAACACTGAGGCTGGAACATAATAGTAATTTAGTAAATAGTCTTTTGGAATGAATGAATGAATGAATCCTGTTTGTCAGCTAGTTATTTTTAGATTACATCTATGTGTAGTGGGCCTTACTATGGTAGGAAATGGTTGCAGGAGGAGATCAGTGAATATGATGGGCGTTGTATGAACTGTTAGCATCACTTTATAAGAAGAAGGTAAGCTACAGTCGAAATTTCTGGAGAGAAAAAGATGAAAAATGACTATATTTCAGGTTCTAGGAAGAGTAGAGGGAAAGGAGCCCTCTTCATTTGGCCTTGTAGAATAAATGCTTTTGTTACTCTTTCAGAACCAGCTAGGTAGAGAAATCACATGCCAGAAGTCTCAAGTCTCTTTGCCTGGTTCTTCCTTCCTGTGACTTCTGATCTGTATGTCTGGAGCAGGTTGGGGAGGGCCGTGGTGGGGTTAAGGAAGTGCACTCAGGAGTACTGAGCTTAGGTTAAACTTGGTTGTTCCAGAAGTGCACATTTTGGATAACCCTGCTGCTGCTACGTTTAACTGTTTACTGCTCTGACGTGTGTATGCTCTGACAGTGAGAGACTGAACTATTTCAAATACCTTTGTAGTTACAGTTGTGGGTTTGATACAAAAAGTTTAATAACATGCTGACTCACATTCTTTTCCTCCACCCTTGCTTTCTTGTATGTGTGTGCTTTTTTTTTTTTTTTAAAGCAAATGGCAGATCACATTAGAGCAGTGGCAGAACTTTAACTTTAAAAGTTCGACATGTCAGTATCTGAACTTTATATTTCAGCAATCACTTGGGGAAGACACTCCAGTTGCTGATGGACAGAGTGGATGAAATGAGCCAAGATATAGTTAAATATAACACATACATGAGGAACACGAGTAAACAGCAGCAGCAGAAACATCAGGTTGGTATTTGGGAAAATTCAGCTAACATAGAATTCATTTCTAAGTGTGATGCTTTAAGAGTCATCTTCAAAATGACCTAAATTAATAAATCATTGACTGTTAGCTGGGAACTCTGTATCATATTTTTAAAAGATTATTCTTTATATAGTATGTTCCTAATAGATTATTTGCAAGTTGTACTTAAAAATACCTGCCTTGAAGAGAGCTAGTATTTTAAGCTCAGATGGTAATGCCAAGGTTATGCAAATAAGGGCTACATTTATTGAGAAAATCAGGCAGAGAGATTTTGGAGAGTCACAGCTCATTTCTTTACTAACAGTTAGGTCTGCTAGTGGCTTATTGCAGTACAGTTAGCAATCTTCAGTTCATTTAAAACACTGAGCAATTGTGATTAAGAGCAAGCAATTTTGATAGGAAATAATAGACCAACAGCTGTGAAATAGATAGTATAATACAGAAAAAGCCCTAGGATTACCTGGATGTTCTCATATGCACATCCATGGTGCTCTGGCCAATCATACTTTTCTTTTCAGTGTTGCCTGAAGGCCTCATGATTGATTCTCACAGTTTGTGGAATACTGTTTTGGACTATTTGCTCCAGAATTTTCTTAGCGTTTGGTTCATAGATAGTTGATTCCAGGATGTTCATCCATGCGAGTGTTTGACTAGTCTTTTCATTACAATGTACTTTAGGTGTTGGTAACTACAGAATTCTAAGCACAACTAAGTGGTTCTGAGAGTATTTTATTTAAAAATTAATTTCAGTGTTCATATATTTACTGAAATTTAAAATATATTGTTTCAGCATGCATAAAATATTTAAAAACACATATATGTCTATAAAATACCTTTTTTTTAACTGAAAAGATGGTGATGAAGATGGTAATGGTGAATGTCTCTGGGGAGAATAAAACCATTTTGATCCTTTCTCCTACTGGCCCTTCCTATAGTTCAGGCTCAACTGGAAGATCAAGTTGTGAGAATCTGTCACCAATGAGACAGTTGATTCTGGGAACCAATTTTAAGAGAGTTTCTTTTGAATTCTGTCATAAATTTTTACACTTGACATTTGTTCTTAACCATTCATAACCCTCTTTAGATTTGTCTAACTTCTATTCTCATGCCTCATAGTAAATAGAAATCTTCTCAAGGCAAGTTACTTCCCCTTCTTTAGGAATCTAAGAACTTAAAATTTTTACTAGCCTACCCTGGTTTACCATTACCTAACCTTCTAGGGCTGTGCATGGACTATTACACCCTTTGCTGTTTTAAGCAGTTCACAGCTGTTAGCATCTTGATTGTAATTAGAAATGTAAGTTGATAGTTGGTCTATATCTTTATATATACTCCCACGTTTTCTGCATTGAATCATAGAATCCAGAGTTTGAAACTTTTTGAAGTGTTGAGTTAATATTCATTCTCAGCTGTGCTGCTAAAGCACAGATGATCATCTGTTGTTAAGAATAATAATAGTATTTACTATTATAATAATAGTATGTTATTATAGTGATGTTATAATAGTAACATCATCAATAGTTTTGTTCTTTTGGTAGTAAAGTTGAAAAAGTTCCACACTGTGGCATTTCATCACTTAGTTCTGTAAGTTAGGATGAATCGTACATGTCGCGCTGTTATTACCCTGTTGTCATAAATGGTCAAGTTCCTCCCTTTTTGCCCACTCATCTTGAGCTTCTTTGCCTTTGAAGCTCCCTCCATAACCAGTTTTGTTTTTCCAAATCATTAGTTAGACTAGACTCTCAGAATGACACTAGAGTTTATAACAAAGTTTTCTTTGACCATTGCGACCGTCGCCATATTGAGCCTCTCAGAGGCAAGGATTAGGAAGCGTTGCGTTTGTAAAACCAAGATTGGAATTCAAAGAAGTGGGATTTTTGCTGATCGCATAAGTGAGGGAGGTATTATTTTTCTCCTCGGGTAGAGAATAGTAACCCAGCCGTCCCCCGTCTGAATTTTAGTATCAGCAGCGTCGCCAGCAGGAGAACATGCAGCGGCAGAGCCGAGGAGAACCCCCGCTCCCTGAGGAGGATCTGTCCAAACTCTTCAAACCGCACCAGCCCCCCGCCAGGATGGATTCTCTGCTCATTGCAGGTACTGCTGGCCCGTGCAGAGCACGGCTGGTTTTCTTTATTCTTTAGGAAGCAGGAGATGGTGGGAGGTTCACTAACAGTAAGACAGTGTATTTCAAATGGTGGAATGAGGAACTTGAATCTGGCACCTGTAATTTCTGAAATTTAAGAATCTGTCAATCTTTGTTATTTCTAAGGTCCTTTCAGCTCCACTCGGTGAGGTGGGATTATATAAACTTTCTAAAATGAGAAAGTTGTTATTGTGGATCATCTAACATAGAGACTAAGAAAAAGTGTTTAACGTCCCATAATGGAAAGTATCATTTAGCTGGAACCCCTTTCTTTTGGTGCTCTAGCCTGACTGAGCCTAGCCTGAATGTGGGTGTCTGAAATGAATTGTAATTTTTGACTCGAAGAAGCGTCTCCCTTATTTTGACTCATCTTGTAGCAACATGAGTGTAACTCTGGCTGGAGTTTCTCAGGGGAACCTAACATTTAACACTGCCTTAAGGTAGTGGAGGCCTTGTGTCCTCTGCTAGGACCTGATGTTGAATGTATAACATTGAATGTTGAATGTATAACTTAGCTGTAATAACTTATTTCTGTGTAAATGTGGTTTTGAATACTGTTTGTTTCAGTCAGCCAGTTGTCCAGGAGATTTGTTAGTGTGAAAATCCAACTCACAGAAAAGCTGATCCTCTACAGTTTCTCATTTCTGTTGACATATTTTAAAGCAGGAGAAAATTCAAAATTCCTTAAAGTTTTCTGGTACACGTATAAATTAAATTTGGAAAACTGAGACACATTTCTTACCCAAGGTCCAGTTTAAGCAAAATTGTATTTCTTACACTTTTAAGAAATGTGTAACTGTCGCATCAGATCAGATCACTCATTTGAGGACTCGGGCAGTAATGGAGCCCTCCCCCCCTCATGTGGACTCCCCACTCTGGCTCTGTCTCGGCCCTGGGGGTGCAGCAGGAGGCTGTTAGTGTTTCCAGAGCACGGACTGAAACCTCTTGTAGTTGTTCGGGTCAGTTTTCCGTTTGGGATTGGTGTCTCCCTTCTGCCTGAGAAGAGCTAATGCTGTCTTCTTACTTCTCTTAGTTGCAGTGTTGGTCTGATCTGCACGGTCAGTACATTTTGATTGACAGCTAACATGTGCTAGTAACTGCTGATTATCTTTTAAAAAATTGTCGTTTTTCTTCATTCTCCATGTAACCAAGAATGGAAGATAGCTTATCTTCAAAACAACTGACATTGTTTATTATCCCTTATGAGTAAATAGAATTCTTAACTCTTTTAAAACATTTTTTATTGATGTATAGTTGCTATAGAATATTATGTAAGTAACAGGTATGCAATCTAGTGATTCAGTTTTTTTTTAAGTTTATACTCCATTTGTAGTTATTATAAAATATTGGCTATATCCCTGTGTTGTATAGCCTTGTAGCTTATTTTATACCTAATAGTTTGTACCCCTTATTCTGCTACCTCTGTATTACCCCTCCTTCTTCCCTCTCTCCACTGGTAACCCCTAGTGTGTTCTCTATATCTTTGAGTCTGCTTCTTTTTTGTTATTGATTCAAAACATAATAAAATTCCAGTGATTCTGTATTATGCTGAGTTTATCATGTGACTAGTATTCTAGGTCATTTTGCAGTTTGGGGAACATTATGACTCTTTCTCCCTTTCCTGAATGCACAGGCCAGATTAACACTTACTGCCAGAACATCAAGGAGTTCACTGCCCAGAACTTAGGCAAGCTCTTCATGGCCCAGGCTCTTCAAGAATACAACAACTAAGAAGAGGAAGTTTCCAGAAAAAGAAGTTAACATAGACTCTTGAGATCACACTGGGGCAACTCCTAGAAGAAGCACATTTGAATATTGGAAAGTCTTTCTAGCAATTAATAAAATAAAAATAAACCAATCTTGACTGCTTGCTCATTTGGATTTAGACAATATGTGTATATATATATATATATATATATATATAGCTATTATATGTAGCTTCTTATTTTTGTTTTGCTCACACCTGTGTATTTCGGAAGATAAAGCAGGCCTGACCAGAAGTTTGGCCAGTTCACACCTACAGGCTTCATCACATTTGTTACCTTTTCGGTGCCACATTTCAACCACCCAGTCCAGTGCTGCTTGTCCTGATGCCTGTCCTGGAGGCCCTGGCACCTACTGTGAATTCTCGGACTTCTTTGCTCGCCAGTCAGCGCACCTGGAGCCCAGGCTTCCTGCTCCTGCCCTGGCACCCCTTGTTCTCAGGCCTGGGGTCGCTTGGTGTACTCCCGATGGCTGGCTTTTCATTTCTACAGGTGATGGTTGGCCAGTCCCCATGCTTAGAGGCCATTTACTGGGCACAAGAATTTAAAAAAAAAATCATTTTGCTAAAGGACCATGTTTTGTATGAAAATGAAGTTCATTCTTTGTGTATGTGTGTTTGAATTGAGGACTTCATGTTTATTTTTTTTATACCATGAAATGTATTAATAATTCTGCTAATAGCAAGTTTTATGAGTAAGAAAGAGGAATCGAGAAATAAGTACTACATTAGGAGGGAAAGGACTGTTGTAATAGTTTTTCGTTTGAAAGAAAATTTTAAAAAATCCTGCAATTTGTATAATACCACAATCAATGAGTCACCAATATGGTGGAGGTATGCCTGTGAGACTCCTGCTGTGATTTTCCCTTTGAAGACATGGCCCCTAGAAAGATAGTCAAAAGGAATGGGTAACAGATAAGAAGATAATTTTTTTTTTTTTTTTTTTGGCAACACTATTTTGGAGGCAGCACTGGGACCCTGGGATCGATCAGCTGGGTTCCACGCTGGCTCTTTTCCCTTTAGTGTGCCCTTAGGCAGATTGGCCACTTGATACGAAGAGCTGACTCATTGGAAAAGGCCCTGATGCTGGGAAAGACTGAAGGCAAAAGGAGAAGACAGCGGCAGAGGATGAGATGGTTGGATGGCATCACCAACTCAATGAACATGAGTTTGAACAAACTCCGAGAGGTGGTGAAGGATGGGGAAGCTTGCAGTCCATGGGGTTGCAAAGAGTTGGATACTGCCTAGTGACTGAACAACAACATAGACAGGTTGTGCCTGACTCTGCTTGTCCAGAGATGAGAGGAGGAGGCAGGAGTATTACTTGTAGAGTGGTGTGAGCGCCAGCGGATTTGCGGGGAGCCGTCGGGGGTGTGGAGCAGCCTCAGTGGGAGCTGTGACAAGGCTGTGCTCTGCGACTCTCCACTGAGGATATTGGGTTTTTGCTCACATGTAATTTGTTTTCCTAGGATAAATTCCTAGAAGCAGACTTACTGGTCAAAGGGTATATACAATTCTGAGGCTTTTTATTGCCATGTTACCTTCAGGAACATTATACTGCTTTTCAGTCCCTCCATGGTGATTCCTTATTTGAGTGAGCATGTGTTTGAGTTTGACTGTTAGGCAGAGGGGATTATTGATAGAGCCGGTCCCTGCCTTTGTGGGTGGTAGACTGTTGGTTCATTTCCCGAATTCTTGTTGCCTAGATTTAGAATTTCCTGTGAATAAAAACAAAGCGGCCTTGAAGTATCAGAGAGCAAACTAAAAAGAAGGAAAGTTGGTTCAAACATAGTCTTATGTAATGTTTCCCTCCTGGCATATGGTTAACAGATTCATTCATTCATTATTGTATTTTTTAAAGATGGGAATCTTTCTGAAATTCTGTATGACTATTTAGGTGCCCATAACTCAGTAATATGTGAGCATATACTTAACAGAAGATTTCAGTATTTTTTGAGTTTGGAATTACTGTAGTGGGAAAAACTGTTTAGGAAAACATGTCAATGGAAATTAAATCTCCGCAGTATGTAGTGTTAGGGAATAGCTTCTGTTCGACACTTGATTTGGGTGCTATATTCTGACATTTTTCAGGAACAAATACATGTGGTTCATCTTCTATAAATATTTGCAGTTTCTTCAAGTTGAAATGAGAAAAGCTCATAAACTGAGTACCAGGTCTAATAAATCATTCACTTACCCAAGAACAAAAAAGAACAGAAAAAGCCAGCATGATAATAATGGAAAATTAAATGTTATAAGCCAAGAAAAGCAAAAGCTGTTTGATATTAACCCCATAATCATAGATAATGTTTTATAAGGCTCTAGAAAAAGTAGCATTTTTCTTAAAAAAATGCCCAAGAGAATGAATCTTTTAGCCTGCCCAAAATACCTTGTCCTTTTAAAATGGCTGTAAAACTACAAGAACTTTTGTCTTTGTTTTTTGAAGCTCGGAAATGGAGATGTGGTTATCTAATGTTAACCTCATT
The DNA here is from genome assembly GCA_006408695.1 of Aepyceros melampus. Lineage (NCBI taxonomy): Eukaryota > Metazoa > Chordata > Mammalia > Artiodactyla > Bovidae > Aepyceros > Aepyceros melampus. The sequence continues at coordinate 138,322 of SJXQ01010692.1, read as the reverse complement.
AATGGAGCTCATGTACAGTAATTTCTCATGTACAACATCTAAATATTTAAATTTTAGTGTCTTCGAAAATGTTACTACACTGTTCACAGTATGTTTTTGTAACATTCTTTGGGAAACCTATGTCAACTTTACTTTCAGACCATGCTGGCATTAAACTCGGGTGTGGATATGAGAATGTCATGAAAGAATTTTTTACTTAAGCTGTAAGTTCCATCTTACAGTAAACATTTCTCATTCAAATTAAATATGAATATACATTCATCAATTGTCTCATTAGGCATCTTTTTCTACCATAATTCTATCAGAGATGGGGCTGATAATATTCAAATTGGGTCAAGATGAGGCATTCCTGGTAGCTCAGCGGGTAAAGAATCCACCTGCACTGTGGGAGACCTGGGTTTGATCCCTGAGTTTGGAAGATCTCCTGGAGAAGAGAACGGCTAACCACTCCAGTATTCTGGCCTGGAGAATTCCATGGACTACAGTCCGTGGGATTGCAAAGAGTCGGACATGGACTGTGTGACTTTTAACTTTTCAAATGCTTGCTAGGGCTTATTTTAGTAAATAACTTAAGTGTCCATCTATAGAAGGCATGACCAAGGCATCTTTGCCAGCAGAGGATTCCTTTTTAATTTGGCGTGTATGGAGGGGGTGGTTAATAGGTACATAATGAAGGGGAGGCTGAAGATCCGAGTCTGTCAGTATTAATAAAGACAGGAAAAGCAATGAATGGTTTCTGCTTCCTATAGCCTGAGAATGTGCTGTGGAGAAGTTCGAACCTGCTTATTTGGCAGTAACTCCCAGACTGGAGTGTGAGCCTCTTTGGACCGATTGGGACAGGGATTGATGTGACTCATTGAAGTAGAAAAGGAGGCCTGGGGAACAAGAGCTGTTGGGAAATTGCTGCTTGTGGAAGCAAACAGATGTGGCCTAATACCCGCTGACTTGAGCTTTCTTACTACATAGATACATACTCCCTATGTGGGTGTATGCTAAGTCACTTCAGTTGTGTCTGACTCTTTGTGACCGTATAGACTGTTTCCCACCAGGCTCCTCTGTCCATGGGATTCTCCAGGCAAGAATACAGGAGTGGATTGCCATGCCCTCCTCGAGGGGATCTTCCTGACCCAGGGATCAAACCCATGTCCCTTAAGTCTCCTGCATTAGCAAGCGGGTTCTTTACCACTAGCGCCACCTGGGAAGTCCCCAGATGCATCTTAAGCCTGCTTCGCTCTGCAGTGTAACCCACAATGGCTATACTGAAACCTCAGTCATGATTTAGGAATACAGTCCCTGTATGTGGAATGGTTTCAAAGAGCCTCCACCCCCAACTTGCAGGGTTTGGGCCTTTCTATGGAGATTTGGTCTGTCCCAGATAATTCTTTAAATACCTACACGCTTCTTGTTCTCAGAGGTTGTTAAGCTGTCACATGAACTCATGTGATCAGTTTAATAGAATCGCCGTTTGATTTGAGGGCTTGATTTTGAAGTCAATTGTTTTTTTTTTTTTTTTTTTTTACAACTATAAGTTAGGCAGCCCATTTTCAGTCTTTCCATTAAATCAGTGGCCAGCAGACTGCCAAAGACTGGGTGCAGCCTCAGAACCTCACTAACGTAAGTATTGCAAGGAACCTTTGTGAGTTGAGGGGATGGCAGTGGGATGCTGAATCCATGCTTACTGTAGGCCTCGTACTCAGTCAGTTCAGTCGCTCAGTCATGTCCAGCTCTTTGCGAACCCATGGACTTGAACTAGATGCAACCTATGAACAGATACAGTTTCTTTCCATGTGCCTTTTCCCCTACCAACCCGTCTAATTCCCCTGTATAAAGAAATCGTAATACATGGACGCTGTACTGTGAAGAAAGGTAAAAATGATTTTTCTCCTGTTTTAATCCAAAAATTGCTGTTTTACATTTGGACAAAAGTAAAGGACCACTTCATCAGATCCTTAACAATGCAGAGTGTCCAATTTCCAAGAGGCCTTTACAGTTGATTGCAGTAGGAAAATATTCTTATTGCTTCTAGCATTTGTGTCAAGCTCAAGGCATAAACCCAGATGTCACTTTTATTTCCTTCAGTAATATTTTTTTTCACTGACCCTTTTCCAGGGCACAGCCATTTCTGGCATCTTCCATCTTCCTTTGTAGACCTGAAGGCAAAAGATTTGTTTAACTTTCAGCAGTGTTTACTGCTCCTGACGGTAAATGGTCCTTGCCTTTTCTTCTTGGGCCGGTGTCGTCATCTTGCCAACGTTTTACTTTGTATGTATTGGAAACTGTTCTTATTTTGTCAGATCCCTGGGTAATCTTTCCCCACCTTTGTTTATCTTGTCATTTGGCTTTCACTTTCTTAACCCATTCCTAGACTCAATCTGCTTGTGATTCTTTGATTTTGATTTTTGCCTTTCTCTGTTTTAAGGCTTTTAAAATTGCACTTCATTCTTAAAGAGTTTAATTTTTTTTTTCCCCTGATGCAATCTTGCGTCTCTGAATGTCATAATTCTCCAGTCGAGCAAGTGTCCCAGTAACCTCATCTGGATCAAAATGGTGAGGGTCTATTTTTCTCGTTGATTCGTGCAGCCACCGTTACTGCTAATAAAAGGTCTTCATGTGCATTAAGGGGAAACTAGGCCTCTAATGAGATACAGAGAGGAATTGCAGCTGATGACTCCCACTTCTTGCCCACTGTACTATAACACCAATGCACTCTCAGGAGGCAGTGGGCTTAAGAAATACGAAAATGCATGTGCTGCTACACAAGATACCTAGTCTGGTCTTAATCGTTAGGTGGTGGTGTTTTGGCTTCCAGTCCCTCTGATATTCTGTGCCTGCCTGTCTGGAGGCGAAAGCTCCAGACATGTGGAAAAGAAAGTGAATAGACTAATGACATTGCATTTGAAACAGCTTTTAAAACAATTTCTTAAATTAATAAATTGTTTTACAGTTTGCAAAGTACTTGTTCGTGTGTTTTCTCGTTTGGGATAAGAAAGGTGTACAAATGTGTTATGAAGCCAGTGTATCTGGTACTTGGTAGTTTTTGCTCAAGGATGATGAAATCAAGCTTGAAAAAGGTGTGATTAGTTAAAGCTCACGTACTTCTAGGTGGCAGGACCAGGACTGGAGCTCAGGTCTTAAGTTCTCTCGTGAGAACTTGGCACAACCTCTTTGCTTAGCACAACATTAGGAAAATCGTTCTCAACTCACCCAGCTTCCCGCTTGTATGATATCTTCACTTCTGCTGTGGTAAGCCATTCTCTCCCCTTCTTCCACTAGTTTTGGGGAACTGTTTTCCCCCTAATTTAGCCCACCCCCTAAATTCATGGATCCCACTGGTGAACCCCCAGCAGCCTTATAATTAGACCAGGCTGGACACCTCACCCAATTAGTGATCCTTTTCTGGTACATAGTAACTGAGATGAAAGGATTCTAATGTCCATTTGGGCTCATTTCTTCACAAGACTATCTAACCTCTTGTTAAACATTTTGTAGTATAGGTTACAAAATGGTGAGTAGCAGAGAGGAGCTTAGAGGGAAGAAGCAGAAAGGTACAAAGGTGGGAAAGAGCTTCCAAGTTCCTAACACTTGGATTTTCTATTTCCAGTCCTTTTCTGAAGTCTGTTTGTATTCCTGCCCTTGGGTCTTAGAAAAACACTTTTGAATCTTCTTAATAACACTGCCTTTTTTCCCCCTTCAAATTTGAGTTGGTTTCTGTTGCTTTTAACCTCAAAATCCCTAATCCAACTCGTGTATATACCAAGGCTTATTCACTATTAGGTCTTAGTGGGTTTGAGAATGCCTTACAAGGTAATAGAGGAATCAAAGTTCCTTTGCAGATACATTAATAATATTCTAGAACAGGAGGGAACCCAGCCTGAGCTGTTGGCCACCTCACACACTCTTATTTACTGATGAGGAAACAGGCTCCAAGAGCTTTAAATATTGTTTCCAAAATAGCCTAGGTCATTCATTCTTCTCTTGTATTATTCTGTGTCTCGACGTTTTTAAAAGAGCTTGAGTGTTAAGTGTTGCCCCTTCATGTGCCCACCTTTCTGTTTGTGAGATGCTCTCTGATGCCCCGTGGAGGTGAGGTGTGTCCTCTGAAGCATTTGGGACACTATAGTCACGCATTCTCGAGAAAGAGCAAGATGTTAGGGGCTAATTCAAAACCTTTGATAACTGTCTCTCCTCCAACCTGACTGTTCCAGCTCGGAAGAGGATGGCAGAGGTGAGCTTTTGCCACTTTGCTGGAGATGAGCGGTATAAACAGGTGGCTGGGGATTCTAAATTTGTTCTGAAATGAAAACACTTCAAGCAAACAAAATTAAGTTAGATTCTTTTGACAGGAAATATTTCTTTAGAGATGCATATGTCAGTCTTATTAAAAGTACAAGTCAACAATAGAAAAGGATACTTGACAGGGCGTGTGTGTGTGTGTGGCTGTGTTTTAAACACACAGACATGTTGGAATGCCACAACTTACCTTTGCTTTTGCCTTCAGATCTTAGGGTGAAATGGCCTGTGGAGATCACTCCCTCTTCCTCCCATACTTAGGGGAGAGCAGTGAACTGTAGCAATTTGTTAGAAACAAAGACATTTGCATTTGTAATGTTCATGTCATTCTGCTGCTGCTTCTGTGAATTCACAAATGTACAGAAATTCAGATATCATCTGGGGTAAGGGAAAGAGAAAGGGAAGGTGTTGATCTTGCATTTTGATGAAGCCCTGATGTGACACATCTCAGATGACAATCTCCCATCTTGTGTGCCCGGACTGCGGCAACTGTGGGCTGCTCTGCTAAAGGGGATCAGAGGCTGGCCATGCAAATCCTCCATAGCTTCCAAATATAGTTAGCGTGAGCAGTGAATTAGTGCTCCCAATTTAAACACACGGACAAAATGATTTTTTTCTCCTGATGCTCTTACGTCCTGGATGCCTGCTTCATTACCGTTTGGAAGAAAAGTCAACCAGCCAACCAATTACGAACGGCATTTTCCTCTAAAAGAACTGAGTGCTGCTCACTCCATCAGTTCAGCTCTTCTGCATCCCTCTTTGTGTCTAACTTTGTTGTTCAGTTGCTCAGTCATGTCTGCAAAATGCCAGGCTTCCCTGTCCTTAACTGTCTCCTGGAGCTTGCTCAAACTGAGTCGGTGATGCCACCCAACCATCTCATCATCTGTCATCCCCTTCTCCTGCTTTCAGTCTTTCCCAGCATCAGGGTCTTTTCCAGTGAGTTGGCTCTTCACATCAGTTGGCCAAAGTATTGGAGCTTTAGCTTCAATGTCAGTCTTTCCGATAAACTTTCAGTGTTGATTTCTTTTAAGATGACTGGTTTGATCTCCTTGCAGTCCAAGGGACTCTCAAGAGTTTTTCCAGCACCACAGGCAAGTAGGTTTTAGTGTTGGAGCACCACTGTGGGATGAAAGTAGAATCACAAACTTATACTTTGCACATGGTGACTGTAGTGTGTTTTCCTCCGTACTGTACATAAGAACGTTGGAGCACTTCCTGGTGGTCATTCAGCAGACAGAGGTGTAGCACTTGGTGCTCGACCCTGGGGCTGGAATTACAGGCAGTCCTGACCCTAAGGGACTTAGCCGTGGGCACTATTTCTCTAAAGTGTAGTCCCTGGAGGAGCATCACCTATGAGGTGGTCAGAAATGCAAATCTGCAGGCCTCCCGCCAGATTTAGGAATCGGGAGTTCTGAGGGTGGAGCTGAACTGGTGTTTTAACAAGCATCCAGGGGCTTCAGAACCTTGTGAAAGATTCCTCTGGAACAGTGGCAGCTGAATCTGGCTGTGTGTCATTATCGCCTGGGGAGTTTAAATTCAGGTCTGAAATGGGCCTGGGGAACTTTTTTAAAGATGATTTTGGGAAGAAATAATGCAATAAATTTAGAGTAGCCACGTTTTTTTAGAGGTTAAGAGTAATAGTCGTGTCAGGTCCTGGAGAAGGATTCTGAACAGAGCAGAGAGAAGCCAAGCCTGCAGGCATGCTTGGCCAGAACCAGCAGAGGAGAATGTGGGAGAGAAGGGGAAGGAGGTGGTGGGGGAAAAAGAGGAAGAGGGATGGAAGACCAAGGCAGGTGAGATGCACAGGGAGCTCAGAGGGTAACAATAGCAGGGCTTGTTTACCTGACTTCTGATGGCAGCGGCCACCTAGAGGCAGTGGTATTAACACTTCAGAGAAATGAACAAGCCTGTGCCACCTAACATCCTGGAACTGAGTGAAGGCTGGGTGACTGAATTCTGTTTTTAATCCCAGCAGCTGGAAGGAAAAGAATCATAATAATCTGTTTTCTACCTTCATCCCCAACTCCCCTTAATTAGGATCAAGGAGTCAGATTTTTTTTTTAATGTGATTCAAATATATTTTTCTAGCAAAAATATATTGCTGAACAGTGACCCCATAGTTGATGGTAAAAAGCATATTGATGTTGGGGAAAAAAATAACCACCTTGTATACTGTCTCCATGGTCAATTGAAATCATGCACAATTCTGTTTGAGCTAATAGCTCTGAAATATGACCCATTGTATCTTTTGAGAGTTGATGATATAATAAGTCATATTTAAGTGTTACACCAGAGTATGAAAAAGATTCAGCGTTTGGTGATGGGATTTCTTCTTCAGCACCTTTATGAAATTAGCTAGCAGAATGCGTTTTTAGCAACTGCAAATTGTAGGATGCAAAGAATCTTTTCTGGATGGAGACTGCATGGCCAGCATGGAGAAAGCATATCTACATGCCTTGGGGCCATCAAAGCAACTCATTGGAGACATTGAAAGTAGATTTCTCATCTTGCTTGCTGCCAATATCCCTTTCTTCCTCTCTATTTCAACTTTTTTTTTTTGTGCAGTGTTTTCTGAAATTGTCTTTTTTTTTTTTTTTTAGAAAAGCATATAGAAATTTAATTTGTCACAGCTTGCATTTAAAACTCTGGAAAAATGAGAAGTAACTGGAAGATAACAGTAGCATCTGCCTAACCAGTTGTTTCAAAATATGGCAATAAAATACTACACTCAAGCCTTGCTATTTTTGTGCCCTGATGCCTGTCATTGGTTATGATAGATTTCTAACCTCCTCATCAAATTAATATTTTAAGAAGGGGCAGGGGAGGAATACATGTCATAATTATGGACTTATATTATTCCTGAAGAAAATTTGCAATAAATGAGGCCCTGACTGTAAACTTTATACTATCCATTATTTTCTTTTAAAAAGCAAAAAGAAAACTCCACTGAGCATATATACAATACCACATTGTTTGATTGACCTGGACTAAAAGGCAGTCTCAGATTTTGGATTCTGCCTTTGGAAAAAAGCCTGCAACTGATTCGGCACATAAATCCTATAAAGAATTTGGATTTAGAGGGAGAGCAAGCAGTTTTAATGGAAGATGCAGTTTATTTGATTACAAATAGGAGGTATGGGATGATGAAAGTGTATTAAATGAACATCCAAAGTCACCCAAGGATGGAGCTTCACTGTTCCTGCAAATGGAATTAGCAGGAAAGAACTATTCCTGCAACAGCAAGAACTATTCAGATTATTTTAGTGAAAATGAAGTTCCGTTTGCCTGTGGAGCAAGGTACAGCATGTCTTAAATTGGGCATGCCCAGAGCAGTTGTGTGGGCATTCTGGAGAGGCAGGAGGTAGCTACAGCCAGAAGACTGAGGAGGGCAATGCCTGTGAGGTGTTGCGGGCTCTTGATAAGGATGGAGGGAGTGGAGGTGTTTCCTAAAATGTGTTTTGCCAAGAAAGACTAGTTTTGTGGGATGTTTATAGGTGATACTTGGTGGCAGGGGGAAAGGGGGTAAGATCCCAGAGCTTTTCTGGTTAAATAAATCTGAAAAAGCCTTGCTTAAATAGCCTTAGACTAGCTCTTTACTTCAGTATTAGCACAACCTTTGGTACACAAAGTGTAGTTTTAAGAAGCAGTATAGGCAGTGGCTGCCCTAGCCAAAGAGCTGGTTAGTATCTGAACACTTACTTGAGTGCCAAAGGGCCAGCTGCGCCTGTGTTCTCATTTTTAAAATGGAGAGTATTGACTTGATTGACCTACATGAAATTGCCAACATTTGACCTACAAAAAACTAGCAGTTTCATTTTGCTCAGTCCAGTGGTATTAGCATCATATGTCTTTATATAACTATGCATGTGGTGCCAGTGGTAAAGAACCTGCCTGCCAGGGCAGGAGGCAGAAGAGACACAAGTTCAATACCAGGGTCGGGAAGACCCCCTGGAGGAGGTCCTGGCAACCCACCCCAGTATTCTTGCCTGGAGAAGCCCGTGGACAGAGGAGCCTGGTGGGCTACATACAGCCCACAGGGTCACACAGTTGGACATGACTGAAGTGACTTAGCATGCACACATACATACCTCATAGCAGTTGGGAGAATTAAATAAGATAATGTGTAAAAATAAATAAATAGTCCCTCAGAGTCAGGAGGTCAGAAGAGGGGTCCTAAGAGAAGTCACCTCTTAGAATCATGGTCAAGCCTTCTCATAGAGCAACAGGAAGAAGAGGGACTTCCTCTTCTTGCCTGGCAAGAGTTCAGCCAATAAGATGTCAAAACTCAGCCAGTTTAAGGCCACTATACTTTGAACTTTAACTTGCTTCAGTGGCTCTGTTCGCTACAGCCATTCCAACTTCCTTTCCCCCTCTGTAAAAGAGTTTTCTCCTTGCTCTGTGGAGACTTGCATACAGCTTTCTATGGTTGCAGAATTGCAATTCTTTGTTGATCCCAAATAAACCTATTTTTGCTGGACAAAAAACTGGTCATCTGTTTGTTTTAAATCAACGTGGGTAAAGCTTCTTGCATTCCCAGGAGCAAGCATTCCTGAAGGGTGGATTGATTGTGTGGGCTGTGTGACTGGAATCATGTGACCCCAGAGGCCTTGTCTCTACCAGTAACTTGATGTTGATCAGCTGCTCAGTTGTGTCCAACTCTTTGGGACCCCATGGACTGCAGCACGACAGGCCTCCCTGTTCTTCACTATCTCCTGGAGTTTGCTCAAACTCATGTCTGTTGAATTGGTGATGCCCTCCAACCATCTCATCCTCTGTTGCCCTCTTCTTCTGCCTTCAATTTTCCCCAGCATCAGGGTCTTTTCCAATGAGTCAGTCCTTCGCATCAGATGATCAAATTATTGGTACTTCAGCTTCAGCATCAGTCCTTCCACTGAATATTCAGGGTTGATTTCCTTCAGGATTGGCTGGTTTGATCTCCTTGCTGTCCAAGGGGTTCTCAAGAATCTTCTCCAGCACCACAGTTTAAAAGCATCAATTCTTTGGCACTCAACCTTCTTTATAGTCCAACTCTCACACCCATACATGACTACTGGAAAAACCATAGCTTTGACTCTCCAGAATTTTGTTGGCAAAGTGATGTCTCTGCTTTTTAATATGCTGTCTAGCAGCAGCTGTCTACCAGCACCTTGAGGACTGATGGAATCCAGGCAAAGGTCATTAGAGAGCAGAGGTCAGCAAGTTTTTGTCTGTAAAGGGCTAGATAGCAGATGTTTTAGGCTTTGTGGGCCATGTGGTCTCTGTAGTGGGAAAACAGCCTTAGACCATATGTAAAGGAATGGGTGTGGCTGTGCCCCAATAAAACTTTATTTACAAAAAAATCAGGCAATGGCCTGGATTTGGCTCCAGGGCTATCGTTTTTGGATCACTACGTTTTAGACAAAGGAAAGCAATGAGTTCTAAAGGCAAGAAGACAGAATTGGGTATTTGGAGACCTGATCTGCCGCTGGCTGTGTCTAGTTGACTTTGTTGAGCCTTCACTGGTTTATCAAGTATTTTCTGCCCTAACAAGTCATAAACAGAAGACAGCATGGAAGGAGATGCCATGAAAATGAAAGTGTTAGCCGCTCAGTCTTGTCCAACTCTTTGTGACCCCATGGAGTGTAGCCCATCAGGTTCCTCTGTCCACGGGATTCTTCAGGCCAGAATACTGGAGTGGGTTGCCATTTCCCTTTCCAGGGGATCTTCCCAACACAGGAATTGAACCCGTGTCTCTTATGTCTCCTGCATTGTCAGGCAAGTTCTTTACCGCTAGCGCCACCTGGGAAGCCCAGTCTAATTCCTATGCAAACATATATAGTATTCGTTTTTTAGGGCTATTATCTATGCATTTAATTGTTCAAATAGACCTTTTTTGTATCCTCTGTGAATCAATACTCTGCAGATTTCATGGTGAATAAGACAGATATTGTCCATGTCCTTGGAACACACATTCTCCTGGGGATATTTATTTCTGGAGTATTGCTTTATGACGTTATATGATTTAAATGGAGAGTGGTGCAGTAAGTATGACTGGTTTCTCTATTTTTTACAGAAAACCCTTTGTCCTGAGTCTAAGAGAGTGAGCTAAATGAGAAGGTGAGTTCTTCAAATATAACCTAGTCCAGAGGAGAAGAGATTGACTTTTCCCAAGAGGCTCACTAAATAGGACTAAGGATGAAGTCAGGTTAGTTGGTATTTGAGCTTTAGCTCCAGTTCTGTGTATAAGAATACTATATTCTGTTTATACAGCAGACTCCGCTTTCAGCCACAGATGTTTCCGGCACCTGGTTAATTTATCCAGGAAGGGCCAATGCTCATTAAGACTCCCAAGTCCCAGAGCTACATTTTATGAGTGGGGAAACTGAGGTACTGAAACTGGTTATGGGATTGGCTCACCTCACTGGTCATAGGATCCTGGCCAACACAACTGGCGAATCCTAGGAATGGGACCAAGGTCTCCCTCCCTGGGACTACCTGACTCTCCACCGCTGCTGAGACGTCTCAGACCCCCGACTCCAATTAGGCTTAAGAAGCATTAGAAGGACCTGAGACCCTGCTGGGAGAGAAATCCGTTCTGACAAAGGAGAGACTTGAATCAGGAAACCAGATGTGGCTTCAGGGTGAAAGAAGTCTGGCAGCCTCAGAGCTCTGAGTCGGAAGGCTGCAGTCTATCAAAGACCAGCGGAACAATGTGGAACAGGGTCTCTTTTCTTTCTTTCATGAGCTGGTTTCTTCCATCTCTTGAGTGGCTCATATTGAGGTGGTCTTGCAGGGGCAAAATAAGCCTGGAACCAAATGGATTCCCACTAGTGCGTGTGGGTGCTAAGTTGCTTCAGTCGTGTCCAGCTCTTTGCAACCCCCATGGACTGTAGCCCGCCAGGCTCCTCTGTCTATGGGATTTTGCCATTTCCTACTCCAAGGGATCTTCCCAACCCAGGGATGGAACCTGCATCTCTTGTCTCCTGCACTGGCAGGCAGGTTCTTTACCACTAATGTCACCTGGCAATTCCCATCTGGAGGGCTGTGATATCACTTGTCACTGGCAGTTTTACTAAGGAGTGGGAACCAACTGGGTGGGCACAGTGGAATTTCCAGGAGTATCCACAGTGGGGTTTGAGAAGTGGGAGTGTTAGATTTTGTTTGAATACACTTTTTAATATTATGGTTTAGTTTTGTATTGGGAGAAATTAAATAAAAGGGAATCTGTGGGTTTGTAACTTGCCCATCTCGATATTTGCTGAAAGGGAAGCTCAGCCAAATTTTCTTGGTCACTTGTGATAACTAGTCAGTCTAAAACTTGTCAGGAGATAGAGAGATTTTCACGTTTATTAGTTTTAAAAGAAAAGGAAAGCTAGAATAAAAATAGACTCTTTCCTAGTTGCCTGGCTAAAACAATAAGCTCAGAGCAAGGGGATTCTGGATGCAGTCACAGAGATAATGTGAAGACTAAAAATAATAAAATGCCTCATCTTAGAAAGGGCTGATGCCAGCTTTCATCAGGGACAAGAAAAGTTAGCAAGTGGGCTTTGTATTGTGGGAAAGACAACTGAATTAGTTTTCCTGGAACTAGTGAGAACTGGAATGTCTATAAGAGCATGTCTGTTGCTACGACCTGGGGTCCCTGAAGCCCAACTTCATCAAGTAAGTCATGGGTATTCCTGGTTGATGCAAGGTCCAAGCTAAGTAGGAACTAAGATGCAGAAATCAGAGTCAGCACCTGATACTGTTCAAAAGGTTTATCAGCTCCTTTGAAAGCTAGAAGGAGGCATGGGGTGTCAGGAATAGAACTTGCATGTACCAAAAATAGTTTTCCACTTTTTTTTTTAAACCATATCCTGATTTACTAAGCCTCAGTTTTCTTATCTGTAAAATGGGAGTAACGTACCACTATCGTGAGAATTCAATAAATCTATGCTTGTAAGTTGTGTGGTAAATGCCTAACACATGTGAGATGCTCAGTGAAATGTAGTTATGTTGGTGCTGATGCAGTGTTAAGAACAGCTTTTTCTCTCTAGCCATTGATATGGTCATTCTCAATACAAAGGCTCTGAGGAAAGCATGATGATTGGAGCTTGCATGGCTCGCGATGAACGGCTCTGAGGAATAATGGGGCGCTAGTATCAGATCTTTAGGGTGTATTCCTGGTGTCGTTTTCCCAGAGAATGAGTTCAATCCATGCTGATTCATCCACACTCTTTTGGCTGATCTTCCCCTGGTCTGAGAGCACATTTCATTTTACACATATTAATTGAGCGCCTGTTGTACACCAGACCTTCTTCCAGGCCTTGGGGAAAAAGCAGAAATTACTGCCGGTGTCAGTGCGAGTCCTCTGGGTCCTTAGGAAGAGAGAGGAAAGAGAATGGGAGGAAAAGAGAGAAAAAAGGATAGGGAGAGCCTTTCGATGAGCTTATGAAGGAGAGAGGGAAGGAAGGAGTATGGGTAGCAAGAGTCTCGGACTGCAGCCTGTTTCTGAGAAAGTTTTGGCCAAGTGAACAGGGAACCCTTGAAGTTGCCTGTCGGAGGAGTCCCACACCTGGCAGGAATGGCCTGCATTCCGAGCTGACCTTGGTCAGGGGCTGGAAACAGCCCACGGGAAGGAAGGAGGTCTTGTCCTAACGCCATGGTGGGTGCAGATGAGCGTGGCTGCTGGGGCCTGCGGTCACTCAGCTTTCCTGCAGCAGGAGAACTGAGGGGCCATCACTGCCTTCCTGGGGTTGACTGTCTGGAGGGGGAGACAGGCGTTAGACACAGTCACAAAAGCAATCAGTGACTTGCAGTTGTGATGAGAGCCATGGAGGAGAAGTATAGTAGACCGCAGGGTGGAATTGCAAGAGCCTGTTGTGAAAGTTGGGAAGACTCACTGGAGGAGGGGATTTCCTGGGGCTCAGGTTGGAAAGACAAGCAGTAGTTGCCAGGGAAAGAGGGGCTAGAAGAGTATTTGAGAGCAAGAGAGTGAGAGTCTGGGGCTATGGACCTTCCAGAGAGAGAGAGAGGGAGAGGGGTGGTGGAAATGTCTGACAAAGCCATAGAAGTTCTAGGGGTTTAAAAAAGAATTATTCCTGTTCATTCCTCAGGTTCTGTCCTTTGGGAATGAATGTTTCTATCCTTTTTTTTCCAGGAAAAAGACCCCCACTCCTAAGCCAAGCGTACATTCTAAGGAGACCCAACTGAAATCTTGTATTGAATTGGCTAAAAAATTCAAATTTTCCATAGATAGTCTAGAAAAACCCGAATGAACATTTGGCCAACCCATGTGAAGTGAAAGTCACTCAGTCGTGTCTGGCTTTTTGCAACTCCATGGACTGCAGTCCATGCAATTCTTCAGGCCAGAATACCGGAGTGGACAGTCTTTCCCTTCTCCAGGGGATCTTCTCAACCCAGGGATCGAACCTAAGTCTCCCGCATTGCAGGGGGATTCTTTACCAGCTGAGCCACCAGGGAAGCCAACCCAATATATAAAGTATCAAAGAAACCTGAGTCTATCTGCTCCTTAGGGGGAGCATTGGGACTTGCAAGTACTATTGATGATATTTTATCAAGTCCTTGATATCAAGGGCCTCTCAGTATTGGGAGAGGTCCCAGTCACCGCTCCTGTATTAAAAATAATGAAATACCAAAACAGAGTATGAAGTTAGTCCTGTGAGTGTGTCTCAGGGACACTTTGTGACACTCTAATATTTGGAAACTGACAGCAGGAGTCCCAGCAATAGACCAATGATGTCTTATCCACCCAAGCCTGCTGTCTTCCAGCCATGGGCCCTGCTGAGTCTTTGGTATGCGAGTGACCCTGTGCAGACAATGGAGGAAGCCTCTTGTGCCCTGACAAACAGATTTGTGAGATCAATGTTGAGGGAGAGGGACCAGGAGATTTTCCAAATTTCCTTTGAACCTTTTCCTGAAATCCATGGCTTTTCTTAAACTCTACAAAGCTTAGCTGATTTCGAAAATAGGCCAGTGTCCTTAAAACCTGTTTCCCTTCACCTGTTCACCCCAGCTGGACCCTCTGACCTTGATAATCAAGGACATCTGTCATTAGAGCTTCTCAGATGATTCCTGGCCTCTGGGGACAGGAGGCCCCACCTTGAGCTCCGACACTGTTTCCATTTAGTTCCCATGCCCCTGTTGGAGGCTGTTGTCTTGTCCTCTTCTGCCTCAAATAAGGAATGCATAGCAATCTCAGCAGCTTTCTCTTGGAGGAAAATAACGTTTCTAATATTACAAGAAATCAGTTCTGCCTGATGAAGCGTTCAATTCCGTTGTCTGCCTGTCCGCGACCTGAAGAATGAGTCTTGCTTGATTAGAATGTGTTTGGGGCTGGATTAGCGGCTAGTGTTTTATCTGCTCTTTCTCCCAGGGAGGACGGCCTCCCACGCACTCCCCGGGGCTCATCTCCAAGTCAGTATCTCTCATTGTGCCTCTGCCGTTGCTTTCCCTGGGCCTGAGCAGCTGCTGACAGTGATTGGCAAAGTAGAGTTTCCAAGAATATTCAAAAACAAACAAACAAACAAACAAAAAGAGCAAGGAAGAAAGCTGAGGGAAGAGAGGGAGAAAAGCTGGAGAACTTTTGCTGAAGGATGATAGAGAACAGCTCGGCCTCTGCTTGCTTCGTATGATTGATTGTGCAGATCAAGATGCTGGCCCTTGAGTTACAGCTACCAGCTGGTATGTGCTGTATCACCCATACGACCCCCGTACTTGGAATCGATAAATTCTGTATTCAAAGTGCTGACTGGGGAGTTTCTGACTTGCATGTCTCAGCCCCTACTGTTCTTGGCTTTTAAGCACAAGAATTTGGGGTTTGCAAAGCGAGGAAGGATGTATATGGGGACACAAGAGTTTCCACAGCATGCCCTACTGTGTCAGTGTGGTTCAGGCAAGATTTAGGAGTTAGACACAATTTACGAGTCAGATGCCTAGACCAGAGCCAGTGGAAGGGCCAGCTCTCACCTTCAGAACAATATGTTGTCTTTTTCCTCCTTTTCGCTGTCATTCCTTTTGGAAGAGAAATCTTAGGTAGTGTCTATGCAGTGTTAGAGAAACCATGTGGAACATGTAAGCCACAGAGAATAATTCTCCAGGTGCAGGAGTAGATGCCTTTTGTAACGTGATCTTTCTAAAATGGAGCCCTGAAAATGGCTCTCCTCTTCCTGCAAATGATTCTGTGTTGTCTCCCACTGCTCCTTGGATATGCCCCACCTTGAGCTCTGACACTGCCCCCTGCAATTTGATGGTCAAGGGGTGAACCGGCCCCCACGTGCCCCCTAATATCCTCTGAGCTGCTTCCTTCTATGCCATAGAGATGTCAAGCAGGGTCCCACCAGGGAGATAGGAAACCTTGTGCATTCTTAAACAGAGGGGACTCAATGCAGGGAACTGATCAGACAGGTAAAGAAGAGCTGAGAAGTCAACACTGATGATGTGGCCACCCAGAGGTTAGCAGAGTCATGGGTGTAGGGACAAAGGCCACAGATGGGACCTCGGTCACCTGGCAGACGCAGGGGCCATGTGAGCCTGTCCAGTTGGAACCACTGATGAGACAAAGCTGCCTGGGTCAGGGAAGGAGGGAGAGAAATGCCCTGGCTTTTTCTTTCTCTTTCCCTCCTGTCTTAGTCAGCTCAGGCTGCCATAATGGAAATGTCACAGCCTGAGTGGCTTAAACCACAGACATTTATTTTCATGGTCCTGGAGGCTAAAAGTCCAAGATCAAGATGCTGTCAAGATTAGTTCCTAGTGAGGCCTCTCTTTCTGGCTTGCCAACTGCTGCCTTCTTGCAATGTCTTCACATGGTCTTTCCCCTGTGTTTGCAGAGAGAGGGATTGCCTCTCCCTTTCTTATAAGGACCCCAGTCCTATCAAATTAGGGCCCCTACCCTTTTGATCTCATTTCACCGTAATTACCTCCTAAAAGGCCCCACCTCTAAATAAAGCCACTCTGGGAGTAAGGGCTTTAACATACAAATTTTGAAGGGACATAATTTAATCCATTATACTTCCTCTCTCCTACCAGCACCTCCATGGGTCAAGTCAATGGCTGATGTGGAAGCTGAGAAATGCAGCTCCCTGGGGCCAGGGGCTGTGTGACAAAGAGCAAAGCATCATGTCAGTGTGTATGGGGTGTGTGTACCTGAGTAGTGGGTTATGCTCAAAACTGTGGTTCCATTTGAAGAGAAATGGAAGAATGGAGTATTATTTGGGCAACCATCTGTGTCCAGCTTCCCAGGTGGTGCTTGTTGTAAAGAATCTGCCTGCCAATACAGGAGATGCAAGAGATGCTGGTTCTATCCCTGGGTCAGGAAGATCCCCTGGAGTAGGAAACGGAACCCACTCCAGTATTCTTGCCTGGAAAATTCCATGGACGGAGGAATCTGATGGGCTACTGTCCATGGGGAGGCAAAGAGTCAGACATGACTGAGCGACTGAGCAGAACAGTGTCCACTTCAGAGTGACGTGTCGAGTTAACTGAGCGTCTTGCCTTGTTCATGTTTTCTCATACCCCTGGTTTCTCTTTACTACCCTTTTGTCTGGCTGATGTCTCATGATCGACGTTATCTCTTCTGTAGGTTACTGTCTTTCATTTATTTGATATATTGAGTACCAGGCACTGTTCTAGGCTCTGGTGACATCAGGGTCAACAAGGTTCCTACCTTCATGCAGCTTATATTTTAGTGATGATGGTGGTGATGGGGGGCAATAAGTAATGAGTGAGTAAAGACATAGTATTTCAGATGAGGATAAATAAAGGGGAAAAATCAATTAGGGTAAAGAAGATAGGGAGTGCCATAGGTACGGGTAGTATGTCTATTTGATGCCAGATTGGCCAAGAAACCCTCAAAAGTAAATAGTGTCTAAGCAGAGAATTTAAGAACAGGAGTCATGAGGGTTGCAAAAGACTGAATAATGGCCTCACAATTATGTCCACACCCCGTTCCCCTGGGGTGTGCCACCTGGGACTGTGCTCCTTAGCTGGTGGAACAGACTCTGCAAACGTGGTTAAAGATTTGAGATGGGGAGATTATCTTGAGGCTGTTATTTTTGTTTGTTTGTTTTTCAGTGAATTCAAGATCATCACAAGGATTTTTATAAACGGAAGCAAAAAGGTCAGAGTAAACTGTAGGAGATATGAGGACCAAAGTAAGATGCTGGAAAGGTGTGCAGAGGGCCCAGGAATGCAGATAAAGGTAAGGAGGCAGGTTCTCTTCTGAAGCTTCCAGAAGGAGTGCAACCTTGATGGTTCCTTGATTTTATGTATTTTCTTAAAAAATATTTACTTTAAAACACTTTTTTATTTTATTTTTTAGGCTGTGTTGGGTCTTTGTTGTGGTTCGTGGGCTTCTCGGTGCGTGAGTTCTCTCATTGCGGAGCACAGACTCTAGAGCGTGGGCTCAGTAGTTGTGGCATGCAAGCTTAATTGCCCTACGGCATGTGGGATCTTTCCAGACTGGGGATGGAATCTGTGTTCCCTGCATTGACAGGCAGATTCTTAACCACTGGCCCAGTGGTTAAGAAGTCCCTGATCCCTTGATTTTAGATTTCCAACCTCCAGAACAGTAATTGAATGTGTTTATGTTGTGTTAAGCTGCTAAGTCTATAGAAATTTGTTACAGCAGCAACAGGAAGCTCATACACTGGTCACTGGGGGAAGAGTATTCCCAGCAGAGGAACAGAAGGTACAAATGCTCTGTCCTAGGGAGGTACCTGGTGCTTTGTTCCAGTTGTTGATTATTTCCACAGTTAAAAAATTCATTTACATTAAATCTTTTTTTGAGCACTTGTCACAAGACAGGAACTTTTCCTCATTTCCCTACTCCCTACTCTTGCTGGTCCTACCTCACTGTTAAAATTGCTTGTTTCAATTTCCTCTCCTTGGACCATAAACTCCTTGAGTGCAGCGGCTTTGAGTTTTTCATTGCTTTGTCCCCAGGGCTGACAAAGAGTAAATACTTTAAAAACTGCATTTTAAAAGTTGAAGACTCTTCAGGAAACTTCCCTCTGTGTAGATAAATCTATACAACTACATGATGGCTGGTAGAGTAATATATTAGTAATTCTTGGATGTTATCTATCCATTGTGGTCTGAAAATTTGCAGATTAGGCAAAGAATGGTGTAATAGGGGATTTCCGTGGTGGTCCAGTGGTTAAGATTCCACCTGCCAATGCAGAGGACACAGGTTTGATCCCCGGTCTGAAAGATTTCATATGATGCAAGGCAGCTAAGCTCGTGCACCTAGAGCCCATGTGCCACAACATGAGAAGCCACCAAAATGAGCAGCTTGTCCACAGCAACTTCGGAGTAGCCCCTGCTCGCCACAACTAGAGAAACCCTGTGCACAGCGACAAAGACCCAGCACAGCCAAAAATAAGCACTAAATAAATGGCATGATGGGGGCACAGAATGGCTATTCTCAAGACCTCTCAGCTGGGCTATGACATATTTGATTGGGTTCCCTCTTCATCCATGGGAGGCTAGGCCTATTCTTTGTGTGAGGGGTGTTAGTGGGTGTCATTCATTAATGGGGATGCGGTGGAGAGGACTGCTGTTTCTGGTGAGGAGAGACTTAGCCCCTCAAGGTCATCACCTCATTAAAGACTTTGCTGCTTACTTCCTGTGTAATCCTTTCTGAGCCCAGCTGCCATGGTAACTGGGGAAGTTATCAGCATCCTCCTGTAGGTCTGAGGATACACTCTCCCCACTGTGCATCTCCCTGGGGTGGTCTTTGGCTCTTGTCTGCCTCTAAGCTCAAGCACAAACCTCACCAGCTGGGGAGAGGCACTTTCATCAGAACCCTTGGAAGCTGTTCAGGGGGTTGTACGATGATTTTCAGCTGTTTGCTCACTAGCACCTTCATTATTTTACACTCTAAATACTTGAAACCGCCATTGGGTTACCCTCAGCTCCCTGCAGTTAACCATTGGCTTTGAAAATCCAGCTGTGTTCAGCATTTCAATGATGATTACAGATGCAGGGAAGGAGACTGAGGCTCTTGAATAAGGCAGTTGTTACTGGAGGAGGGAGGGAAGGTTTCAGAAGGAAGATGAGTGTCTAGGTGTCGGTACAGGAGATGGCGGGGTGCTGGAGAGAGGAAAGGGGGAAAAGGAGAGAACGTCTAGATGTGTAAGGGGAGACAGGATGGTCTAAACACTGGTCATAACAAGATGAAGACAGGAGAGGGAGAAAAGGCTCACGGGGTGGGGAATGCGATGAGGACTTGGAGAAGTTGTGCTGGCTGTGTGTGATCACATCTGTGTGTCCAGGTTGAACTTCAGGATGGCGATTGGCTGGAAGGATGTTTATGGATGACCAGAAAGACAGTGAGGGTCTCGACATTTGTTATCTCTTTTACATTTCACTCCAAATGTGTATGTGGTAGGCATTCTTCTTAATTTTTTTTTTTTTTTGTGTGTGTGTCCATGCTTAGCAGCATGTGGGATCTTAGTTCCCCAATCTGGGGTAGAATGCGTGCTCCCAGCACTGGAAACATGAAATCTTTTTTTTTTTAATTAGAGTATAATTGCTATACGATATCACGTTAGTTTCTACTGTACAACACTGGGGATCAACTATATGTATACATATATCTCCTCCCTCTTTCCTGGTGGCTCAGTTGTTAAAGAATCTGCCTGCAATACAGGAGACCTGGGTTCTATCCCTGAGTAGGAAAGATCTCCTGGAGAAAGAAATGGCAACTCACTCCAGTATTCTTGCCTGGGAAATCCCATAGGCAGAAGAGCCTGGTGGGTTATAGTCCATGGGGTCGCAAAAGTCAGACAGGACTGAGGGGCTAAACGAAACCAAACATATCCTCTCCCTCTTGAGTTTTCCTGCCACCCCCCATCCCACTCCTCTAGGTCATCACAGAGTACTGAGCTGAGCTCCCTGTCCTATACAGCAGCTTCCCACTAGCTATCTATGTACAATGAAATATCACTCAGCCATAAAAAGGAATGGAATTGGGTCATTTGTACTAATGTGGCTGAACCTAGAGTCTGCCATACAGAGCTAAGTAAGTCAGAAAGAGAAAAATATTGCATATTAATGCATATATATGGAATCTGAAAAAAATGATACTGATGAACCTATTTGTAGAGGAGGAATGGAGATGCAGATGTAGAGAATAGATTTGTGGATAAAGTGGGAGAAGGAGAAGGTGGGATGAATTGACAAGCGCAGAGTCTTAACCACTGGACCTCCAGGGAAGTCCTCATTATTCTCAGTTTTGCATGCTAAGGCGCTTCAGTCATGTCCAACTCTTTGCGACTCCATGGACTGTAGCCTGCTAGGCTCCTCTGTCCAGGGGATTCTCCAGGTAAGAGTACTGGAGTGGGTTGCCATATCCTTGAGGGAATTTTCCTGACCCAGGGATCAAACCCATGTCTTTACATCTCCTGCATTGGCAGTCGGGTTCTTTCCACTAGCACTACCTGGGAAGGGAAGGAATGCTCAGAAAAGTTAAGCAAATCACCAAGATACATGGCTAGGTTGAAAATGACAAGGTCAGAATTCAATCCCGACTCCTTCTGACTGTAGGCCCACGGCCACTTGAGTATTTGTCATACATTTATAAAGTTAACCATGGGGCAGTGGATCTGCCCCTTGGAGTTTCAGAGTTCTGAATAGGCTCATCCGTCATGCTGCGTGACACATGACGCCATCTCTGTGACCTGTGAACCAGTGGTTTATCTTGCACTCTTGCTTTGTGTCCATTGTGGGCGGCTTCAGCCTGTGACTCAGACCACGGGAGCAGCCTCTACCTTGAAAGTTGTGTTACTTGTAGTGAAAGAAAAATAGAATGTGGCACACTCTGAGCTGGTTCTTCAAGTCTCTGCTTGGAAATGGGAACACATCTCCTTTGCTCATCATTGTCCTCTGGCAAAATCAAGTGGTCCTGCCAAGGCTGCTGCCAACAGAGCAGAGAAGTAAATCTTCTCTCAGGGAGGGCATTGGATGCTTTTGAATATCATTATATTTGAACACAGCCAGCAGGTATCCATGAGGCTTCACTATTCCCTGAGGCACTTCACTTCTAGCCTTGGCATGGCTGGCACATAGCTGGTGCCAGGTGGTCTATACCAGGACAGAAACACTAGATGGGAAGACAGCCAGATTTCTTAAGACCAAGAACTGTATTACCAAGGGGTTACTTAACCCCTTGATCCTGCTTCCTCACTGGTAAAGTGGGAGTAATAATATCTTGTTCTCAGCGTTGCTGAGGATTATGGGAGACTATAGATACAGGGCTGCATGTATCCAGCAGTTAAGAAATGTTGTGCTTCTCAACCAGCCATTCATTCCAACTCAGCAAAGACTAAACAAGGGAGGAGTTTGCATTTTTGAAGATGAAGGAGTTTGGCAGATGTACAGGTAGTTGAAAGCCCTTTTACAGGCAAGGAGACAAAATTGATAGGAATGAAAGATTAAAGGATCCAACAGGGAATCCGCAGGTAGATAACATGTTGATGGTTTGTAAGTGGTTATTGGTGCTGCTGCAGAGCTAGTTGTGCCTGGCTTTCTCCAAAAGACTTGTTAGCATTGAAAGATGGATTAGAATGGAATGATCTGCCTGCATTTCTAGAGGCAGCTGTACTGTGCTGTGCTCAGTCACGTTCGATTCTTTCAACCCCATGGACTGTAGCCTGCCAGGCTCCTCTGTCCATGGGGATTCTCCAGGCAAGAGTACTGGAGTAGGGTGCCATGCCCTCCTCCAGGGGATCTTGCCAACCAGGGATCGAACCCAGGTCTCCTGCATTGCAGGCAGATTCTTTACTGTCTGAATAACCAGACTTCCATGCAGAAGTCTCCAGGCAAGAACACAGGAGTGGGTTGCCATTTCCTTCTCCAATGCATGAAAGTGAAAAGTGAAAGTGAAGTCGCTCAGTCGTGTCCGACTCTTAGCAACACCATGGACTGCAGCCTACCAGGCTCCTCTATCCATGGGATTTTCCAGGCAAGAGTACTGGAGTGGAAGCCTCTTTCAAACTGTCACCTCTGTGAGAACACATCTGAGGCAGAAATAAAGCCCTAAGAGATCATTGGAGCTTGTATGTTAATCCCTCACTCAGAGGAGAGCCCTGGGATTCACTTTCTTTAGCTTTGCAGTTGATGATTCCGTGGATGACCCCAGTACCACAAAGGATTCACCTGTGTACGTATTCAGTTTCATGGAACTTCTTTCACAAAATTCTCAGAATCTACATGAGTCTCTCTACTCTGAGACTTACATTTTATAAAGACAAGAACCGGCTTGCTTATTGTTGGTGTTTTGCAAACTATACTTGTCAGTGTATTTCCCTTGGTCAAGAGTTTTGGATAACTCGCATCACTCCAGCATCCTTCAAGATGCTCTCATCAGGAGGCCTTCCCATCACCCATTACTATGTGTGTTCTGCTTTTTTTGTTGAGGCCATGGATGAATTTATCTGGACTTTTCTGAGAGTGACCTTGAAAAAGCTACTTCTCTCTTCTCATCTAATTTTTTTAATTGTAAAAGGGCATAACTGATAGTACCTAGAATTGTTGTCAGAGAAGGCAATGGCAAGCCACTCCAGTACTCTTGTCTGGAGAATCCCATGGACAGAGGAGCCTGGTGGGCTGCAATCCATGGGGTCGCTAAGAGTCGGACACAACTGAGCGACTTCACTTTCACTTTTCACTTTCATGCATTGGAGAAGGAAATGGCAACCCACTCCAGTGTTCTTGCCAAGGACAGGGGAGCCTGGTGGGCTGCCGTCTATGGGGTTGCACAGAGTTGGATACAACTGAAGCGACTTAGCAGCAGCAGCAGCAGCAGCAGCAGCAGCAGCAGGATTGTTGTAGAAACAGAATGAGATTATCTTTAAGTTCTCAGTGCGGTGTCTGGCACATAGTGAAACCTCAGTAATTGCTTTCTTCTCTTGCCACTTCTCTTCCCCTCCCTCTCTCTAACTCTTCTTTCTCCTCTATGTTTTCTCCTTTGCCTTCCTCCTCCCCTGCCACTCTTTCTCCCCTTCTCCTCCCCCTCTCTCCTTCTCCTCCCCCTCCCTCCTTCCTCCTCCCCCTTTTTGTGTTCTTCCCTTCCTCTTCTTCCCTCTCACCTTTCTTTTCCTCCTTATTGTTTATTCTTAGAGTATGGTAAATATTACTCCATACCAGTCTTCTTTGTGATTTTTAAAAAATATTTTCAGCTCTAAACGTGACATGCACCAGTTTCTCAGCAAGAAACATCATGTAAATCATACCAGGCAGATTGAGATATTTTTAAATAAGTAAGCTACAAAGTCTTGGGCAGGGTGTAGGGCAACCACAAGGAGTATGGCAGATCTCTGAACCTAGTAACAGTGGGTCCTGGGTCAAATCCCTAGACCTGAAGGAACAATGAGAGTGGAGTATGAGTTGATTTTTGCTGTGATAACAGACAACCTCAGTATTTCGGTAGCTTGTGACAACCAGCGTCCATGTCTTATGCATGTTCCCTGAAGAGAGTAGGCTGGTGGTGCTTTGCTTGACTCTGTTGGCCTCAGCTGGGTTCAGTTGTGCTCAACAGAGCTTAGCTAGGCTTGGATGACCTCCATATGTCTTCTTATTTGAGAACCCAGGCTGAGAGTAGTCTTTCGCTGAGACTGTTCTCAGGATCGAGGGCAGAATAAGAGGGGCAGAGCCCATCCATGCAGGAGCACATAGAGTGTCTCTGCTACCTGCACACCTTCCATTGACCAGAGCAAGTGGCTAAGTCCAAAAGCATCAGCAGACGGTTACACTTTTGAGAGTGAAAACAAAAAATTTGTGGACAAACAGTACAGCTGATCATGGGGAGGGAGTGATTACTGGAAACTGGAGAGAGAGGGAGAGAGAGAGCTATGAGGAGACAGCTGTTTGACAGGGGCTGTGACTTTGCAACAAGGGAGCAGTCAGCCAGGGAGCAGAGAGGAGGGAGGTGGAGGGGGGGGAGGATAAACACCTGCCTCCCTGCTATCTCTGGCCAGCCCTTCCTGTCTCTGTACCCAACTCGAAACCAAAGGCAGGGACACTTATTCTATATCTTTGCTGGTCAGTTTCCTGGGAAGGACATTGGGATGGAAAATATTAGAAAGTAAATCTAGGGTAGCAAGTGGAAGATGATTCAGTTCTTACTCAAGGGTATCATAATCAGGTTCATGATAAGAATATTAACTTTGCAGAACATGTACCACCAGCATTTCTTAAAACCAGCAACTCCTCATTCCTAAATGACTTAGAAGGAATTCCAGGCTGACGGTTCATAAAGTTAAAATGGGGGAAAAAATTAAGAAGGCAATAAATCTTCCTGGACATCACGCTATAAATCTAGGGAAAAACCCTTTTGGGTGACGTAAGGCATAACCTTTAACAGTTAATAGTCTAAAAACTGTTTGCATCTGACCATTCTGAGTCCCTAAGTGGTTTCCAGTCCAACAATATCATTTATCTTGTGATATTTACTTTATTGTGGTAAGTTGCAATTTTTTCCCTCCTCAGTGTGTCTGTGATAAAATAAACTCACCAAGTAAGATGAATGCCAGCCCATTAGCAAACGTCACTTAGAAGGGAATGGAGCTAAACTGGGCCAGCAAGAGGTGTAAGAGGTTTGCATTCCTCAACACCAATCCAGAGAAGATGCTTACATATAGGTAAGGTTAACAGTCACGGGATGTGAGAGCTCTAAATTCTGAAAGATTCTTGAGTGTGATGGTGAAGCAGGGCAAGTGATCTCTGCAATGCCCTGCATTTTTTTTGTTAACGTTTCTATCCTCAAACATTTTTTCCCAGTTCTTCCAGACCATGCTACCCTCAGGTTTCCCCTGATTGTCTGGGTACCCTAGAACCCAGGACCTGGAGTTCCCCATCAGGTCTCCTTTCTGTAGGGGGAGGAGATGAAGCTCAGGATCTTCTTACCTCTGCCCAATAGTGGCACAGAACTGTCTGCCCTTCCATTCTTCATCCCACCCATTTTCTAGCTTCCTTTGTCTCACTGCAGAAAGAGCTGCACCTGGCTAGTCAGAGCCTGAGGAATTGATGGTGCTCATGGTTCATTCTCTCTCTGCCTGATTCCCATGTGTGTGGTAAACTCTCCTGTGGGTCCTGTTCCCAGGTGGTAACCATACCCAAGCACCCCTGTTATAGGTTCATCCTCATCCATTTGGGTGCTCAGGTCAGATACTTGGAGTCTGGTCACAGATCTTACCATCTCTGTTGGAATGGGAAGAAGCCTAAACTTCACATGCCTCTCCAGTTTACCTAAGTCTTAATCCTTCAGTCGGAAAAGGCAATGGCACCCCGCTCCAATATTCTTGCCTGGAAAATCCCACGGACGGAAGAGCCTGGTCCCATGGGGTCGCTAGGAGTTGGACACGACTGAGTGACTTCATTTTCACTTTTCACTTTCATGCATTGGAGAAGGAAATGGTAACCCACTCCAGTGTTCTTGCCTGGAGGATCCCAGGGACAGGGGAGCCTGGTGGGCTGCTGTCTATGGTGTCACACAGAGTCGGACACGACTGAAGCGACTTAGCAGCAGCAGCAGCAGTCTTCAGTTGTCTGACTCTTTGCAACCCCAGGGACTGTAGCCCGCCAGGCTGCTCTGTCCATGGAGTTCTCCAAGCAATAATATTGGAGTGGGTTGCCATTCTCTTATCCAGGAGATCTTCCCAACCCAGGGATCAAACTCAGGTCTCACTTATGGGAGGCAGATCGTATACTGTCTCAGCCACCAGGAAAGCCTCAGCTTGCCTAAGAAGCCACATAATAGGAATCTCCGAGGCTGGTTCTTTTTTAATGTTTTTTAAACAATAGTGTTTTGTTATTTGTTGCTGTGTGAATGCTTTCTTAGCCAGCAACTCCAGAGGGGAGGAGGACTTTGGGAGTAAGATTTGGGTACCAAACCTCACCCCAAACCTAAGCCCTTCCCTTAGGCTAATTTCATTCCTTCTTTCCATTCCTACAATGTGTAGTTGAGTGAATACTGAGGACAGAGAACTTAGTGTTGAAAGAACTTAGTTCTGGTACCAGCCTTGCCATGAATTCAACTCAGAGATGAAACTTTGGGTGAATTATTTAATGCCTATGAATGTTTTCCATGATCAGACAGGATTTAGTGGCAGCTAACAGGAGCCAACCTAGCTATTCACTTTATTCAGAAAAAGAATTAGGTGCTCATAAAATCTGTGAATGTCTGAAAGAGTGGCCTGAGACTTCAGGAGTGACTCCAGAATGATCCTGTTGGGGAGGCTGCCACCTCAGCAACAGTCATGAAGCTAGAGGATGAGGAGTCAGACACAGCAATGATGGGTCCAGGGACCCACTGTCTGGGTTACAATCAAGGCAACCACTGCCTTCAGAACGATGCTATAGCTGCCAGATCTACCTCTGCAAAACAAGAACCCCAGCACTCTCTTTCTTACCTCTGTGAGGTCAGCAGCTGGACACTGGGCCTTCTGGCATTGCTACTGCAAGCAACCCAGTGCCCCCAGGAAGCTGATCAGCAGCAACATCAGAAGGACCTGAAGTGAGATTTTGACCTTCATTACTAAAGGAAATCAACCCTAAATATCAGGAAGGACTGATGCTGAAACTGAAGCTCCAATACTTTGGCTACCTAATGCAAAGAGCTGACTCACTGGAATAAAACCCTGATGCTGGGAAAGATTGAGGGCAAGAGGAGAAGGGAGCGACAGAAGATGAGATGATCAAATGGCATCTGACCAAGTGGACATGAGTCTGAGCAAACTCTGGAAGTCAGTGAAGGACAGAGCAGCCTGGCATGCTGCAATTTATGGGGTTGCAAAGAATTGGACACAATTTGGTGACTGAAAAACAACAATAAGCAAATGTCAGGCAGTTGTATGTGGTTGGCCAACCTAAATCATGTTCAAATTTTAGCTGCAAGTGGAGTGAAAGTCACTCAGTCATGTCCGACTCTGTGCGACCCCATGGACTGTATAGTCCATGGAATTTTCCAGGCCAGAACGCTGGAGTGAGTAACCTTTCCCTTCTCCAGGGAATCTTCCCAACCCAGGGATCGAACCCAGGTCTCCCACATTGCAGGTGGATTCTTTACCAGCTGAGCCACCAGGGAAGCCCTTAGCTACAAGAGATTGTGGAAAATACCATTTTTAGTTTTTCAGTCTCTGCAGTTTGAGAAGGCATGCTAAGAGAGTGGGTATAGAATTTCTTTTGCCTGGAAACCAAAGTTAAAAATACATTTTAATACTCAGATTGTGTGTGTGCATGCACGCATGTGCACACAGAGGTACCCTTGGGTTCACAACATTTGACAAGCAATATTAGCTTTACATGTTTTGTACTTTTCATAGAGTCTGTTATTCTGTTCTACTCAACTCTACTCAACCTGATGTAACTCTGTCGACACCATTATGTGCTATTCTATTTCATTCCATCCATCATGTTTCATTCTGCTCCATTCCATTCTATTTCATCATTGTAGAAAAGCTGGTTGGGTTAGCTGACTTTTAGATTTCCTAAATGATTTAGTCTCAAATTGGTAAACCCTCTACTACAGTAAGAGTCGTTGCTGGCCCCAGTGTGACGTATCCACTGCATAGGGGCTTTCTGGAAAGGTTTTTCTACATTGCAGAGCCCTGGATTCTGTAAGATGGCACTGTCTTGGCTCCTAGTTCCAGAGAACCTCCTCCACTTTCACAAGCTGCTGGAATAGTTTGATAGGAGAAATTATTGAATGTGTGTTAACTGGTTGGTTTGCCTTTCTTCTCAAAGAGTATATATCATAGTTTCCACACTGTTCTCCTCCAGAGGTTTGCAGTGTTCTGAACTGTGGGGATTATGGAAGTGGGAGCACATTTCTGAACCCAGTGATCACATGGCCAGCTCTCACTGCCAAGGACTCTTCTTTTCTTTCTACCAGGTGGTTGGTAGGATGGGGCTTTTATATGGACCCCTGCACTGGGAAGATGTTTTAACTGTGAGCATTTTCATGGCATCGTCTTGAAAGGTCTTTTCAAGAGTCTTCTCATTCTGCCAATAAGCGCTCAGACCATGCAAATAATAACTCAGCTCTTGTGCTGTTTCCTGAAAAGTGAAAGTCACTCAGTCATGTCTGATTCTTTGCAACCCCATGGACTGGGTAGTCCATGGGATTCTTCAGGTCAGAATACTGGAGTGGGTAGCCATTCCCTTCTTCAAGGAATCTTCACAATCCAGGGATCAAACTCAGGTCTCTCACATTGCAGGCAGATTCTTTACCAGCTGAGCTACCAGAGAAGTAGTTTCATAGTGAGGGGCTGATTGCCTTGGGTGCCACCAACTTGGCTTGAGAACCATGAAGTAAGAGAGAGAGAGAGAGAATGAGATGATGATGGTAATAACGACAGCCACAATCCCCATTTCTGTACTATTTTAACTAGATATCATTCTGCTTATCTGGTGATTCAATGTATTAACTAAACTTTCCCTCCAGATTATTTATGATTTCTAGGTTGAATACTGAAGATTAGTTATTAATCCCTCCTCTTCCATCTAGTAAACTCCTATTTCTCCCTCAAAACACCAGTTCAAATTGTACCTTTTTTGGGGAAGCTCTGACTCTCCTGGGCATGCATCACTGCCCCCACACCGTGTCCATAGCACTATTTACATTTCTTTGTAGTGATTATTGCATCTCATGATTTGTTCTGTCTGTGCCTCCTCTTAGATTAATCATCATGAAAGGAGAGCTGTGTCATTTTCATTTTTATGTCTGCAGTGCTTGGTTCTCAAATAAACATTGAATAAATGAACAAGCAAGTAGCTATCCCAACAGTTCCCTTCCAACCCTGTTTGCATTTTGTTAAAAATAGTTTCTTTGTGCGTGTAGCCTTAAAAATGTTAAATGGGACACTACTAAGTTTTTAAAATAGAAACCTCCACCTTTTTTTTTTTTGCAATGTTATAATTCAATAAACCAAAAAAGGAGGAGATACAAAGAAGACAGCTTCTTCCTCTCTGGAAACCTCTACCTAGAAGGGGAGACCAGAAATAACAATATAGAAATAGAAAAGCCTTTATTGAGCACAAAGCCATGGGCCAGACCTGCAATGGATGCTCTTCAAATATTACTGTTAATCCTCATGCTAGCCCGTCCTAACATTACTCTCTTTATCTTGAAGGTGAAGAACATAAGGATCAGGGAATCTAAGTCATAAAAGCATCTCAGTCTTGGTGGGAGGGGTGCAGAGAACAGCTTGTCCATTTTTGATATCACAGATCTGCCCCACTCGTGTTCTGACTTTACATCTTGACTCCAAGAGAAAGCACTGTAAAAATATGTCTGAATCATAATATCAAATAATATGGGACTTGAATTAGCTCCATATATGGTGCAGTATAAGGCATATTCTTATTTGTTTCGTCTGACTCCAAGTGAAGAAAAGAGGGAGGAAGTTTGGGTGGAAATGTGCGAGCCCACTGTCTAGCCTAAGGAGCCCTTGACAAGGCTGCTAGGAGGTCTCTGAACCACAGTTAGCCAGAACAGGAGTTTCCCATGTTTCCCAGAAGTAGGTTCACCTTGATATGCCCAGTGCTTGAGCAGCTCATGGGAACTGTGGCCTCAGCACAACTGTGGTGTCAGCAGCAGTGGATTTCAGAGCTGTTTCCCTTAGTGATGATGCTTCCTGTAGTTAGAGATCTACAAGATAGTCTCTTGGCTGCCACACATGGCACTCATCCTCCATCAACCCATTGTATCCTAAATACCGTTTAAACTTGTGTGCATCCAGCTAGGTGACTCAGTGGTAAAGAATCTGCCTGCCAAGCAGGAGACACAGGTTCCATCTCTGGGTTGGGAAGATCCCCTGGAGAAGGAAATGGCAACCCCCTCCATTTATTCTTGCCTGGGAAATCCCACTGACAGCGGAGCCTAGAGGGCTATAGTCCATGGGGTCACAAAGAGTCAGACATTACTGAACAACTAAACAACAATAACAACAGGCAGATAGGTATATTTCTGTTTGGGAACTGAGACAACTCTTGAGTCTTGCATTTCTGATGACTTCAAAGTGAGTTTTGAGTTGAAGCAATCAACTCTGCCCTTTGACAGAGATCTGCCTCATCTTTGAACCTGATAGATGTAGCCCTAAAGGTAAACCATGGGATCAAAGCAATCACATCACCTGTCCTTTTCCTGCAGGATGGCTGGCTAAGCTCACTGACATTTTCTAGAAAGTTGCAGTAAGTCAGACCTTATGCAAATTCCAACTAAAGGCATGTGGCTCATTCTTTACCATTGGATTTCCATATATTTCTCTGCTTGCTCCTTTGAGTCAGGGCAGATGGGAACGAAAACATGTGTACTGTGGAGTCTAACCCTCACATGTGATCTTCAGAACACCTGGTGGGACTCACAGAGACTCAAGCCTCATAGGGGCCGCACACATGTCCTCTGCCCAGTGACTACCCAGGGTTCTCCAGACCCAGAAATCCCGTGGGCTCAGCCTGGGTGTCCTATACAGGAGGAAAGGGTCTCTGATGGGGACTGGTCCAGACAGAAGTAAAGTTTGCAAAACAGGTGCTACCCACTTAACTCCCTCTTTTCTGTTACAGCATCCTGGTGCTCATATTGCCAGGAGGAGGAGTGAATTTCCATTCAATAAACACTGATAGCACAGCACTTCTGCGGGGCCACAGGATGAACAAAACATGATGTTCATCCTCAGGTAGCTCACGATGTGGTGGGTTGATCATTCCTAAACAGAGAAGAAAATCCAGTGTGATGTGAGCAGTGTGAGTGGAATATGTATGTGTGTGTGTGCGAGAGAGAGAATAAGTCACCAGACATCAGAGGAAGAGCATCCAACTCAGGCTATAGGTCTCAGGAGAGTCTTTCTGGAAGAAGCAGTGTCTGAGTCTTAAAGGAAAAGCAGAGGTTCACCAGTTAAGGGTGGGCTGCGAAGGTGGCTGGAGGTAGTTAGAAAGCAGGAGGGTGATTGAGAGAGAGAAACAGGTGGCCAGTCAATGTGGGGTCTTCCATCACCAGGGGCAGAACAAGGAGTTTAGATTTTATTTGAAGTGCAGGGGGAAGCTGTGGGCATTTGTCACACAGGGGAGTGAGATGATCTGAGTTTTATTTTAGAGTTTTGCCCTGGATGTTCTGTGGAGAGTGGATCATGGGAAGGCAAGAATGGGAGCAGAGAGACCCATTCTGCAAGTTTATAGTTGTCCAGGGGAAAGAGAATGGTGGTCTGGATTAGGAGGGCAACTGGAGAGGTGAATATAAGTTATCCAGCTCATGACATCTTTTGGAGAACCTGCCTATGGATCCAGGTGACAAATTGGATATGTGTATGGAAAGGGCAGCGGTGATGAAAGGAAGGGAATGACTGAGGATGACTCTTAAGTTTTTGAATACATGATCGTTCCTTTTACTGAGATGGAGGAGGGTAGATTGTGGAAGCAGAGCCAGAAATCCTGAGCTTTTGTTGGGAAATACTGAATTTGGGGTTGTCTGCAGGGGATACAATTTGAAGCGTCAGGCAACTGCATATGTGACTATAGCTAATAGGGGAGGTCAAGACTAGATGGTAAATTTAGGAGTTGTGAAGACATTGGGACATTTAGAGCCTCAGGCCTGCCGGAGATCACCCCTGAAGAGATAGTGTAGACCAAGAGGAGACCATGAGTCGAGGCTGTAAGAGAGCTGGGTATGCTAAGTATGGAGTTCAGACAGCCATGCTGAGAACGTGCCAGGCAACATGATAATGCTTGGCAGGCATCATTTTATTCAACCACTTAAGTCTCCATTTGTCCTATAGTAAGACCAACAGTCACCTCTCTGCTCTGCTTCTCAAATCTGACCATAATTGGATAATCTAGTCCGCCCTGCCCAAGCGTTTCTAAACTGTTGGCTGTATCAAATAAAGGATGGCCCTTTTATGACTGTGAGTTTTCACACAAGAGGGCTGCTTCCTGGAACTTACAATGAGAAGAAAGAAACAAGATTGGCAGCTGGGGGAGAGAAGGAAGCATCTGACTACGAGGAAGCCTCCTCACCTCATCTGATAGAAATGCTTGGCAACGAACCCATGAAGAAAGGAAAGCCAAGAGCATTACTGCTGCTGGAAATATTAGGAGCAGGCTGCCTCATTCTAAATTTTTGTCTAATTTAGTCACTGACCTTACACCAGTATAGAGCGAATGGGTCACTACAGGAGAGTGTGACAGGTCAAAAAAAGGGTTTTTTTGGTCTTTCTTTCCTTATCTTAGCTCTACTATCTACTTCCAAATCAAGATGGTGCCTATGGATATAAATATATAACATTGCCCAAGCTAATTGTATAGATCAGAAACCATGGAGCGGATCATCTTGAGACCTAAGTGGATGCAGATTAGAAGTGAAGTTGACAATGTGTCCTGGAAGGGACCTGCATGGTGATGACTCCAGCAAGTGAAAGACAGGTGAAATCCCTTGAGAACAGCCAGACCTGTCTAGTGCTGACATCAGTGAGAGGTTAGAGAATGGACATTGACACTCAGATTCTACCTCTGTTAAGAATGTACCTACATGTGGGTGGGACTTCCCAGGTAGCGCTAAACCCGCTACCAAGGTAAAGACCCCTTTACCTTGGTAAAGAACCTGCTTGCCAAGGCAGGGGACATAAGAGACTCAGGTTTCATCCCTGGGTTGGGACGATCCCCTGGAGGAGGGCATGGCAACCCACTCCAGTATTCTTGCTGGAAAATCCCATGGACAGAGGAACCTAGTGGGGTATGGTCCATAGAGTCGCAAAGAGCTGGACAGACTGAAGTGATTTAGCACACACAGACACGCTACCTGTAGGTGGACAGCTGGTGGTAATAAATACTGGAGTTCCCCTCTCCCACCTGTTCTTTTCTTATATGTTTATATTTGTGTACATTTAACCATTTTAATAGGAAGATATATGTGGTCTATAGTTTACATCATGGATTAGCTGAATTCTGTATAGTTTTCACTTTCCTTTTCCTAATAAATTCTGGACTCATAAGTAGAAGGCCCATGCTCTAGCCTTTTCTCTCTTGCTAACTGATGACCCTGGATAAGTCATTTAGCCTTACTGAAGTTTCTGCTTCTGGAATAATGGCTAACCTTTACATCAAGCCTCATTAATCCCCCACT
This sequence comes from Aepyceros melampus, assembly GCA_006408695.1. Taxonomy (NCBI): domain Eukaryota; kingdom Metazoa; phylum Chordata; class Mammalia; order Artiodactyla; family Bovidae; genus Aepyceros; species Aepyceros melampus. The sequence continues at coordinate 104,940 of SJXQ01010692.1, read as the reverse complement.
TTTTCCCTGTGGACCACAGGCAGGCAGCCTGGAGGCTGGGTGATCTGCAACAGCGTCACTCACATGTCTAGGGCTTGACAGGCTGTCAGCAGGATCTCCTGGATTTTCCCCAGGGTGATCCTCCATGACATGACCTCTGATAACCTTCTCAATACTTTGTCCATGGACCCTATGGGCCAACCATGTTTCTGTATCCCTTTGCTTTCAGAGGGCAGGGACCATGAATGTTTTGCTAAGTGCCATTCCCTCTTACTGTATGAATGAGGGAAGAATCTTTGCGCAGCTGCCCAGAATAAGCAACCCTTACTGATAAGGAAGAGAGGGAGAACACCATCAAGCCATTTCCACCTCCGTTGCAAAGGACAGGCTCCCACTGCTCCTCTGCACCCCCAGGCTACCTCTTCCTTTAAGACTTGTCCAGGTGTCATCTCTCTAGAAGCTTTCATTATTCCCTAGCCAGATTCATCAGACCGTCTTCCATGTTTTCACAGCACTTTGGACACAGCTTTATGATAACATGAGTCACGTGATTCTACTTAGTGTTTATGTGCCTCTTTCACTACTGAACTGTGAGATCCTTGAGGTGGCACGTTAAGCTGAATCCGATGCCATTGGGTCTGCACTTGAATCACTTATTAAGTGGAGTTCAGGCAATAACACTTATTCGAGAAATATTTATAGAGTTCCTGCTGTGTGCCAGGCACTGAACCGGTGCTGAGGATGGAGTAGAAACACACACATCTGTTCCTCCTTACAATCAGTGATATATGGTGTGAGAGGGAGTAACAGAGGACCCACGTGATAGGTGGGCCAGTAAGGCCTTTGTAAGGAGGTGACTTCTACTTTGAGACCAAAGACAAAGAGAAGTCAGCCATGGGAAGGTGGGGTAAAGTGTTGTCAGTCGAGGGGGTTGGGGGGTGTGGAGCCTGATTGAAAGAAGGAGCTGAAGGAAAGCTAATACGGTTGAAGGGTGGGGAGCAAAGGGTGTGTCGGGAGAAACAGCTGTATCCTCTGGAATACTTGTTGAGTGAATGAATGTGTAATTGGAAGGTTGACATCAGTCCTGGTCCTCAGCTAAACGCTGGGCTGTAACAGGGTGAGAGAGTGTTTCCTGCAGTGCTTTTCTTTGAGTTTTGGGGTTTTCGTTACTCTTCTTCTTCCCAGGTCCCTGGGCTGGGTGCTGGCTTCCCCAGGACAGGGTTGCCACCTCAGGGGATACTGTGTACCTGTCTCTTTTGCCCAGTCGCAGGACTGATGAACTGGGGTCTTCAAGGATCCAAACTGTCACCGAGGGGAGCACTCCCCTCCCCACCTCAGGTCAGGCTCCGTTCCAATGGGTAGCGAGTCAGCACTCTGTCACCTCAGACTGTCAGGCCATCACTCAAGTGGGGCACTCCCTCATCTCCCCCACAGCCACCGTACGCTCAGATACTGACTGCTGAGTGACGGGACCCGGTGCTCTGCCCAGAACTGAATCTGCTTCCCTGTGACTAGGGCCTTGTCACTGGGCCAAGCCTGTCTGCTAACCCTCTTTGCAACTGGGGTGAAAGCTTTCCCAGAAGGCCTCTTACTCCTTTATGCAAATGTCCTGCTGGCAGCCGGGCCCCACGAGCTCATTAAGCTGTTTAGATGTATTTGAATCCCAGCGGTGATCGTTGCTGCGTAGGCTCCGTCTGGGATGCCTAGTAGGTCCGAGTCTGCTCTCGTTTCCTACCTCAACCCCCCAAAGCCTTTATTTTTTTCTTCCCTCTCTGAGGAAAAGTCTGGGAAAGGCATTTCAGACACATATTATTGATGTAGCATAATGTTTTACATCTGCAAGAGACAGACCCAAAAGTCAAGGGAATGACGCGTTAAGTGTAGGAAGGAGCATATTTTTAGATGCTCTTGAACTCATGTTACAGAGGCACGTGTACGTGTGTGCTGTTGTGTCCAACTCTTTGCGACCCGATGGACTGTGGCCCACCAGGCTCCTCTGTCCTTGGGATTTCCTAGTCAAGAATACTGGAGTGGGTTGCCATTTCCTTCTCCAGGAGATCCTCCCGAGCAAGGGATTGAACCCATGTCTCCTGCATTGCAGGCAGATGCTTTACTGCTTGAATCATGTAACTTAGGCAGTGCTTCCTCTCACCCATGCTGAGAGCTGTTTCTTCAAACTATACTTGGCACTGTCGGGGTTGGCAGAGCCGAGGCCAACAGCAGCAACTGTGCCAGGAAGCAGAGTCCAAGGAATCACTCTTCAATGAAGAGGAAGTTGGGTTGCTCTCTGTGTCCGTTTGTCAGTCCCAACAAGACATGGGCTCTGGAGCCAGGCATACTTGGTATGAAACCCCATCTGATCCCTTGCTAGGTTTGTGAGCATAGGTCTCATTGCCTCTCTGTACCTCGATTTCCTCATCTGTGAAATGGGTAGAATCATAGTTAAGAGCACTGACTTCACAGTCAGACTCTGTCACTTACTATCTCTGTAAGTTTGAGCAGGTTCCTGCACCTGTTTCCTCATCAAATGACGAGAATAAAGTCTGCTGACATCACCAGGCTGTTGCAAAGATGACACAAGTTGATACACAAGAAGCATGGTGCCTGACACAATGTGAGCTCTAAGGAGTATTTGCTGTTACTGTGGATTTTATTGCTATTGTGTTAGTCACTCAGTCATGTCTGACTGTTTGTGACCACATGGATTCTATAGCCCGCCTGGCTCCTTTTTCCATGGGGGTTCTCCAGGCAAGAATATCAGAGTGGGTTGCCATGCCCTCCTCCAGGGGAATCTTCCCAACCTAGGGATCGAACCCAGGTCTCCTGCATTGCAGGCTGATTCTCTACTGTCTGAGCCACCAGGGAAGCCCTTATTGCTGTTAGTGCCCACCTCATAGACCATGTCAGAATGAAGCAGAGAGAGACCTTGCCAGGCACATGGTGAATTTCAGCTGCTGTTCTTACAACCCTGGCTCAACTTAACGTGTGCGACGCTGCATTCAGTTCCACGTGAGCTTCTTAAGGTGACGTTTACAAGTTTAGGAGAGGGAGGACTTGCCCCTCCCTTCCACACACTCTCTCTAATGACCCAGTTTTGTTCAGGAAATTCTGTGAGGAATGTCAGACTCTTTCATGGGTGCAGGAGCTGCCCTCATCCCTGATAAGGGCAGGAAAGAGAGGAACAGAGCCGGGTGATATGAGAGCCTGGTGGGTTTATGGTGTCACGTTAAGCATGTTCTGATTTCTCTGCTCTATAAAACACCCCATATAAACTATAAAATAAAATATTTACATTTTTACATACCTAGCAGTACTGGGTGGGTAGAGCAAAGTGATTTGGTAGGTTTCCAAACCCACGAGGCTTTGGGGATTCTGGTTTTGCTTTACCTGATGCAAACTGATACTACATAGATTCCATGGAAAGCACATTTTACTGCCTATTTTTAGCTGGGGGGTGCAGGAGACACCACTGGCTCTGGGGGTGCTTGAATAGAGGCTCCTGAGGCACTCTGAGTGAACAGTCCCTCAAGTTTTTGATCATAGAAGCAGAGGGAGAATTGATATGTAGATACACATATTAGCCTCTGCCAGGCTCCTCTGTCCATGGGATTTTCCAGGCAAGAGTACTTGGGTTGCCATTCCCTTCTCCAGGGGATCTTCCCGACCCAGGGATCAAACCCAGGTCCCTGCATTGCAGACAGATTCTTTACTCTCTGAGCCACCAGGGAACTCTCAGTCTCTCTTTCTATATATATAAATGGTTAATTTTCTTGTTTATATGTTAAGGAATTTTGAAGGAATGCAACTTCTAGAAATTTCTACTTGCAGCTGGTGTAGTTTTCTGAGCCATCTCGAAGACAGAGCAAACACCCTGCCAAAGTTTAGTCATACACTGATAGCTGTAGCTTGGAAAGGGGAAAATGAAGGTCTGACTTAATAAGCCGACAGAGAAGTCAAACACCCACAAATGGTAATTTACAGCTGCAAAGGGCAGTGTTTTTAAATCACCCTAGTGAATTATATGTTTCTGAAAAAGGAACTATGCATCTGAAAAATTATTTTCCTTGGTAATAGTTTAGACACTATTGTTTTGGCCCTGTCACCTCACTAAGGTTATAAATAACATAGTCCTTTTTACTTTTATTTTCCTAGATGAGCCGCTGCCGTTAGCTTCGGTTCCCGGCTGCAACGTAACTGTATTCTGTCCTGTTATAAATGCACTGTTATCCTCGTCACCTTGAGGGATGCTGTGGGGTGTGGCTCTCAGGTGCCCGCATGGGAGCTGAGGGGTTGGGCACGGGAGGGGAATTCTCTTTTCTGATCCAGCTACTCAGCCCCTCTCCCCTCCCTACTCTGTAGGCCCCTTGTTGGCAGTGTTGTTCAGCCGTTATCACCTGTTCACTGCAGGCCTTTCTGCTTCACTGGGAGCCTCACACTAGAGGGAGGGCTGTGGCAGGTGCAGCTGTGCCCTGAGGAGGCGCCTCCCTCCCACGCTGTGCACCTCCCTGGAGGAAGGGGTGCCTTTGTCTAATCCACACAGAGAGGCTTCATTGGCTGGTGGAGGGTACTGATTAGGAGCCCTGGGGGCCCATAGGAGAATCTTTGTTGCAAGGAGCATCTTTGTCTACTGCCTTTCAGCTGTCAAACATGATGGCAATGGGACTGGGCTTGAGGTGTTCCCCGCCTTCTCTGGGCTAAGCAGGGATTCTACAGCATCCACAGTGACACTGGCAACAGTAAACAGTGGCACATTGTAGTCTTTAAGTCTGGCTGCGGCAGCATTTTTGTCCTGCGTGTGCATCTAAATGTGGATTTTTCACTCCCTTATCAGAAAATGGAGTCCATCTCTCTCTCCCTGGAGTCCTCCTGGTGCTCTGACCAGTAGAATGCGGTGGGCATGACACGGACACTCCTAGGATGGCCCTTCCTTGCCTGGCCTGGCAGCCTCCACTTTCAGCCTCTTGGAGGACAGCTGCCACGGAGAGAGTGAGACTCCTGTGAGACCACCAAGGTGTGAGACACACCCAGGCCACGGGGGGAGGCCCTGGAGGAGGAGATGCCGTGTGAAAGCAGGGCTAGGAGAGAGGCCACGGGGTACAGGAGGGAGAGGCAGACACCTGCGTGGACACAGCCTAGTCGAGTCTCTGGATGGCTGCAGCCCCAGCTGTCCTAAGGGTCCCCGTGGCGGATCCGCCCAGCTGCAACTGGTCAACCCACAGGATCATGAGAGAGAAGACGCTGTCATTGTAAACCACCAGGTTTTAGGTGGGCCTATTTTGCTGCCATGACAATTAAAATACCCTCCCCACCTCCTGCCACTTCCTCTGAAAACAAAACCCTGTTTCAAATGGAATGTTCTTTTGCTTCTGCAGCTTTATTACCAGGAACCCAAGCCATGGAACAAACAAAGAATGGCTGTGACCAAATCTCGTTTGGGATAGACTACTGGGAAGTGGTGTCCAAGTCTCTCACAAGCAGGTTTGGGGGCTGTATTTCCTTATTTCCCATTTCATCCCGTTTCTACCCATCCCACACTTTGATATAGGACACACGGGAATGTATGAACTGCATTCATTTATGTATCTGTTTGGGTGTTTACCTCTGGATGTGACAGTCACTGGGAGCCCAGGACTCCTGGCTGTGGGGAGTCGAAGAAGAGGAGGCATCTCCCCTGCCTCTGTGAGCCTTGCCCCTGGCTAGGGAACCTGTGCAATAAGGAGAAGGAATGACGCGCATAGGATGCCTCATGAAAGTCATCTGTGAAGTATTTCAGAGGAAAGGAAACCCCCACCTTCTTCTCCTGGGCCACAGGAAAGAGAAAACTTGGGGGAACCTAACTGGCCTGAGTCCACACGGCCACTCTGTGCCTGGGATGCTCTTTGTGAGGAGCAAGTCCCGCTGAGTGGTGGGTGGGGTGGAGTATTGTGGTCAGTGGAGCGGCTGGCCACGGCTCGCCAGCAGCGCCGACCTGGGCGCCGATTCCCACCTTGACAGCTTGAAACCGCTTTTCCTCCTGCCCCACCCAAACACCTCCAGGCTCAGGTTCCAGGGCCATTTATGGTCTGGCGTACTTGATTTTTCCAGCCTTGTTTGGTTCACGAATGGTTTCATAGGCAGCCATTTGGCTTCCTTAATGAGGCTGGAAGTTTCTCGAGGGTCTTACTCTTTTATTCCTTGTATGGGTGGTATTGGGCACTTAGAACTCCATAATCACTTAACAGTCAATTGGTGAATACGGAATTGGGTTGAACGGATCACAAAAACTCAGAAAATACAAGGGTTCAGGTACTGAGAGAGTCGTAGAGACATTTAGTCATTTGCAGGACTTTTAGCATTTATCAGGCAAGGGACTGAGTGCTTTCTAGTCATTAACTTATAGAATCTTTACAACTCAGTAAGGTAGGCAACATCATTCTTCTTTTATAGCAGGGGAAACTGAATCCTAGAGGTTAAATTACCCTGGTCAAGATCACATGGCTAGTTAAATGGTAGGTCTGGGTTTTGAATCCACCACACTTCCATTCTGAGGTTTATGCTTCTACCGTGACATTCTATCACCTTACCTTTGGAGTCTGATGTGCCAATCAAGTGGAGGGGGCTGTCTGTCAAATACAGTGCAGTTTTTATGTGTCTGGTTTCCCAATTGCCCCATACGTTCCAGCTCTAATGCTTATATGCTTGAGCTTACATTTAGCGATCTCTCACTGCCAGCTCCTAAGTTAGTTTGGATATCATATCCCCAAATTTGGATGAATGTGTATCTTTCTTGTGGAAGTAAAAGTGCTAACCTTCCAGCATCTGTTACTTGTAATTGCTCTGCATTAAGTTACAATTTTGGATTTCAATTTGAAAAAGTGCATTTCAGTCCCAAGATTTTTAATGTGGAAATGAACAATGGTAAGAAGTAACTGATACCCTCTGTATTTTTCTTTAAGAGAAGGCGATGTGTTTAAAAAAAAATCCAAGTCAAATGAAGGTGCCCTGATACTTAGTCTTTGAGGAGATTATGGAATGCCACACTTGTGCTGGTGTCGAGAACACCATTTACACATGCGTCCTTAAATCTACACTGTTTAGCCTGCAAATTTTACCTCAAATGCTGCCTGATTCACGTTTTCAATCTTTTCCTGGTGGGAAGACCCTAGTAGATATCACCCAATCACGGTCCTTTGGTCAACACGTCTGTCCTTAAAATCAAGTTAAGGTAGTATAGATGAGAGAAACTCATACAAATCAATAAGCAAAAAACTAATTGGACAGAAATATGAGTAAAAGATGTAAACAGGAGTATCAGTCTGCTTGGGCTGCCATAACAAAATATCAGGCTTGGTGTTTTAAAAAATGGAAATTTACTTCTTGTATTTCAAGACACTGCCAAGTTCAGGATCAAGGTGCTGGCAAGGTAAGGTTTAATTCTGAGGCCTCTTCCCCTTGGCTTGTAGGTGGCCACCATCTCACAGTGTGCTCAGATGATCTCTTCTCTCTGTGAGTATGGGGATGGAAAGAGAGATCTTTCTGGTGTCTCTTCTCATAAGGACACTAATTATCAGATCAGGGCCCCACCTTTATGACCTCATTTAACCTTTATTACCTTCTCAGGGAGGCCTGGCGTGCTGCGATTCATGGGGTCGCAAAGAGTCAGACACTACTGAGCTACTGAACGGAACGGAACCGAACCTTCTCAGAGGCCTCATCTCAAATTCAGCCACACTGGAGGTTAGTGCTTCAACATACAAGTTTTGGAGGTATGTAAATATTCAGTCCATCACACAGGCACATTAAGAGTAATACAAATAGTAAACATGTATAATTTTTTAAGTAGAAATAATAATAGCTAACATTAATTTGGAGATAACTATATTCCAAGCATTGTTCTAAGCACTTGATGTCTCTTCACTCATGAAGTTCTTATAGGAAGTCTGTGACAAGGTAGTTTCCACCACTACGTCATTTGACAGAAGAGGAGCTTGATACATAGAGAAGTTAGGCAACTTGGTCAGTGTCACACAGCTGGGAAAAGACAGCTCCAGAATTCAACACCCTGAGCCTGTACTCTTGACAGCCCTCTAAGATGTTCAGATTGTCCACAGGTAGAAACCAGAACAGCACACCGATTTTTAGCCATTGGATAGTAACAATGAAAAAGCTAGGGATATTGAGAATGTGGGGAAAATGTCATTTTTACACACCTCTGGTGGAAGTGGAAACTTTTGAAGGGCAATTGGACAATATCTGTTGAAATTAAGTATATGTGCTTTTATACTTTGAGCCAACAATTCCACTTCTGGAAATTCAGTTCCTTATAAAATTCTGCCAAGATACCAGTGCAGGAATATTCTCTGCAACATTATTTGAATTAGTCAAAAACCCAAAGTCAGTGTCAGTGCCAGTCAATAGGGCAGAGTTTAAAGAAGCTCTGATGATTTTATGAAATGTGAATCTGAGAGCACTGATACAGAAATATCACAAACACTTACTGATATGTTACCCTAGTTTGTTAGGCCCACCATAACAAAATACCCCAGACTAGGTGACTTAAACAACAGAAATGTGTCTCCTCATAGTTGTGGGAACTGCAAGTCCAAGGTCCAGGTGCTGGCAAGGTTGGTTTCCTCTGAGGCCTCTCTCCTTGGCTTGGAGACAGCCACCCTCTCGCTGCCTCTTTACACAGCTGTTCCTCTGTGCATTGTGAACCCTGGTGTCTCTTTGTGGGTCTGACACCAGTCAGATTGGTTTAGGGTCCATTCTAACGTCCTCATTTTACCTTAATTACTTCTTTTTTTAATTATTTTTTAATGGTGGGAAATTACTTTGCAATGTTGTTTTAATTACTTCTTTAAAGGCCTCATCTCCAAATACAGTCACATTCTGAGGTATTCGGAGTTGCGGCTCCAACATAGGAATTTGGAGGGAGCACAATTCATACCATAACCTGGGTGAGAAAGAAAGATGTGTTGCTTTGTGATTAGTATAATCTTTAATGTGTAACTTAGAAGAGCTGATATATGCATTGAAAATCTGTCTGTAAAGCTCTCCAATTCTTATACTTTCTTTTGTGGTGAAAAATTGGATGAGCCTGAAGTGTGGTTGAGGGTAAACTCCTAATTTACTTTTATACTTTTCTGTATTTAATATTCTAATCATGCAGAAGCATTGTGTTTTAAAAAAGTTTTAAATTTGTTTTAATTTGAAGGGGGAGAAGTTGCTCTATAAGAAAACTAATGGAATTGACAAAAATAAAATTATAAGAAATACTTTGGTAAAACTTACCTTTCTATTTTCTTACTACCTTGGCAAAGCTTCAATGGGTTATGGTTATTTTATTTATTTATTAAAAATATTTTATTGGAGTATAGTTGCTTTACCATGTTGTATTAGTTTCTGCTGTACAGCAAAGTGAATCAGTTATCAGTTCAGTCACTCAGTTGTATCCGACTCTTTGCGACTCCATGAATCGCAGCACGCCAGGCCTCCCTGTCCATCACCATCTCCCGGAGTTCACTCAGACTCCTGTCCATCGAGTCAGTGATGCCATCCAGCCATCTCATCCTCAGTCGTCCCCTTCTCCTCCTGCCCCGAATCCCTCCCAGTATCAGAGTCTTTTCCAATGAAGTCAGCTCTTCACATGAAGTGGCCAAAGTACTAGAGTTTTAGCTTCAGCATCATTCCTTCCAAAGAAATCCCAGGGTTGATCTCCTTTAGAATGGACTGGTTGGATCTCCTTGCAGTCCAAGGGACTCTCAAGAGTCTTCTCCAACACCACAGTTCAAAAGCATCAATTCTTCGGCGCTCAGCTTTCTTCACAGTCCAGCTCTCACTCCATACATGACCACAGGAAAAACCATAGCCTTGACTAGACGAACCTTTGCTGGCAAAGTAATGTCTCTGCTTTTCAATATGCTATCTAGGTTGGTCATAACTTCTCTTCCAAGTAGTAAGAATCAGTTATACATATACATATATCCCCTCTTTTTTGAGCATTCCTTCTTATTTTCTTATTCAAATGCCGACAAGGGCTACCCAGATAGTAGCATTACACATCACTGTAACTTTGGGCTTTATAGTTTTTTCAATGAAAATCTCCATAAATATTGAAATTTAAAAAATATTCTAAAAACAACAACAACAACAACAACAAAAACCAAAGGATAATGGGCAGCATGTATGTGGAAAGATTTAGTGGTTTATGGTGAACTATCATTGTTTTCAGTGTGTTGTGATCTATCAATGATCTTAGGGGAAAAAAACCCAAAAAACTTCTATTAAGTTTCATAACCCACTTCCCCACTTTTCTGGTATTGTTTTGCTTTGTAAAGTTTTCTTGAAGGTTACCTATTTTAGGGAAATGTACCTTCTCTTTCTGGAGAAGGAAATGGCAACCCACTCCAGTATTCTTGCTTGGAGAATCTCATGGACTGAGGAGCCTGGTGGGCTGTAGTCCATGGGGTCACAAAGAGTCGGACACGACTGAGTGACTTTACTTACTTACTTACCTTCTCTTTACTACAAATAGGCTGAAAAGAATAAAAAAGAGGTTACTATCAACTCCTATCTACATTCTGTTGATCTGCTTTAGGGATTTAGACATAGCCTATTGTTAATCACAGCCTACTTTCTGTTACCAGCAGTTTCCTGAGTCAGCTCAGATCATCAGCCTGTTCATTAAATGTCAAAGAGTTTAAACGTCTGTTCAAAGGCCATGTAATGAGGAGGGAAACCTACCCCCAAAGAGAAGCCACACACCTTCCTCTAAAGTGAAATCTCCACCGTTTTTCCACCGCATACTGCTGGGTATGGACATGCTACTACTTCACTTGAGGAGTGAAGAGACCTTTGAATGAAATAGTTTCTGTTTTGCCCCCGAAGGAAAGGAGAAAAGGAGGAAGTGACATGTATTGGGGGATGACCACGCACCATTGCTTGACAGATTTTTCACGTCACCCACACAGCCACTCAATGAAGTGAGTGTTACTATTTCCCATTTACAGATTAGAAAACAGAATCAGAGAGGTTAAGGGACAAGGTCAAAGCCTAACAGCCAAGGTATGGGTACGTCCAGGTTGCATTACTAAGCCTATGGATTCAGAGGCACGTGTTCATCCCAGCTGTGCCAGTGGTCACGATCCGATTCTGCAGGGCCTTTGAGCTACCAGGCTTTGGGGCATGGTGAGATGGAGCAGGACAACAGGACAAGGCCTGCCCTTTCCTTGGACACAAGAAAAGGGAGAATCCTCACTCAACCCAAGGGAGATGCTGGTTAGACCCTCCACGACTACTGCTAGGGGTCTTTCCCCAACCCCTTCCTTTTACAAAAGGAAGCTTGAGCCCCAGCCTGGGCCCAAGCTTAAGCTTGAAGCCCAGCAGGCTTAAGTGAATTTTACTCTTATTTCTTATATCCCCAATTTCTTCTTTCTTTTCTCTTTTTGTAGTTTTAACAAATGAACTCTGCAGTGCAGGGGAATGGTTTGCCAGTGGGTTCTCTGTGGGGTATGCGGCCTCATTGTCTTTTAATCAGTCGATTGCCTGGATCTACTTTTGCGTCACCCCATGATTTTCTCTCCAGTTTTCATTAAGAAATGAAACTTTAAAAAGGCTCATTTATTTTATTATATATATTCTCATGGTAAAAAGTTAAAAATATACAGAAATGAAAATCAAAGTGAAATTTGATATAATTTCCCACTCTAGAAATAAAAGTTTGGTGTGTAACCTTCCAGATAGTTTACGGTGATATGAACAGACTCCATACTGAAGGCTGAGGCAAAAAAAAAATCAATGATACTCATCTTGACTTTGTTTAACATTTTGATATTCTGTTCTTGGATTTTTTTGGCATTACTTTGATTTCTAAAACATTACATTAAATATTATTTATCTTGATCACTGGACTTTTTGGTACCCCTTAAATTTTGCATCTGAAGTGAATTCTACTGTTCTCCTGTCCAGCTCTGGCCCTCAAATACACACATTATTATTAAAAAGTGTTTTGGGGGGCTTGTTTTACAAAATAAAACAATTATACTATAATAAGATGAGTTTACACATCTATATAGCACCTACTATATAGTTCTGTAGAATCTTTGTGCTTGACATGTGTTAACAAACTATTAACACAAAATTATTGGACTCATAATAGTCCAATGGTGTAGGTATTGTTTATATCACTTCCATTTTGCAGGTGGAAAAACTGAGGCATCCAGAGTTAAAATGCTCAAAGCCACACAGCCCATAAGTGCCTGCGTGTGGATTTGGACTCAATTGGTGGGGCTCCTGGAGGCTTCTCTGGTGGCTCAGACTGTAAAGAATCTGCCTGCAATGCCAGAGACACTGGTTCAATCCCTGGGTTGGGAAGATTCCCCTGGAGAATGGAATGGCAACCCACTCCAGGAGAATCCCATGGACAGAGGAGCCTGGCAGTCTACAGTCCATGTGGTTGCAGAGTCGGACACAACTGAGTGCCTAACACTTTCAGAGGGGCTCCTAGGGTGTTTGCTCTAACCTACCATGCACTTCTCTCTCTCACTCTGTCTCTTTCTGTCTCTCTTTGCACACACTGTCCTGTCACCTACATTTATTTCTGACTCTATCATAAGCATATTTCAGTTTCAGTATGGAAGACACTACCCCATATTGAGTTCCCAATATAAATGGAAATAGCAAGAAAAAAACCTGGAACCTCTCTCAACAGCTCCTTAGCCACTCCTCCCCTTTAGACAGTGGCATGCCACCCCTCCAGCCCCTTGACTATCAAGACCACTTCTCTCAAATGGACTTCTGATCACTGTGCTTTGTGGCTTCGCCTCTTTTGTGCCGATGCTCGTATTCTGAAGATAGTTCCCTGGTGCCGGCAGTCTGGCTGCTGTGTATGCGGAGCAAGCCACCTCTCACGAGCCCAGGGGAAACATTTGGAGCACAGATTGCGAAGCACCTGAATCCGAAATGTTTATTTCTTGGCTGGCTTTTATTCTCTTCCAACTATCAAAGGAACTCTGGCTGAAGTTGACACATTAATCACTTGTCTAATTTCATTTCTTAAAACCTAGTTATTTTTAAATGATAAGTAACATGATTTACTGCCCTTTTTGATTTAGAAACCTGTTCAAAATGTGGAGTAGTGCCTGCCTCTTTGTTAGCAGAGCCTTGAGATGCTTTTTCCTTTGCTTTTTTTTTAATTGATGATAATTAAGTGCTTATGCTTCTTTCATCTGAAATATATATGTTCATTATTGATATAGTTCATGCACTTCGGAATCATTTAATTTAGATATTGGTTATTTCTAGTAAAAGGCAATATGGTTGGTGTTTCTAGATAAAGAGGTTAAGAGGAATACTCTGACCTGTTGTGATTATTTTGCAATAGGCTCCCTTTCCATATGTGGATAGTTAGCTAATCCTGTGAACAAGGTCACCAATTCAATTCCTAGAGGACTCAGTTCCATGGTCAAAGTTGTGTTCCGACTTTGCAGTGTGGAACACTGATCACAAAGTATGTGTGTGTGTCCCTTCTAATCTTTCATCACTTCTTATGGTCTCAGTAGGTAGCAGGCCAGGTCATGTTCTGTCCCTTTAAGCCAGGGGGTAGGACAAAGGCTGATTGGGTGGATTACCATGGGAAGGTGCTTGGGATGGAGGTAGTGGGTAAGTTATGGGCTAAATTATGCCCATCCCCTCACCCAAATTCACATGTTGAAGTCCTACCCCCAGTACCTCAGAACATGACTGTATTTGGAGATAATGGTCTTGGGTGGGATGGTGGAAGGGAGGCTCCAAAGGAAGGGGATATGTGTATACTTACAGCTGATTCATGTTGTTGTATGGCAGAGACCCACACAACATTGTAAAGCAATTATCTTCCAATTAAGAATAAATTTTAAAAAAGAGGCAATTAAATTAAAATGAGACTATGCTGGTGTCCTTAAAAATAGTGATCAGGAGACAGACACACCCAGAAGGAAGACCAGGGAAGACACAGCTAGAAGATGGTTCATCTACAAGTGAAGGGGAAGGGCCTCAGAAGAAACTAACCCTGTCAGCAGCATGACCTCAGATTTCTAGCCTCCAGAATGGTGAGAAAATAAGCCTCTGCTGTTTAAGTCACCCAGCCTGTGGTGCTTTGTTATGGCAACCCTAGGAATCTAATTCAGGTGGAAAGTGGGCAAAACAGGGTGGACTTTGGAAATGAGTTATATACATTTTTGGTAAGCCGCTCAAGCGAAAGAACTCATGAGTTTTACTGTCCCTATAATTTACCCACCTGTAAATAGATTTCCTGTCCTTGAGCTGTTGTGATTCCCCATGTTATAATGAAGCAGCTTCTGTAGCCTAAGTGTACTACGTGTACTAAGTGGTTGGAAAGTCCAGTGAATCAGCTCTGAGGAATGGGCTGGGGAGGGCTGACGCCAGGGCTCTCCTTCTAAGGCTGCCGCTGCAAAAGAGGACACCCCTCCTGTCTGAGTGGGAGAGGAGGAGAATCACAGCTCTCATGGGACAAACCTTGTGGGTTCAGCTTGACGCACATGGTCTCCTTTCGTTTTCACTACAGACTTGCCTGACATCTCATACTATTTTCATTTTACAAATGAGAAAATCAGGGGCATGGCAGTGATAAGAACTTGTGACTTAAATTGTTCTGCTTGTATGCAAACTCCAATTGCTTTTTTATTACACCATGATGCCTCCAATTTCTTCTTCCTCTTTTTTTAATGTTATTGCTTTGGTCTCTATGATGCTAATTTTATGTGTCAACTTGGCTAGGATACAGTGCCTAGTTGTGTAGTCAAACACAAGTCTCAGAGTTGCTGTGAAGGTATCTGTTAGATGTGATGAACATTGTAATCAGGGGATTTTGAGTGAAACAGATTACCCTCTCTTTATTGGGTGAGCCTCGTTCAATCAGATGAAGGCCTTAGAGCAAAGACTGAGGTTTCTTAAGACTGCCTCATGGGGCTTCCCTGGTGGCTCAGTGGTAAAGAATCTGCCTGCCAGTGCAGGACACGTGAGTTCTGTCTCTGGTCTGGGATGATCCCACGTGCTGTGGATCAGCTAAGCCTGTGAGCCACAACTATTGGGCCTTGGCTCTAGAGCCCAGGAATCAGATCAACTGAACTCATGCGTCACAACTACTGAAGCCTGTGCGCCCTAGAGCCCGTGCTCTGCAACAAGAAGCCACTGTAATGAGAAGCACGCTATACCACAACTAGAGAAAAGTGCCCTCTCCCTGCAACTAGAGAAAACCCCTTCTCACTGCAGCTAGAGAAAAGCCTTCAGAGCAACAAAGACCCCACACAGCCAAAAGAAATAAATAAAATTATTTTTAAAAAACAACTGCAGCATGGTAAGCTGCTTGAGCTTCCAGCCCTCTCACTTGCTTTGTGGATTTCAGACCCAAGACTGCCACATCAACTCTTACCTGAATTTCCAGCTTGTCAGCCTGCCCTATAGATTTGGCGTTTGCCAGCTCCCACAGTCGTGTGAGCCAATTAAAAAAAAATTTCTCTCTCACTGTTCTATTGGTTTGGTTTCTACAGAGAACCTTGACTAATACAAGTCTTTAAATTGAGCTTCAGCTTGGAAGGTAGGAAGTTTCACTGTTGTAAACAAACAATTCCCAAATCTCAGTGGGCTGGACTCAGTTAAAACTTTATTTCCCACATATCATGATCCAACAGAGTGTTGGCAGGTTGGCTGTGTCTGTGGTGATTACGGAACCAGGCTTCTCCCCAGTGGCCCTACCATCTTTCAGGGGTCCTGGATACTCCCTGGATCCTTTGCATCTGGCTGGAAGGGGAGGCAGTGGGTGTGGAGGTCCTCACCAGGGATGTTCGAGGCCAGACACACACTTTCTCCATATTCTCGTGTCCCAGAGTTCTGCCACATGACCACCCATGGCTGCAGGGACTCTGGGATATGTCTTCCTGGGAGAGTCCAGAAAAGAGAGCGTGTCTTGGAGACACTGGGCTTTCTCATCACACTTGACGACTGCCAACATGGCTGCAGACACAATAAGGGTAGGGAAAAAATCAACAGAATGAATGGACACTCTTTTTGAAAGGGAACACAGTGTTTCTATATGTCTATTATTTTTAAAGTTACTTTGTGGATTTATAGTTTTAACATATGGGCTTCCCAGGTGGCTCAGTGGTAAAGAATCCACCTGCAATGCAGGAGATGGTGGTTTGATCCCTGGGCTGGGAAGATCCCCAGGAAAAGGAAATGGCAACACACTCCAGTATTCTTGCTTGGGAAATCCCATGGACAGAGGAGCCTGGCAGGTTACAGGCCATGGAGTCACAAGAATCAGACATGACTTAGTAACTAAACAACAATAACAACAATTTTAATAGATAAATAACACAATTCCAATCAAAATAACCTAGGATTCTTGCCCTGGGAATTTCCCCCAGAATTCATTTGGGAAAATAATGGAGCATATAACCAAAGACAACTTTGGGCAGGAAGAACAGTTAAAGTAGAAATCTGTTTCCACTAGATATTAGAAAGGATAGAAAATAACACATTGCAGCTGAGATACCATTTAATACCAGGTGGTAATGACCGGTGCTGGTGACCTTCTAGAAAAATGAATAAGTTCATTCTCTGCTGGTAGCATTGTTATCTCATACAAGTCTTTCAAAAAGCAATGTGAGGAGATATATGTTTATTATATATATTTATATGAAGCCATAAAAATGTTCCTACTCTTGACCCAGTAACACTGATGCTAGGACTTTATTCCATGGAAAAAAATTCAGCTCAAAAAAAAGCTATATATAAGAATATATTCATTGTATTGTTATTCTTAATGGGGAAAAGTTTGGTGCTAAATTTATAAATACCTAATAGTTATTTTAATGAGAGTGCTCCTCTTTTTATAAATACCAGTGTTTCACCAGCCCCTGGTAGAATAAGAGCTGAAAAACAGAATTTGGCTTTCAATTGATGAGAAGAAATTGAGGTGGAGCACGTCTGTAATGAATATCTGCTCACCGCTGTGAAATCATATCGCCTTTGTAGATCTAAGCATAAGATTCTTTTTCTTTCCCTGGTTTGGAAAACACACCATGGTCATTATGAAGACAATTTTCCTAACTCTAAAAAGCCTCAATCCTGTTTGCCTTCAGAGATTCTCTTGGGGGAACAGAAAAGAAAAATGAGATGAAAGTGAAGCCCAGCCTCACTCATGTTTGTCTCTGGCAAACAGAGATGCCCCGGGAAGGAACCCAGGTGAGGATTAGATAGATCTGGGCCATGATTTGTGTGTGTGCAGAAGACCCCAACAGTGAGAGAACAATCTGGCTGCTTCCTGTATGTTGCAGACATCTCTGTGGCCTTACCCTTTGTCCTAAGATGTATGAGGTGGGATGCTTGCGGCCCTCTGCTGGGAGCGTAGAGACTCTGGTCCCCCTTCCCTCCTCCTCCTCACCTCTTGATGGAGCAGATGCTAACATGCAGAGGGCAGTGGGGAAGGTTCTGAGTGCATTGGGACACCCTCTGCCTGCAGGATGTCCATGACAGTGAATCCACTGCTTGATCAACTCAGCCAGTTGATCCACTGATTGAGGTGCTGGTTGAGCAAAAGGACAGTGGGCGGGGAGGGCAGCAGGGAAGTCCGGGCCTGAGGAATGCAGGTCTCCCCTGGAGGTGTCTGTCTTCTCCTCCACTATCTCCTGAGCCACCCCATGGAGACCAGTCCCTCCGAACCCCTAAGGTTCTTTGCAGAGTCAACCAGGCAGCCTGGCTATCTAATACATTTTTTGAAAAAAGGTCTCTTTGGAGAAGACACAAGTGGGAACAGATTTACCGAGAGCAATGGCAATAGAGACAGAAATCACAACAGCAAGCACAGTAATTATAGGATTGCCAAAGACACAATAAGAGCTCTTTCCCAATGCCTCCCACTGTCCTGGCCAGACTCCCTGGTTCCTGGGCCCCGAGGCCTGTGCTCGTGAGGACAGCGGTCCCGCAGGCATTGACAGGCCTGTGCCCCGAACCTCCGCCTGATGTCCTGGGCCCGCGTGCACACACACACCACACCCCCACCAGCGGCGGTGGGAGCTTTAAATAAACACAGGCAAGGGGAAGAGAGGGCAATAAGTAGCCTGTGTTCTCACACCGTACACAACAGGCCTCCTTGTGGCTCCAGCACAGGGAGCTCCCCTCCCTGCTGCCCCAAACATTTTCTCTTCCAAGAGAGCACTTCACAAACGATACCTTGGACAACAGGAGTAGTTTTGAGTCACCAGCCACACAGGGAGCTGGAGGTTGGGGAAAGTCCCTCAGTGCGGGTGGAGGCGGGCGGCCTCTCGGAGGCCAGGACAGGGCGTCCCTGTGGTCTCCAGGTAGGATCCAGGTGCTGGCTTTCTCTCCTCTTCTCAGGAGAGGGCTGGCACGGTGGTGGTTCCTGGCTGTCCAGCCAGTTCAAGATCTATGTGGATGTCTTAGCTTTCCCAGTTTAGCCAGACAGTCTTTGTTCTCTCACTTTCTTTCTCCCACTTTTTCTTTCTCCTTCCATCTTATTTCCATTTGTTGAGTATTTACTATGTACCTAATACTGTGCTTGGTCTTCCCTGGTGGCTCTGATGATGAAGAATCTGCCTACAATGCGGCAAACCTGGGTTTGATCCCTGGGTCAAGAAGATTCCCTGGAGAAGGGAATGGTAACCCACTCTAGTATTCTTGCCTGAGGAATTCTATGGACAGAGGAGCCTGGCAGGCTATAGTCCATGGGGTTGCAAAGAGTCAGATGTGACTGAGCAACTAACACTTTACTTTCAATACTGGGCTGGACATTTAGGAGGCTGCAAAGAAGCAAAAGGCATGCTTTCGTCTTTCAAAGAATGAGAGCCTTGTACCTGAGACTGTAACCTGCCCTATCTAGGAAAAAGGAGTCCTTGTTTCCAGGACTTCTCTGTCACAGATTAGTGGTATGACCTTGGGCAGGTCACAGAAAGTTTTCTGACTTCAGTTTCTCCCACATAGGGGGTCATACAAAGTTATCCCATCCTTTCCTAAACTCTTTAGTCTTTATGGTGAGCGTCAAATAAGTAGTTTGTTCACTTGGTGAAGAAAGCTGTCATTGCAGAGTTCCTAGAGAAGGCTTTGTGGAAAAGATGCGACTTGAGTTAACTCCCAAACAATGCATAGGGAATATGTGCAGAAAGAAAGATACCTACAAATCCAAGAGACTAGTGGTGTTTGGGAGGAGGAAGTCATGAGGAAGTTCTAGGTTAAGATGTGTGCAGAAAGAATTAAAAGGAAGGAGCAGAGGAAGCAAAGTCTTGGCTACAGGGTAATGAGAGAAAAAGTCACACCAAGTGGTGAATTGATTTTAAACACAGACCCTCTTAATCCTGGTGGTATCACTGATGGAACTAGAGGACAGTTAATAGAGTCAGTCTGATGGAGCTGATGGAGAAGATGCTGAGTTAACTTGCAGATATGCTGAATTTGAGAGGACAACAAGACATCCATTGGAAATGTCCGAGGTGCAACTGAAAGGGCAACTTGCCCTTTGGAGGAAGGTCATGAGTTACAAAGACTGGGGAGTCGCCTGGTTAGAGGTTCATGCTGAAGTGATGAGACCGAATGCGAACTTTGACAAAGTGTGAGAAGAAGGAACAGCAGAGCCTTGAGGAATGAGATTTGGGGATTGCCTACCAGTCAAGGAGAAGCCAACAAAGGAGACAGGAAGAATGGGAGACAGGAGTAGAGTTAGAAGGGGGAGGAGGGTCCAATTTCCAGGCAGGTGGGGAGTGTATCTAGTACCACCCCCAAGATAAAGGAGACCCTAGAAAATGCTGTGAGATGGCAAACAAGTGGTCACTGTTGAGCTTTCCTGGTTTTATTATTAATTCTGTCTCTTTTATGGAAATGTCTGATGGACATTTAGGAAGTTTGGTGGAATTAGTTGCTCTAAAGGTCTTTTTGCGTGTTCATTTATTTTTAAGAGAGAACCTGGAGGAAATTGAGTTGGAGCGTGGAAAACCCTTATTTTAAAATATTACTACTAGATTTATAGTCAATTTAGTGTGACTCCTTCTTCCTTAAAGATTAATATCTAAGTTGAGACTAAGTATTTAAATACTCACACACACACACACACACACACACACACACTCATATATATATATTATCATGTGAATTTAGGTGCAGATTCCCAAAAGCCCCTATGAGACCACGTACCCAAGTGAAGAACTTTTAAACATGTTCCAGCTCCCTATGTAACCTGAGTTCATTTTTCTTATTTAATAAAGACAATTCCTTATACAGTGAGGATTAAATAAACAAATATAAAGCACTCAGAACAAAATGTAGCACATGGTGAGCATTCAGTAATTATCTGTTATGATTATGTTATGTTCTTAGATGAAATTTCTTCAACAGAATGACTGTTCTCTGGACAAAGCTCTTTTTTCTTAAAATATCCTTTCACTCATGTACTCATTCACTCATTTATTCATTCACTCAGTCATTTTCTATCTTACTTTTTATTAGTATGTCTTAAGGCCTAGGAAGTAAAGTAAAAAAAACAATAACAACAACAAAAAACAACTAAATCTCCAGTGCTCATCACCAAGATGCTCTCAGCCTAGTGACACGTAAGCAGATGCTTACTTTCCTCCAAAGGTTTCAGCATCAGGGTTTCACATAAAGAAGGGGCAAAGAGGTAGATTTGGAGCAAAAGATACTTTCTTTTGGGAAGATTTTGGAAGAAGATGGGTATAATATATTGCACGCATTGAGATTTTAATGTGTTTGGAATCTGCTAGTTTTGAATCAATGAGAGTGAAATTAAATTAGATTGAATAGTAACAAGGACCTTCTACTGTTATCAGGTGAAATTATTACACAAAGTAACCATATATAAGAACCAAGGAGATAGTTTCTTAGGTATTCTGTCGATAAGACTCGGTTTTACTTCTATTGTAGCCTCTTGAAGCATATTGTCATTTGCTTACATTAGACTATGATCTCTTGGAGAACGGGGAGTCCATCTCATTCAGTTTTGTGCCTGTTACTGACTAATTGTATGTATGATTGCATTTAAAGGGAGAAAGAACTTTCCAGTCATCCTTTAAGTCATTGTAACAGAATACATTTACATTGAATCATTAAGACGCATTACCAGTGAGACTCTGTTCATTAAGGTGTCTACCTGGCAAACACCTTGACAATCTATGATTTAATGTATTATTCTAGAAATTATTAAGATAACTTTAAAAATACTGAAAAGGTCAGAAGTTTCACTAACTCTAAATGACTTCTGTTTATTCGCTCAGTCATGTCCGACTCTTAGTGACACCACAGACTGCAGCATGCCGGGCGTCCCTGTCCTTCACTATCTCTACCCATTAGATTAAAATAAGCCTCACATTCCAACTTACTCTTTTAGAAAAGCTTTTATCTTGGAAGGAAAATGGAAGAAAAACCTAAGAATTCACTTACCTTTGGTGTCTTTGGGGCTCATGAGGGGCTTCCTTAAACATTTTTTAAAATGAAAATTCCTTTGAAATAGTTTTATGTACCACTTGAGTGCCATTATGTATTTTTTACATTAGGACTGAACAAGCTTCTGAATAGAAAATCAAACTGGGATTTGCTCCTGAACAATATGAAGGGAAAAACAGATGTTTTTTCATGATTGTATCTGGGTTTATTAGGAAAATGTACTTTGAGTTAAAACATTTTTCATAAGAACTAAAGACAAGGTGCCCAATTTTACTGAATAAGTAGAATGTGAGACAAACCCCAAACTTCTTGGTCTGGCTTCTGGGTCTGGATCGAGTGTCCAAGTTCAACTTACTGTTCTAATCTGTCTTTCCATGTCTCCCTAATCATGTCCTCCAATCTACCCAGACATGTCTGTTTATGTTTCCCCACACTCATGAGCTTCCCAGCCTATTCTCCCTAACTCTCTCAGCTCACTGAGTTCCTCCCCTAGTCCCAGGAGTTGACATTCAGATAAAATCCTTCCATCCTCTGAGGAATATTCTCATTCCTCACTGGAACCCTTTTGGAAATTATTCACCCACGCACGCTTCCTTTTTAATGAATGGTTATTGAGTGATTTCTCCAGGCCAGTCCTGCGCTAAGTGCTTTACAGGCATTATCATAACAACCCTATGAGGTAGGTAATGTTATTAGCCCCATTTTCCAGGTAGAGAAACAGGTTTTGAATGGCAAATTAATTTTCTCAAGATCACATAGCAAGGAAATGACAGCCAGGATGTCAACGCATTTCCAAGTGATAATTTGGTGTGAGAGGGTGGCACAAGAGGAGAAAGCAAAGGCAGAAATGGAAAAAAAAAAAAAAAAAAATCTTAACATTGATCCCTGTGGACCCAGAATGGATTAGGTTACGGCACAATTACAACCCCGCCTTGGTCTCAGTAGCTTAATGCTGCTAAGTCACGTCAGTCGTGTCCGACTCTGTGCGACCCTATAGATGGCAGCCCACCAGGCTCCCCCGTCCCTGGAATTCTCCAGGCAAGAACACTGGAGTGGGTTGCTATTTCCTTCTCCAATGCATGAAAGTGAAAAGTGAAAGTGAAGTCGCTCAGTCGTGTCCGACTCTTCGCGACCCCATGGATTGCAGCCCACCAGTCTCTCCGTCCATGGCAGTTTCCAGGCAAGAGGACGGGAGTGGGTCACCAGTGCCTTCTCGGCAGGAGCTGAGCTTAACGGAACGTGTTCCGTTTCTCAGGCGACATGTGCAATGCAGCCAGCAGGGGGCACTGTAACCACTCAGGGCTTCTAATGACAGAGCTCCACCTTGATAAGCACTTGCCAGATCATGGGCTGCTGCTGCTGCTGCTGAGTCGCTTCAGTCGTGTCCGACTCTGTGCGACCCCAGAGACGGCAGCCCATGAGGCTCCCCCGTCCCCGGGATTCTCCAGGCAAGAACACTGGAGTGGGCTGCCATTTCCTTCTCCAGTGCATGAAAGTGAAAAGTGAAAGTGAAGTCGCTCAGTCGTGTCCGACTCTTCGCGACCCCATGGACTGCAGCCCACCAGGCTCCTCCGTCCATGGGATTCTCCAGGCAAGACTGCTGGAGTGGGGTGCCATTGCCGTCTCCCATCATGGGCAATAGGAGGAGACAAAGAGGGAATTTTGGACCAGCACTTGTTCCCCTGGAAGTGACTTACACCACTCTGGTTGACATTTCACTGGACAAAGCAAGCCATATGGCCAGTCTTGTATCAATGGGTGGAAAGTGTAATGAAGCCATCTTTGTTGGAGGGAGAAAAACCAGAAGTAGTTGCTGCACAGGACCCAAACTACCCTGGTGCCTGGACAGGCTTCATCAGAGCATGGATCCTGACTCAGCACTGGGATGGTGGCAAACACAAAAGACAGTGCTTCTGTTGCAGACACAAGTGGGGCTACCACGTTCTTTTCTGCTCAGGGATCACTCATTCCAGTGGGGAAATGCAGAGAATTCACTGAGAAGATGTCCAGAAAAAACACCATCATTTAAAAATACTACCATAAAAAGGATCTCCCAGACAACTGATTACGCAGACCAAGAGCAATTATGTGGTGGTGTGTTATCATGGGAAGCAAACTCCCCTTGTGTTTCTGTCCAGGCTTGGGACACACAAGATTTCGGCCCATTTTCACTTCCAAAAATGTCCATATGCAAGATCTCTTATTCACAATCCACAGTTCATAAAACTTTATCAAATGCCAACATTAAAACCAATTTACCTGTTTCCCTTTAAGTATTATTTGTGGCTTTTTTTTTTTCTCCTACAAAGTTTGAACAAGAACCCTCTTTAGTTTGATAAGAAAGCTTTCATTTTCAATTTGATTGTTGTAGTTCAGTCCCTCAGTTGTGTCTAGCTCTTTGCGACCCCATGTACTGTAGCTTCCCTGTCCTTCACCGTCTCCCGGAGCTTGCTCAAACTCATGTCATTGAGTCAGATGATACCATCCAACAAGGCAGCCAGGTGATGGGACCACTGAGAGTGCCCCAGGGATTTGGCCCTCGCCTCCCCCAATTTGATTAGTAAGTGCTTTTTTCAATCATTTTCTTTAGAATTGGAAACTATATTATTTAGACAGTTTCTGATGTTTCCTGGCTTGTCATAAAAGTAAAAAGTAAATGGATTTGAATCTATTTTTTTCCTTTTTTTCCTCCTCTCTTTTTTTTTTTTTTAAATTATATTCCACCCTCCTCTGTCCATGGAATTCTCTATGCAAGAATTTTGGAGTGGGTTGCCATCCCTTCCCCAGGGGATCTTTCCAATCCAGAGATCAAACCCAGGTCTCCTGTGTTGCAGGCAGGTTCTTCACTGTCTGAGCCATCAGGGAAGCCCCAAAAGTAAGAAGAAAATGGATTTGAATCCATCTTCCTCCCCCCCTTTTTTTTCTTTTTTTAATATTTATTTGACAGTGCTGGGCCTTAGTGTTAATGGTAATGGGGATCTCTGATCTTCACTGTGGCCTGTAAGACTTTTTAAATTACAAAAACCTTTTTTTAGTTGCTCATGCGAACACTTAGTTGCAGCACGTGGGATCTAGCTCTCTGACCAGGGATCCATTCCTGGTCCCAGGCATGGGGAGTGAGGAGTCTTAACCGCTGGACCACCAGGTACTCTTCCCTTCCTCTTTTTTTGTCCCCTCATCTCCTTCCCTTTCTTGGCCTCATGCACCTCCCCTCCTCACTCTCTTCCTCCACCCCTCCATCCCTCCCTATCTCTTATACAGTCGCCATTTACAAGCTCCAAATCCACCTTGTACAGACCAGCTCTTGTTTCTTTCTAAGGTCAGTGCCTCACATCATTTCCTTGTCTCTTCATGCCAATTTGTGTCCCTGGAATAAACTTCTACAGTGTCAAGTACTTGTAATGGAAACGCATTTCTCTGATTATTTGCGGAGTTATTTGTTTACCCTCTTTCTTCCAATAAAACTGTCAGCTCAGGCCCCAGGATCTCGTGTTTGTTTCTGTGTCTAGAGATCCAACCACTACACCTGGATTGTGGCAGGTGCTCAGGCACGGTTTGGATACCTATGTAGTCAGCAGTGTGCTTTCTTAGCCACCATCCTTATGTTTGGGTGACCTGGTGGCTTTTTTTGGAGGGGAGTTGAGACCTGCAGGCGAACTCAGATGGGCATGAAGAGACAGCAGAGAACCCCAGTAAAAGGAAGCAGCAGCAACAGAAGTACCTCCCGGTGTGGATGTTTGTGAATAGTGGTCAAGGGACAGTTATAAGCTTATGGCTTCAAAACTCTGAAATTTAAAAGTGGCATTGATGGAATGGTACCTGGGGTGGGGAAAGAGGGAGAAAACCCCATTTTTCCCCACTAGTTACGTAAGGTCGTTTTCTGCCTGCCAGCACGTCTGATATGATAGTCTGAAAGCACCATTTTCTTGGTAAAACAAACACAGACTTCTCTTTAAAAACACCTTTTGATACTTTATGAGTAGGGCTGGTGTATGTAACCGATCAAGACCAACATATGGCTTATTATGACATTTAGCTGATTAAAATAGTCTAGACATAAACTTGAGATTTCAGAAATGTTTAAGTTAAGTAAGAAATACATTTTAATGTACAGTAGATGTGTACTTAGTCCGAGACCACCTGTATCCCTACAGGAATTACAGAGCAGGAAGTACTTTTGACTCAAGAAGTGTGTCTGAAAATTAAGGTTGTAAATTAACAACAGCTTGTCTATTAGATTATTTCGGCCATAAAGGACTCAGTATGTTTCAAAATGCTCGTGATTTTTCAATACATTTCTGCGGTTCGATTTAATAAAGAGTGATGCTGGGAATGGCTTTGGCTTGAAGGTCTGCAAAAGCACATTTTTAGAAAATCCCAGAGAATAAATAGTAGCTGCTAGTTAGGCTGTGGTAAAACACACCTGTGGCTAATGGAAAAGGAAAAGTTTGAGCCGCCCTTGGCAGCGGCCTCGGAGCCTGAGCCTCCCCGGGGGGTGGGGGGGCATGGGGGGAGCTGCTGTGGCTTCGTGGTCAGTGCCTGCCTGGCTTCAGCCCCAGTGCCAGGAGGGCTGGGGAGGGGGGCGGTGTCTCATCCTACCTCGTGGGCCTTGGGGATGGCAGCCATGCTCCCTGGTTTTCTGGTTTTTGTTTTCCTCACCTATAACTTGTGAATAATGAGGTCTAATTAATACATGGGGTGGCTGTGAGGATTAATTGGCTAGGCTTGGGGCCAAGCACTTTGAAGTGAAGTATCTTATGAGTGGTTGCAGGGCAAACCTGAGGCTGGGTGTAGGCTGCGATTTGTGACTCGTTTCTCTGCCAGTGTGACCTCTTCTGGGTGTGTAGGAGGTGGGAGAGGTCAGGGAAAGACCTGGGGTGGGGTGGTCAAGAGACCTGGGTCTCTGGTGTTTTGAGAGAGAGATAGGGATTAAAGAAGAAAAAAGAGGAGGAAACGGAGGAGGGGGAGGGAGGGGAGAGAAGTAAAGAGAAGAGAGAGTAAACACTTCTTAGGTCTCTGAGGGCCAAGTTCCCAGGTGGTCTCTGAGCTTGGGAAATACTGGAATTGGCTGGGCTGAGGCCAGAGTAGAAGAGAACGTGGTATTTTTGCCTTTCTCCTGCAGCCAAACTATTAAATTGGCAGGAAGACATGGAGCTCACACTGACCTGAAGCCCATTCCCTATGCTTGTTTGGCCAAGGTATTCATTCTGTCCTTGCATGTGAACTCTGCTAACCTTGTCTCTGCTGGAGCATTCTGTGGCCAGGACAGGGGCATGGCGGCCAGGAGAATAAAGGCCTTCTCCTGGTTTCTGAGGTACCGTGTGACTCAGTGGTACTCTATTCTCCTCACTGGTTTCCTCCTTTGAGAATCGAGGAGGAGTGGATGCGATGGAGTGGTGTATCGGTTAGCTTTTGCTGCGTGACAAACCACCCTGAAACGTTGTGGCTTCAAACAGCTAACATTGATTTAACTCAGAGTTCTGTGGGTTGGCCTTTAGGATTGGCCTCCTCTGGGTGGTTTTGTGGGTTGGGTCTGGGCTTTGCTGACCTCAGCTGAGCTTGCTCATGTGTCTGCGGTCAGCTGGGGGGGCAGCTGGGGCCAGCTGGCTTATGATGGCCACGTCTGGACCATGAGATGACTGGAGCCTTTCTTCTTGAGCTTGCTCATCCTCCAGCAGCCTAGCCCAGGCTGATTCACGTGGTGGTCAAAGTTTCTATAAAAAAAAAAAAAAGTGGAAACTGCAAGTCTCTGGAGACCTAGGCTCAGAACTGACATGATGGAGGCACACTCTAGCCCAGATTGGAGGACAGGGAAATAGACGAAACTTCTCAACGGGCACAGCTGCAGAGTACTGTGGCCAAAATTTTCTCCAAGCTACCACATCAAGACACTGAATAGGAATTAGAAGTAATAGGTGAACAGCATCTATTTTTTTTTTTTTTTTTTAGTTCGGTTTTAAGAATTTGAGGTTGCAAGTCCTGGCTGGTGTTTTGCTTTCGTTAATGTGATTTTAAATGTTTTCCCCCCTTTTTGTTGATTTTAACCACTGTACCAGGCTTCTTTTGCTTCTACATCCCTCAGAAAGCAACGTTGAGTAGTTAATGAAGATTTTATGGGGTAATTTGCATCTCCACAGGCCCGTTGAATAATGGACATTCAATAACTATTGCACACAAAATTGATAAGATATTAATACATAGATCTTTTAAACACTTTTTGCAACATAAAAATGTTACTTATTGTAGAAATTTAGAAAAAGGATATAAAGAGATGGCAATAGAAATCATTTTTTATGCCATCACCAGTGGTAATTATGTATAATTGTTCATTTTTGGTTGTAGTTCCTTTAGGATATTTTTTTCAGTGTATATGTGGGTACTTCTGCTGCAAACCTGGAATCACACTGTGATGCTGTTTTTATAATCTCACCTTTCACTTTGATAAATCGACATTTACTGCCTCATTTTTGATGACTGCACAGTATTCTAGTGCACACACACACCATGTTTTACTGAACCTATCTCCTCTTGCTGGGGATTTAAATATTTTCTGCCTTTTAAACATTATTTTTAAAAATACCAGATGAACATTTTAGCGTTAAACTCTTTGAAAATCTTTGTGGTATAAAAGAAGTGTATTTGGTCTTTGCCTCTGGCTCCTGGCACAGGACTCCTAAAAACCCTTGGAATTTCCTGAGGGACAGGAGCATCTTTATTCATAAGGTGGCCCTTTAAAGCACACTGGGCTTTATGCTGATAAGGTGAGTAGGATGGGGATCCTGCCTCATTTCAGAATGGAGCTGGTTACCAGAAAGACCAAGTGATTAGGAGGCTGGAACTTTCCGCCCCATCCACTGAGCCCTGAAAAGGGAAAGGGCAGGGAGGACTGTGATTAGCTCTGTGAAAACTCTTCAACTGTGAGATCTGATGAACACCTGGATTAGTGAACAGCACCCCCATGTCAGAAGGGTGACACACCCTCGTTCAACAGGGATAGACACTATTGTGTTCTGGACCCTTCTGGATCTCACCCTAGGTACTTATTTTTCATCTAGCTGTTTATTGATAGGCTTAATAATATCCTTTGTGATATTTTAAGGATAATAATATTTTTACTAGATTAAAGCTGGTAATCTAGTAAGCAAACAGGTCTATTTTTTTTTTTTTTTTGGAGTTGTATGAGCCATTCTAGCAAATTAATTGAATCTGAGGAGGTCATGTGACCCTTTGATTTATAAGCAGTGAGTCAGAGGCACTGGTAACAACCTGGACTTTTGACTGGCATCTAAAGTAGGGGATAGCCTTCCGGTCTAGAAGTGGTATTGCTGTGTGTGTCAAAGGGTAGATATGTTTTTAAAACTTTTCATTCATTCTAAAAAAAACTCAAGAAAATTCGATTATTTGTTCACACATGACTTACCGATAAGAATGCTTACAATTCTTTGACCTACCACATTCAACACAGATTTGTAAGTGGTTCTGAATCCTTCTGTGATGACTCTATATCTCATCGGAGGTTATACAACTCTCAAGATCAACAAAGTGCAGAGCTGGAAAAAATCCCAAAGGTCATTAAGTCTAACCCCATAGGCAAAGCTTGAATGCTCGCACCTTCTCATTACATTCACCATGAAGTATGGGGTTTAAGAAGCACAACAGCCATAACAGTGAGGTGTATCTGACAAACATCAGCCTCACTTAGAGCTGTTGAGCGCGGCTGAGGTTCTGCTCTGTCTAGGGCAAGGGAAGGAGGGAGAACAGACTTCCAAATGGCCCTCGTTTCCCAAAAGAGCAAAACAACTTCTGTAGCCCAGTTGCTCCAGTCTCCCAACCCAGCAGGCTAAAATCATTAGCAGAATCTCTGCTCAGGGCCGGGGGTTTTGAGAGAAATTACAAATGGAGAGCTAGAGCATTCTTCTATCAGGAGGGGAAAATAATGAAAAATAAATTAAACACATCTGGAACAAGTATAAGAAATATATTAATTCCACTAGAATTTTTCTGCCATCCTTTGCAAATTTTAGAAGCTGGGACAACCAGCAATTCTTAATTCCCTTCAGCATTCAGAGTTCTAATCTGTGTCTTTTGGTTGGCATGCAGTTTGAGCTCAGAAAATGGATTTACAAAAGCAAAAACACAGAACCATCCATCCTTCAGTCCTACTTTTTCCTGGACTCTGCTCCTTCTTTCAAAGGGAGGAGAGATCCCAAGTTGGTAGTAGCATGTGACACACTCCAATGAATATGTGAGATTGCCCGTTTCTCAACAGGTCAAGTGGCGGGTTCACACCTGGCAATTGTTCATTACCTCTGGAAATCAAAGCATTTTGATGGGGCCAAACTTGTCATCCTGACTCCTTTTTCCCTTACAATGAGTTCTCTTCCAGAAGACTCTCATCCTGTACACTTTTCTGATGGGTCGACCTCACCAGATACACCAAAGTAGATCTGAATCATGCTTGGTGGACATGATTTTGCCTCAAGCTGAGGACTCTGATGTTAACCAAATGTTTTCAGCCCTATTCCCATTTTCTCCCGGAAATCCCCAACAGCATTGCCTTAGGGGTTCTCTTGTTTCCTCAGGAAACTCATTGGGGGAAAGGAGACTTGAATCACTTATATTAGTGACCTGCTTTGTTAACAATCTCTCCCATGTTTTGAATAGCAAACATATAGCATAAACAGCAACCACAGAATTTTATGTGATATATTTTAGGTGCTATGAGAATATCATCTGCAGACCCTTTCTGATTCAGCATGGCTAAACCTCTGTGGTTTCCCTGTCTTATTTGAATGAGATGAAAAAACGCTTTTGTTTTCTTAAATACTTTTAGGTGTAGTTCACTCAGACAATGTTCTATGGTAGTGTTATTATAAGATTATTAATCACCACGACAATAGCAGCAAAATAGTGGCATTCCAATGCTCCCAGTGTCCTAAAGTTTATTAACATGGAGAAGCTCTGGATCTGCTAGAGTTGGCAGAAAATGTCTCTGGGATTTCAAGATAAACTTTGAAAACACGGAAAGTGAACTTGGCAATGCTTTGATTAAAAATCTCCCAAGATCAGGGCACTTTAGTTGTAAAAAATGGCTGGAAAAATCTTTTTTTGAGGGGAATTTAGAGAACATATATGTGATTTAAAGGGCTTCCCTGGTGGCTCAGATGGTAAAGAATCCACTTGCAATGTGGGAGATCTGGTTCAATCCCTGGGTTGGGAAGATCCCCTGGAGGAGGGCATGGCTACCCACTCCAGTATTCTTACCTAGAGAATCCCCAAGGACAGAGGAGCATGGTGAACTATAGTCCATGGGTTTGCAAAGAATCGGACACGACTGAGTGACTTTGCACAGCACAGCAGCCTGTGACTTCAAAACCCAAGGCCTTGTGTGAACTGCTCATAGTGAAAAAGGAACAAGCTAATACAATAAACTGTATTTTGGAACTTGTTTTTCAAGAGGAAGAGGAAAAACAATTTTAATGAAATGAATGGCTAATACAGATCCTAATAAAGGCATATTGATATCAGGGAGACCATGTGCTTGCTATATATGTATATATAGATACATATAACTTTGCTGTTTGTGTGCTGTGACTTGCTCAATTCTCAATTGTGTCCAGCTGTTTGCGATCCCATAGACTGTAGCCCGCCAAGCTCCTCTGTCCATGGAATTTCCAGGCAAGAACACTGGAGTGGGTTGCCATTTCCTCCTCCAGGGGGTCTTTCCAACCTGGGGATCGAACCCTCATCTTCTCCATTTGTAGGCAAGTTCTTTACCACTGCACCACCTGGAAAGCCCACTTTGCTGTATATCAAACTCATTTTTATAGGTTTCATCCTGAATCTCAAATCATGTGATTAATAATTTGCCTGTTCATTTATGACATAAATTGTGATTCTTTTATTAATAAAAGGTAATGGAAAAGGAAAAAAAAAAAAAAAAAACCAAGGATGATGTTTCCTGACTCTTCACTTTGGATATTTTTCTCTCTTCTCTGACTCCTCAGGCACTTGGTTGCACTTCTTACATGGTAATATTCCCTCAGTTTTGTTTTAGGATTCTTTGAAGCGCGCATCTTGGCTCACTCGTCTTTCTATCCCTAGCTCATAACAGCGTCTGGACACAGTAGGAATTAATGCTTGCTGAGTGAAGGAATAGAATGGAGAAGGAAGGACTACTAGCACACACAACTTAGCCAGAGGCAAGCTCTCCAGGATATAAATAGGTGTGTGTAGGAGACATAGAACAAAAGAAATGAGAAGGAGGTGAAGTCGTGAAAACATCAAGTTCACACCTTCTCAGTTGTTTTTCAATCAATTCAGTTTGATTTAATCTGTCACATATTAAACATCATTAAGTGGGAATGATTGAAGGCGGGAGGAGAGGGGTTGGATGGCATCACTGACTCAATGGACATGAGTTTGAGTAAACTCTGGGAGTTGGTGATGGACGGGGAAGCCTGGTGTGCTGTAGTCCATGGGGTCACAAAGAGTCAGACATGAACTGAACTGAACTGAGTGGTCTTCACTGTGTGGAGTTAGCCTGTTAACAGTGATGCTATCACCTAGGAATGCCTGAAGCACTCACCAGAGTCTGTTCTACTTTGAGCCCCCGGTGGACATCCCCCCACCAGAGCCAATGTTGTGGCTGGACCAACGCTGTGGTTCTTATTATAACTGCAGGACACACCTCAGCAACAACCAGCAGGGGACTCTGAAGAACAAATTTTATTACTCACAGGTCCTGGAGGGTACATGGCATGCCCAGGGGCCACACAGTGAAGTGATGGACCCAACGGGAGTGTGCTGGTTTGAGGCTCTGTTTTTATTAGTGTCTGAGTGTGGGGTGTCTAGGTTTAGCAGCTTCACTCTTTATTGGAAATTTAAAATATAATTGGGGCTTCCCAGGTGGTGCTAGTGGTAAAGAACTTGACTGTAGTTGCAGGAGACATAAAAGACGTGGGTTCGATCCCTGGATTGGGAAGATCCCCTGCAGGAGGGCATGGCAACCTTTTCCAATATTCTTGCCTGGAAAATTCCATGGACAGAGGAGCCTGGTGGGCTACAGTCCATGGAGTCGCAAAGAGCTGGACACAACTGAAACAACTTAGCATGTGTGTATGCACAAAATATGAGTGGAAATTAGGGAGTGGGAAGGGAGAAGTGGGATCATTCAAGTGGTCAGTTATCTGGGTTACTAAGGGCTTTTAAAAAGGGAGTTTCATGGTGGGGGTGGCGTGGTTATTTATCCGGTTGGTTTGCTAGTAGATGGGTCCTATCACTGGCAGGGTGCTTCTTTGAGATGGGTATCTGAACTGGATGCCTTGGCAATCATAAAGCTTAAAGTCAGGCCATAATACTATGGGGGAATATCAGTTCAGTTCAGTCGCTCAGTCGTGTCCGACTCTTTGCGAGCCCATGAATTGCAGCACGCCAGGTCTCCCTGTCCATTACCAACTCCCGGAGTTCACCCAAACTCATGTCCATCAAGTCGGTGATGCCATCCAGCCATCTCATCCTCTGTCGCCCCCTTCTCCTCCTGCCCTCAATCCCTCCCCAGCATCAGAGTCTTTTCCAATGAGTCAACTCTTCGCATGAGGTGGCCAAAGTACTGGAGTTTCAGCCTCAGCATCAGTCCTTCCAATGAACGCCCAGGGCGATCTCCTTTAGAATGGACTGGCTGAATCTCCTTGCAGTCCAAGGGACTCTCAAGAGACTTCTCCAACACCACAGTTCAAAAGCATCAATTCTTCTGCGCTCAGCCTTCTTCACAGTCCAACTCTCACATCCATACATGACCACAGGAAAAACCATAGCCTTGACTAGATGGACCTTTGTTGGCAAAGTAATGTCTCTGCTTTTGAATATGCTATCTAGGTTGGTCATAACTTTTCTTCCAAGGAGTAAGCGTCTTTTAATTTCATGGCTGCAATCACCATCTGCAGTGATTTTGGAGCCCC